>WEIV01025257.1:92092-149762 GCA_013390005.1 Calyptomena viridis | reverse complement strand
AAAACCTGGGAGAGGTCAGGACTACAGAGATGGAAATATTCTGTGGAGTCTCTGAAGCTTGTGCAACATCACCAAGAGAAACACAGATAAGAGAAACCCCAGTGGACCAGCAATGACTCTCAGTATCTTAACAAGCTATGGCCAAACATAAAGTGAATGGCATGTGGCTGCAGCATTGCCACTTTTGTGCATTAGCCACCCTCATGCCATTGCTTGTCAGTGTCAGGACACACCTGTTTTCTTGCAGTTTCTTCTCTCCTCCTCTCTTATTGTGCCATGAACTGGCTAGGGACCTCTAGGGATGTCTGTGGCCCCTCTGTGCTCCACACTCTCTCATCTTTCCTCTGACCACAGTCCTCCCTCAAAAACAGCCACTCTGAGAAGCACATGGGAACAAACAGAAAGCCAGGCTTACTGTAATAAGCAGTCACCACCTTCAGAGTTCTTTATAAATACAGTAATTATAAATAGCAAGTGCCTGCAGAAATTAAAATGAGGCATATGACAAGGAGCTGAAGGCAGGAGGAGACATCTGGGTAGGAATGATGCTCTCCTCAATGCCATTTCAAGCACTATGACCTGCAGCTGGAGGACAAGTCTCAGCAGTAGGTTAAGTTAGATGTCACTGACTGTGGGCAGGTGAGAACATGTTGCTGCTAGTGGAAAATGGGGAAGTGCAAATGCATGGGGAAATATTCTTGCTGATTTTCTGAAGGGTCAAGCTACAATCACTGCTCATGGTAAGCCACACTTGGGCAAGAAACCCCTTAGAAGCCACTACAACAACTAACATACCAGCATGTGGTAAAGGAGAGGTCAACCAGAGTAAGCCAAACCCCAAAGCAGACATATAACTCCAAGTATCAATCATTAGAATAATCTAGGCTAAGCCAAGGAAGATGTTGTGGACCAACAGTATCTTGGGACCAGAGATATTTATTCCTCCCACTGGATCTTCTCTTATGTGGGCTTATCATTCTGCCACCTGCATTACTGGAAAAGGTTTGAGGGTGGGACTACAGGCAAAAATTTTGTGTAAGCAGACACTGTAATGAATCTCACTACTAAGAACGGAAAATTGCACCAGCACAATGACCCAGACAGGTCGTTCTCTTTGCTAAGAAGGACATCTGTGAGTACAGCTATTCTATCTGAGCTTACACAGAAGACACATGACAATGAAGCCTGAGGCATACATCCCTGCTTTTCACCATGGGAACCCCAGAGATGGACCAAAAGAAGGCAGCCTGCTAAACAATTTGGGTGAATTGGACCTATAGGCAAAAGGAGACTAAGTAGCCATATGGCTGGTTCTGCACCAATGCAGGCAGAGCAGAATGGAGAAGAGACTGCCCACTGAAAGCATTTAGGTCACACTCTTCCAGAAGCAATGGCAGCTAGTGTGAGTTTATAAAGAATAAGGTGCAGTTCTGGAGCTAAACTGATGAGATTAGTATAACTGTGTAGTGAGCAAGGACTGTAGTCTGAGATAACGGTGGGTCTGAGGCAAGTATCAGGTGAAAACCTGCTGTGCATTTTCCAAGGCTCTAATTTAGCATTTTTTCCCTATAACTCTGAGAGCAGAAAATCGCCTCTTGCCAGAAGGAACTGCTAGCTCTCATCACTCTCAGGTATCTGTGCCACTGTCCCCAGAAGCACAACAGGGCAGTGACATGTGCTTTCTGCTTCCAGAGAGCATTTTGTGCAAGAGCAAAGAGAGGTAGTTTGGTTGTCGAGCCAGCCTCCCATCACTTGCCAATGGTCAGCAGCATTGCTGTCGTCACTCAAATATTTATTACTTATCACTCAAAGGTACTGCCAGCCCCACACCCTCAGCACTGCACAAAGACCAACATATGGTCTCTCTCCCCAGAGTCCAAACTCAGAGGTTGAGCCTCAGTAAGAAGTTGCCATCACTTACATTATAGCCACTCACCTACATTACAGCTCTGCCTTCCGCCTGTCTCCCATTTACAGCAGTTAACAACACCAGTGGGTTTTGTTTGGCTTTTTTTTCCCCCTATCTGCTGATACAGACACCAGCAGCCTTGCCCAGTAAAAAATAATTGCATGTGTCTGTTGGATAGAAAAAAACATTGTCTACATGACCCTGAGGCTGCAACACAACTGGGAAGAAGACCTTGTGGACAGGCCTAATTTTGAGCTCATGTTAACAGGTATGTTCCTGCTTTGAACCGCTACTTTCAGAAAACGAACATTAAAATCATTTTCAACAAGAGTGAAAACTAAAGCAGAATTGGGGACCAGAGGTGTTTGGAAAGCCCATTTCTTTCTCTTTGGAGAGTAACCAACTTTCAGATGGGTATGAGAGCATGCAGGGATCCTGCTCAGCACATAACACAGCAAATCCCTGCTAAGGCTCGTTACTATCACAGCTGTCATTGATCATTGCTGTGGATTTCACCCCCTGCCAGCCAACCTCCCTGAGCTTCTTCAAGACTTATCCTGCAGGTTCTGCCATAGCTCTGGAATGGAGTCAGCTTCTGGCTCTTTTCGGCTTCTGGACTGAACAGCCAAAAGCACTTTCTCCACATCAGAACTCTCCTCACACAGCAGGTCAGGTAGAAAAGTGAGGTTTCCCACTATCAGTCAGATTTAAATCGTTTCCACAAGCTTGGGGACAAAATCTTGTTGCCCAGTACTGTCCTGTGACTCCACAGCTGACAGGGAGGTACCTCTACATCTGATCCTCTGCCTCTCACCACCCACACAGATCTCCACATCTCTCACTTTGGTTTTGCATTTCTTGGGTTCAATCATCAGAACTGTGCCTACTGAAATGAGTTTCCACCCAACACCCATGTTACAGGAGTGGTTTTGGATGGAATAACTCAAGCTGACCCAGTTTATATTAAAGAATGATAAAAGGCAAACAGATCTATAGTGAAACATTCTTAATTTTTAAAGAGCAGATCTCTGGTGTGTCGGGAAAAGACTTGTAATTCCAACAGGAACAAAGAACTTGGAGAAGTACTGCAGAAAAGACTTTGAATGTACCTCATGACTAAAAAAAACAATCTGGATTCACCAAGAAAGGTGAGGAGATTAGAACAGAAAGGCTCCTGATCAACCTGACTGAGTAATCATACCAAGAAAGATATTAGAGGCAAGTAAAACAGTGTCTTTGGTGCTGTTTTGGCATGAAGAACAATATTGAAGCTGTGGCAATGACAGATTAGATAATACAGGGTAAAGAAGGTGCAGAAAAAGGATACGAACTTTTGAGTGGAAACAAATTCAAGAAGATGAATGCACTCAAGTCAGAAGGACAAGATATTCTTGATCCCAGAACATGAAAGAATAGTTCCATGATCACAGCTGGCAACAGGACTTTTGATAAAAATACCCATTAGAAAAGAGAGAAAGAAGGTGAAATCATGTGGTTGACAAATATTAAAGCTGAAGTCTGTACTGGTTCTCTAAGGGCAAGGAAAGTGACCCATGTCAGATCTATCAACGTGCTCTTAGTATTATATAAGGCTTTCAGGAAACATTGGAAAAGAAAAATAGGTGCAGGGAATAAATTAAAAACAGGACAAAGCAAAACAATGGGTTGCAAAAGGCAGACTACTGTCTGGTTATCACAGCAGAGTGACATCTTGACTCACCGGGAACATCAGACTGGAAGAAAATGAATTTGTTCTCTGTTTGCTCTCATAGCTTCAGACACCTGAGAGGTGGAAATGGAGCTGTGGGCAGGCCATTCCTGACTTCATGGTGTATTCTTATGGGCCACCTGCAGTTTCTGCAATGCAGGTCCAGGTTCTTTCTAACTAGATATCCCGCTGCACTTTATCTCCATCATCTGCATCATGCAGTGAGGAAGACACACAGCAGCAACTATATGTCCTTCCCATGAATCATTTCAATCAGCTCCAGTCACCAGAAGCTCTTGCCCATCTTTTAAGCATCTCAAGGCAGAGATTATCTGTGCACTCTCACTGCTTAACAGATGTTCTTGTAAGAGTGGTACCTCCTAGCGAGGCACAGCCTGTATGCCCTGTGAAACATTCCCACCCCACACAGTGAAGGAAGCTGCATCATATTATTTTTTATTGCTTTGGGAAAGCATTGTACACACAAACCAGATAAAATTTTTCTTCCATATGCTGATACAAGTATGTATATCCTGCATACATGCATTCTGTTGCACATCCTCTCCTGCAGCCCATGATGTACCACACAGAGTTGTGCTGTTGTTACCTGCCACCGATCTGCAGCAGCACCCCAAACCCAGTCTGGTGCACACCTACAGGAGATATCCCACTCTCTGCTCCTATCAGCTTGAAAGGGATGGACACCCGGAGACAGAGAGAGGTTTCCCAGATCCAAGAGCAAGAAAGGGATGAGAAGGAACTGTAAGTCAGGAAGCCCAATGGTGCTTCCAGGATATTGTTACCAATCTGCAAGAAGACTGCAGTCTGCCTTGTGATATTGCTGGAAGCCCTCTCCTTCCCATCTGGCATCCTGCACTGAAACTCTGGGCCATGGAGCCTTGCCACTCCATAGGGATGGAGAAGGAGCAACCAATTGAAAACCTGCAGCAGCAAAATGGTTCCTCCAGAGAACTACTGCAGAAAGGGCTGTGCTGAGGATCACTCCCACCTCCACAAACCTCTCAGGGCTGCACACAGCACTGATCATTTTGGGGAACACAGAAAGAGTCTGGAGAATGACAAGAGAAACAACACATTTACATTCCCTGGCAATGACAACCCTGAATTTCCCCTCCATTTGCTCTACTGCTGGTCTCTGACCCAAAACCCCTGTTCCTCCAGCTCTGCAAAGCCCCTCTCATCTGCCTCTTCTCTCCCACTGTTCCTCTATAGCTCTACGAAACATTTACTATTTTATCTACATTTTTCCTACCATGCTGTTGCTCCTGATAGGCCTAAAAATGCTTTATCTGAATTATTCTTGGATCACTGACAAATGGAAGGAAGTTTTTGTGAATAGATAAGACCTGCCAAGCTCACTCTTCAGCAGCACTGGTATAAAAGGCTGTAGGTGTTTGGAGGTAAAAAAGATCTTTACTTCCCCCGTACTCCATACACCTTTATGACACCCATCAATCCCCACCTTGTATGAGACGTTCCTCAACAGACACTGCCAGTGTGACTCCCATTTATTCCACATTCCCCACAAACAATTGTAGCTCCACATTAGCTACAATTGTAGCTCCACATGGTCAGCATCCTCCATAACCCAGGAAGACTGAATCTGCTATTTGATTATCTCCTTTTGTTATGACATTCCCATTTGCACATTCCCCTACAGCCACGTCATTTTAGCACATTTACCAAAACCTCATTCTTTTATACCATTGTCTTATTGTTCTTGCTGTCATCCTGAACACTGCCTCTCCAGCATCTATATCCCTATCCCATATACATTTTGTTCAAGCCCTTCTCCCATTTGCAGAGGCAATTTGATGGAAGGATTTGTGCAGAGGGTGGGGGAGGGAAGGAGAAGAAGGAAGGGAGGGAGGGAAAAGAGGGATTTGGCTATAACAAGACCATGTAATTAAGCTCTAGTAACTGGTACCCAGCCTGAAACCCTCATTTCAGTAATTAAAAGCAGTAATTCCATCATTCCTAGATAACCTTTCTCATCCGATCTGTGAAAAGAGGCAGGGAGAAAGCATCCATTTACACAGCCAGCAAAGACACACCCTGGCAACACAAAGGACTCCAGCCTTCAGAGACCACGTTATCTCCTAGCAGAAGAGCAGGGTTTTACACGCTGTGATATTTTATCCTAATGCCTTTTGAACAAGTGATTTACGAGTATTTAGGGGGTAAAAAGAAGGCGGGGGGGGGAATAAAAAAAAAAAAGCCAAAAGCCACACTGACAGCAACCTTTCCTCTGTCTGAGTCCTTTGTCTCTGGCTTTTCATGGAAGCGCTGCCTGTCAAAACAGCTTTTGAGCGGCACAGCAGCATCACCGCCAGGGATGCATGGAGAGAGCATGGCAGCTGGCAGGACCACAACAATCCGTGTGGGCTCGGCTGTCATGGCAGGCACAATGGAGAGCTGTGCAGCAGCACTGTCGGGGCGAAGCACGGCTCGCCCCTGCACATCCAGCCCCGGACATGACAACTGCTATTTCACAGCGACAATGGACAAACACGCATTCTGCACAGCAGCACCAGCCTCCTCCCTCGCTCACTTCCATTATAATCACAGCAGCTCCAAAGCAACGCAGCCTCTGAAGAGACAAAGCAACCCTAAAATCCTTAAGCTTCTTCGGGTAGGTGGCATCCTCTATGAAAATAAACCAGCCACCGTGCAGGACAACGAACGGCCTGAAAACCAACAGCACAACTCACGCCCACACCGATCATTTCTCCATCTCACCTTTCCACAGATCCTTCGTCCCCGTCTCCTGTCAGTGAATACACTCTGCTCCGGCACTGCTGAGCACTCAGATGCCAGAAGGCTCCGTGCTCTCTCACCGGGATGCTGTGGGAAACATAGAGTCAATTTTTTAATTTTTTTTTTTTCCTTCACATCTGCATCCCTGGCAATGCAGAGGGGCTGCGCAATCCCATCACCAATGCTCCTGCTGCTGCTGTGACGTTGCTGCGTGTGAAGGAACAAGCATGCCCACAGCACCGCCGCTCCGGCTTGCGATCAGTCCCTGTGGAACCTCAGACAAGGCAGCGGATGGGAGGGAGCAGAAAAGGAGAGGAGGGGAGGTGAGTCGAGCTGGATGATGGAAGGCTGATTCTTAGAGGAACTGGGAAATCAGAAAGGCAGCATGAGGAGAAATAAATAAACTAAAGCCTGTGCCATAAAATAGAGCTGCAGAATCTTATTCCGTGATGAGGTTGTATTTCGGATGCTGTGCGCTTGCAAGCTGTCTGATCTCTTACTCTGGCTTTGCAAAGGAAGGCAAAAGGGGCTGGAGGGTTATGTTCCTACCGCTGATAATGGCAGCTACAACCCTTGGAGATAAAATGGCAGTCTGCAAAGCAACGTGCAGGAGGAGGATGGGAGGACTGCAAGAAGCTTCTTGAAGTTTCTTTAAATTTCTGTAGTGCCTTGTCCTAAAGAGCTTCAACAATACCGACACAGTGTCCCTGAAATGCAGCCACCTCCAGAGCAAGATGCAACCACCAGCACTTCCCCCAGTGCCAAACCCACCTGGCAGGGGCAGGGGCAGTCCCTGCTCTCACAGGGGATATCAAATCAAGATCCCACCAACTATTAGCTGCAGATCATGATTAAAATGCTGCCCATGACCTAAGCTAAACCCCAGCATCTCTGCAAAGCAATCCACAGCAGATCTTCCTCCCTAGAACAGGAGGTCACAACCTCCAAAGTTCAGGCTCTCTTGCTATCCTGGGGCTGTGTGAAAGGATTTTTCCATCATGGCTTTGCACCAGAGGAAGCTGGTGAAAATGGGTAATAGAACCTGCTCCATAGGCAGACCAGTAGCTTTGGCAAGGGACGTATATGGCTACTTTTGGTTTTCTACCAGTTGAGGTATGATCACAAACCTCAGAAGCTCAGCTGAGCTCCAGGCTGTGCCAGGGAGGTGTTTCTAGCAGCATCCATCCTGGAGAGACCACTCAAATTACTGCCCTTTGCCATCCAGTGCCCTGCCTACAGACCCCCACTGAGCCAAGCAGAGCTCAGAGACTGGAGCTCCCACACTGGAAAAAGCAGTCCCTGTGGACTCAAACCAAACACCATCTCCTAAACCAAGGTTCCATGGGAAGTGAGCAGGTAAGTCAGAGAAAGGGCAAAAATGTCACACAGAAACACAGTTCAAAGAAATTAAGAACTGCCACATGGCTAAGTACTTTTTGCTTTATGCCTTGATGTACCCAAAACAGCAAGCAAGTAACACAAATACAACATCCCAGACAACATAACACTTTTCAGAAGCTTCTGCCTTTGGAGAGGGCAACATAAAAACTGATGCCAGAAAATTATTAGACTTATTACTGGAAGTGTCTGCCAATTGTCTCAGGTCCCAGAACACTAGAAACTTTCAAAATATCTCTTCAGACATCACTTAAATCAGATTTCTGACTCAAAACCCAGGGTGACTCCCACCAAGGAGTCCAGAGGCAGAAGTCCAGGACTACCCCTTGGTGCAAAGAGACTCTTCCACAAGAAAAGAGGAAGGGCCTTGGGCTGGCTGTGGGCTGTGCAGCCTGTTTGCAATGCACTGGAGCCAGCATCACAGATGCAGCTATGCTACTCACCTTCAAAGTACAGGGAACAATTCCTCAACCAGTTCCAGAGCTCAGGCTCCATGGGTCCTTCCCAAGAGGCCAATGTATCTGCCTCATCAGTGGCACTTCATGCTCCCCAGCCCACTGCCTGCCTTTCCTGGGATGGCTGGGACCTACACCATCACCTTTTTCTGTTTAAGCTGCAGGAACAAGCCCCAGGGAAGATGCAGGAGTGAGGGACATGGCCATTACAGCAAGCAGAAAGCTAGTCCTGGCAGGCTCTGCTCCAACCAAGCTGCAGTAAATGAGACTATTTACTGTGCCCCCATTAGCGTGCAGCTCCAGGACCCTCGTATGGCCAGTCCCATTGTACTGTCAGTATTAATTAAGGCAGGCTCAAGCAGACATCTCCAGCCCCTTCGGCTGGGACAGTCGGGGAGCAGCAGCAAGGAAGGAGACAGTTTCAGCTGTGGAGCTCTGTGCAGAACAAGGAGCATTTGTTACCCCGGAGACTCGTTCCCACAGCAGAGAGAAGAATGGAAACTATTTCGATGCCCTCCCCAGTCCTCCACAAGCACTGCCAATGCTGACGCCAGGAGGTATAAAGGCTGGCAGGCTGAGTGCTTGCCTGCATCGCTGTCCCTGCCACAGGACACTGGCATTAACCAATTCACTGACAGCAATGCCTGCCTTGTGTAGCATACACGCACACCAGAGCAGATGGAGTCAGGGGGATTTCTGTTAAAAATCAGACAGAGCACTGTAGAAGACAAGGGGCTCTCTGAGAAACACTCCTATTCACATATCTGCTCCCAACACAAACATCTGTATCCTCCTCCCCAAAACATGTTCTGCATGTTCTCCAAATCCCAAACTCACATGGCCTCGCCCCTCTGCAGCACACATCCCTTTGCCGCATCTTCCTCAAGGATCTGCCTCTCTCAGCAACAGCAGCAACAACTGATGGCCTGTCCCAGAGCTCTTCAGATAGCAGGAGATCTCGGGCACTAATGAGAAAGAACAAAGCTCTTTCTTTGGGACTGTCTTCTAGGAGATGACTTCTCTTTGATCACAGAGATGAGTCGATGTGAGAAAAGGAGCGTGGCTGATTCCACAGTCTCATGCAAGGAGGAAGCAGATATACTGAGCAGGCTAGTGACTGTACTCCTTGGAGAAGGAAGGTGAGGGAGACAAAGTGTCAGGACATGGCTGCCCCTACAGTAACAGGGGTTCCAGTCTTGTTTGACCTGGGTAGGTAGGGATCATGCTTCCCACAGACCCCAGAACACCGGGGTGTAACTTAGCTGGAGAAAATTCCTCATCAGGCAATGTCAATCTCATTATCCAGAAGCATCCCACGTGTCAGACAGAATTTTTGCTATCTCAGCTCCTTACCCCTTGCTCCAGGGCTGTGAGAACTGAATGCACAACACAATTTCTCATCTGTGAATTCCAGTAAGGTGACACATCCTGCTCCCAGTCCTGGGCTGCAGCAAAACGTACCCCTTTGGGGGAGCCCCAGGTGCTGTATTCACATTGGACATGAGCCACATGCATACCTGGAGCACTTGCTGACAACAACTAGGACACAAATAGTAGATCAACTAGATGGAAAAAATCCCAACACATTCGTTTCTTGGTCTCAGGCTTCTTCCTACATATACCATGCAGCAATTGGCTGCTAAAGTCAGCCCATGCCCACATAAAAGAAAGAACCCTTTCCACTTTTGCTGCAATTGTGCAGCATAATCATCCACCAGTCTCCCTGCCATTTGCTGCAAAGCTGCTCCAGTGATGCATGAACTGGAAACAGCTCAGCCTCAGATCCCAGCCATCTGTCTGGCCGTAGCTCTGACACAAAACACTGTGCTGGTACAGGTCTTTAACCACACCTCACCATCAGGTTTGGGGCAAAATCTGACCACTCTCATGGCTGCTGACTCCAGCTCACAGCCATACTCCATCAAGGGGAGCTGCCTGTCACTTCCTCTTAAAGGATGGGTATTTTGACCAAGCCCTCATATTCTTCAGTGTGTCCATGCCTCTCAAGCAAACAGAAAGTGGTACAAGCAACAGCAAGCTCTTCGCCACAGCAGACAACCTGTGCCTTGCTATCTGCAGGTGCAACATCAGGAACATGCCTAGGAGTCAAATTCTGGCCTGTCATGACCCCATTTATAGCATGGCCACAGGAACATCTTCACTCTTTCCCATGTGCTGGACTACTCATGAGCAGGGTGAAAGCAGCTCAATTCATTCCCATCTTGCTCGCTCATTGCTTGTGGAAATTTAAATTCCCAAGACATGGCAACCCTATCCATCACCACTGAGGCTGTTTTGGAAATGCCAGAGATAGGTATGTTGGCCAGAGTTGAACTAACAGCATGGGCCTGCTCAACTTGAGCAAGGGGGACCAGAATACAGAAGCCAAGATGAAATCAGGACATGCTGACACTTAATAAAAATCCTGCTAAAGGAAAACCAAACCAAATCTCCATTCCTGCAAATCCTGTGCTTCAAGGTCAAACAACATCTCTCTGACACACAGAGATCAATACAGGCTGATCATTATCAGCACACGCTTGACATTTTTTCTATTCAGTGGGAACAAATACAGGATCTTTTGAACGAGGGGTCAAAAATCCAACTAGATTGATAAAAGCACATGTTAGCATAGTGGAAATGCCTACCCTACGCCTTCACATTTCCCTGTGGGGGTCACTAAGCAATCCCCACTGAGCCTGCCTTCCAAGGGGATCTGAGGACAGAGGTACAGGAGTCTGTGGGGTTATGCTGGTCACGGACACATTCACAACATCAGGATTCCTGCCCAGAACAGCAGTACTGACTTCAGCAACCCAAGGCAGGAGTCACACCTCCAAATAAGAAAATGGCTTCAAAAGAAAAAGCTGTTAACTGTTTTTTGAAAAAAGTTGGCTATTTCTTGTTGCTTGCTAACCGTCTTCTAACAGAATTAATTCCCCAAATTCATTCCTCTGATGTTTAAGAACATTCTCTGAATTTCCAGCTTATCTTTATCCATGCACAGCTCACCCCTATTCACTCGTGTTACAAAAATGAGCTTTAACGTCAGCATTTATCTAGTCTGTGTTTAAACTTATATCCTCTGAGTTCTCTAATCACTTCGCATTAGGTAGGCTCTCCAGTTCTTTGATCATACCCATATTTCTTGTCTGGATCCGACCCAGTTTGCACACAGGCTCCACAGAGTGACTGGAAATGTACACAGTCTTCCAAACAAGGTCTCCCATGCCTTGATAGACTAAAATTTCCCCATCTCTTCTACCAATGTTTCGTCCAATGTGTCACGCTGGATGACATTTATCTCTTTCATGGCTGCATCACAGTAGTCACTCACAGTTACCCTGCACATCACTTTGAGCCTCTCATCACTCCCACTTTTCCCAATGAGCTCCTAGCCAGAGTTGAACTTTTCACTCATTTCTCATGTACACAACCATGCAATTTTGAACTATACAGTCCTCATTTGTATTATTGCTTAAGGACATCCCAGATCTTCTTGCTGAATAGCACTGAACTGTCTCTGATGATGCTTCCTAGCTTTGTGTCTTTAGGAAACATCACTAGTGAAGTCTTACTTTTTAATGCTTAAGAGCATTATTTGATGTATTGAATAGCTCCTATTTCAAGGCTAATCTCCACTAACAACTTCCATTCACATGAGTAGTTCCTTTTTATCCATTCCTGTTATCTTTCTCTAGTCTGCTTGCTGCCTCTTAGTTCTCAAAGGGTTCTATGGATGGAAGAAATACACATGGATTCAAGAGGAGAAGCACTTGAGAGATTCATTTCAGGTTACTAAACAGATAAAACACTAGCAAATCCCTTGGGAAAAAAGTAACAGGATATGATACTTGCTTTCCCTGCTTCCTCTACCTCACTTTCCACCTGCAACCACTTCTAGAAAAATCATAGTGGGCAAGGTGGTTCCTTCCTCCCAATCACTATCTGAATTTCCAATTTCCAGTACTGAGGTCAAATACTTCCCATTGCTAGGGGTGATGCTTCACTGCCCAGGAACAGAGGCCCTCACAAGCTCCATAAAAAGTCACAACTACCAGATAGGGCTAAGTGCTGGCACGGCTCCCCACAGGGCTGGGCTGAGTTCCACATAACTCTACATTACTGAGACATCTATGGGAAAACCAAACCCTGCCCACAACCAGCTGTCTGTCCCCAGTCCTTTCCAGCCCAGGATTTCAGTGTGTTTGTACCCCACAGAGACTGGGGCAACAGGGAGATGTGAACCACTTGGAATTCCATGTGAAAGGGAGGAATGACCATACAATCCAACCCTCGGTGGACATCTTTTACTCCTAATACTTAGTACTGCCCAAGCAAGAGCAAAAAGAAATAGCTGAGCGTTTCTAGGCAGAGGGAAATCAGGACACAAACAGCAGAGCAGCTCCTGAATCATGTTTGAAGCTTCAATCTGATAAACAAAGCTCATAAAGCTGTAGAGAAAATCTTGAATTAAAGCAAGGCCTAGACATAATTATCTAGCCTGAGGTTTCAGAGTGTTTTAAGCAGGGAGCTGAGTCTAAGAGCAACCCTGTTTCTTCAAACACTCACTCAGATAATGATGCTACACTGACTGGGAATATAAACTCTTACCAGTCAAAGCCCTGGCAAAAGGAGCAGAGAGGGTATTATCAAAAAACAAAATATACATGCCTTTTAATCTGGTAAACAACTGCTCTAAGCACTCACAGTAACAGTGGATATTAAGGTGTTACTGGATTAATTTCTATTAAAATTAGTTTTCAAAATGGGATCAATGTTGCCCCTGCAGCACCATTTCCTTAAATTACTCGTTTCACCATAATTAACAGTTCCCCATTGCTATGAGGAAAGCCTTAAGTTGCCACATTACATACTGTATTGGAGCTGGTGAATTTGGCAGCCACAGTTCTGTTGCATTCACCGGTTTGTATTTTAACCTCAAACAAAAATTAGGTACTTCCAACTATGCCGCTGAAAAGCTGCAGGGCTGAGCTGAATCTGCAGCCCTGAAATGGTTCACTGTGTACACAGCATGCACTGCTTGAGGAAGGTGACTGCTTATGGTTCCCGTGATGTACACCAAAGTGACAATTCCCTTCCCATTCCAGGGGCATAGCCAGGGTGACTCAAAGTGAGGGTGACTGCACTGTGCACAAGGCTGAGCTCACAGGGACAGCAGTGTAGCAGGAAAAGGGCAAGCAGAGGAGAAGAAAAACATCACTGTTGGATGCATGAGAGGCCACATCCAAGAATGGAAAAAGACTCCTGCCCTCTTGCTTCAGAACTGTCATAAACATTTTGTTTTCCAAGGCAACAGCAAGTACGAAAACTGCTCTGTATTTCCCTGCCCATGGCAGGGGGGTGGTAATTAGATGATCTTTATAAGGTCTCTTCCAACCCAAACCATTCTATGACTCTATGATTCACGCAGAAAGCCCACAATCACATGCCAAAGTACTTCCCTGCCATTCCTGTTCCAAGCAACAGCAAAAGTCAGGAAGGGGGATCTGTCAGCTCGCTACAAAGCGAGTTCCCAGCAGACCTCTCTGCTCTGAAACATTCCCACTCCACTTTGCAATGAAGCCCGGGGAGCACATAACCACTGTCTGATTTATTATAGAACAGTTATATTAATTATGATTGTTTACACTGATTTTTCCCCATTAGTTTCTCCATTCAGCACCCAAACTGGACACGCAGTGCTGCTCTGCAGTGTTATCTGCCCCAGTTGGCTATGTTTCAGTGGCAAATAAAGCAGAGTCTTGGCAGCTTGTGTTTCTGCAATGCACTCTGCAATTAAAAGAAACTTAAAGTCACACTCAAAAAACCCACCTACCACCAGAAATGCAACAGCACAGTATTGGCAGGCACAGGACTTTACTGCTACACAAGAGACTGCCTGGGCTCCTGAGCATCCACATCCCAGAAGGCACCTAGAAAAGCTGCAAAGGGGAAAGGGAATGGGAACATTCAAAACTCCCATCCACGCCTTGTACATTAATCTGCTGGCTCTCAGATGGAGCAGCTGTCTTTTACTCTTCACCTGTGTTGTCTACAGCACCAATACTGTTAGCGAAGGGATAAGGTGTATTACACAAACAGCAAATTGACATAAATTATAGCCATTACCATGACATCTCACACAGCACGGACTGCACATCCCCACCCATAATCATCGTGCATGATCTGCTCATTCAGAAGGGATCTGTGGTTACTGAGATCACAGGCTGAGCTTCAGCAATGGTGACATTTTGCTCTGAAGCAGACAAACAATATGCAGGGATGTATGAACAGGCATGTCATATGCAAGAGTTGGAGTCATCCTTCCTCTCATCCTTCGAACACTGCCTCATGCCTCATGGACATATATCCTAAATGGACAAACTGGTGAGGGCTCAAAGACAACAAGGAAAAAACGACAGAAAGGAGTAAATTGCAGAACAAATCAGTTAGTTCTCTGTGGAAAACCAGGGGATACGTGAAAGCAATTCCAAAATGTATAAAAGGCTGCTGCCAAGAGTAAGTGAACAAACTGTTCTCCATATTCTCAGCAACAAGAACAGGGTCCCTGAGGGGCAGTTAGACAGTTTAGGTTAGATACCAGGTATAGCAGATAAAACTAGCCATTCGCCATTCCATCAAAAAAGTGTAAAAGTCAGAAGCTAAGATTGGTTTTCTTGAAATTTTTCATGGTCTTGTATGTCTCAGAAGCTCTTAGCTTTAATTACTTAGAGGCATGAATGCCTGTTAATTTTCAAAGGCCCTTACAGTCAGAAATTGGAAACAACTTATTTTTCCAGCTTTGCTGCCAAATGAATATCCATTTTACAGTCTTGGTCAACCCATGGCATCAGGAGATACCAACAGAAGGAAAGGATTGGACTGCTAAGATGCAGGATGCAGCTGATAATGTCCTTCTTGCTGTGAGCTTCTAGAGGTTAAATGAAGAAACCTAAGGAATGGCATAATCCAAGCCCTCTGTTCCTGGGTCAGGGATACATGATTATTATATGTCTTTTGGAGGTCTTATTGTCGTATGATTTCTGTTTGAGTCAGAGAAGCAGGAAGCCTTTAATGCAGGATTAAAAGCTGACAGCTATTTATACCATGAGGCAGAATACCTGGAGAAACACAAACATGCTCCTGGAAAGACACAGCAAATATACAGGTGCAGTTGAGAGTGGAAAAGCATCCCGTGCCAGCTGATCTAGTAGCTAATCCACCTGGCTGTTAAAAACACACTCCAGATGTATTATTTCCCTCAACATAATATGCTCACTGTGTGATTTCAGATCCTTCTTTCAGGCACCACATTGAAGAGACCTTTTTCTCATTAATTCAGTATTGTGGGAGATGATCCTTGGTCACAGCTCAGAAGCTTTCTAAATTTCTCTCTTGTTATTATTAACCTCTTCCCATCTAACAGAACAAGCTGTCATGGATCATCAGTCAGCTGTACTCAAGGTCTCCATGTCAGGTCAGCCCATGATTAAGCAACCTTGTTGGCTGTATGTGCTTATCAGTGTGTGTTTAATTGGCACAAAGAGTCTTAACCCACAGCTCCCAGTTGCTGTGTGGCCAGTTGTGCAAGGTCTACCTCCTCCAAAAGTCACGTTCAACCAACAGGCAGCCACCCCATAGGCAGGCAGGCACACAGAGCCAGAAATGGGGAATACCTGCCTGTTGGCTCTGGGCAACGATTTCACTCAGGTTGGAGAAAGACCCAGAGTGACAGAAATGCTATAGGGATAAAAGGGATCTGTGTGTGGGAGGAAATCCTGTTCTGTTCTTTAAAATAGAAAATAAAAGCTAGCTGAGGCAAAGCCTGGGCAGCACTGATGGGGCAGACCAGGAAGCCAAAGCAGGTCACAGGAGACGGCTGAGAAACGTGCCAAGCTTGGATTGCATGGGACAGGCTGAAACAGGGCTCAGCCTCCTGTGAGGCACATGAAAGAGGTGGGGCACGTAGCTCTGCAGGGTTCTCCACAGAGACACCTTAGCTTCAGGAACTCCTGGAATCTGTGGTGTGTGGCTCTGGCACCACGTACTATCAGAGAACAGTCTAGAAGACTGCTCTAGATAGAAGAACAATTAGAAAAACATTGAGAAACATCCAGGAAAGAGGTGCTTACAGACAACAGACAAGTCGTGTCCCCCCCACACTCCAGACACATTTCCACTCAGAGGAACAAGAGCGTGATGGAGTAGAAGGAGCCCTGAAAGAGCCCTCAGGAGTTCTGTAATACGTGATAGACAGAGCCTTGGCTCAGGCCTAATAATAAGCAGCCACAATGGTGACTCAGAGAGCTCCTTTGTTGGCTGGACATGGGAGAGGAGCAGGAAGGAACACAGGAACTGAGGAGCAGGAAGCCCCTGATAAAGGTTTGATTGCCCAGAGCATGCTCCTGGAAAAAACAGAAACATGCTTTTCATCTCCATGATGTACTTCCTTCCATCTCTGGACAATTCTGAAGCCTCTGCTTTCAATATGCACTTAGGAAAGCACTCCATCCTGTGCACACACCGAGCCTGTTCCCCTTGACACACAGCATGAAAAAGTGAAGACCAGCTGAACAGTGAGATGGGGAGGAGGATGGAGCATTAGAGATAAAATAGTCCATGCCAGAAAACAAGCATTTGCTCTGCTCTCACTCATTCTCAGTGCAAAAGCCAGAGAAAACGCTTGGTCATAATGTTCTAACAGGACCTGCCCTCCATCCCTGGGAACATCTGCCAGAATCAGTAATCCCATATCAGAAGAGGTGAAGCATGTACTTGTGATCCTTTTAGCAATTTTTGCATGCCCGCTTTCACAGCAACCTTCTGTATCAGCTGAAAATAAATCCAGCCCTCCTGAAAGTACTCAAGGATTGCAGAATCATAGAATCATTTAGACTGGAAAAGATCTCTACAATCATCAAGTTCAGCCATGAGAATCTGGCCCTTCCTCTACAAAGCCAGAAACTAGAAATGATGTGTCTGGGGATGCAAACATGGAGGCCAAGGAGCTATAGAAGGGTATTAATGCTGTAGCCCTAAACTCCAGCATCTGAAGGAGAAGTATGGTCTCCCCTGTCCATAAGACTACTGCTTTCAACCCACAGCAAATAGGTAAACCCCAGCACTGATGCCTCATACCGTCCTCTTCTCCTGTGTGTGAGGCTTCATGTGTAACAGCAATGGGAGCTCCACTCCCACAAGGGCCAACTTCTGTGTCCCACAGGACACCAGGCAAGAGCGTAGCCACATCATCCATCTGCCAAGAGGGATTACCTCTTTTGGTTTCTTTGAGCATGAGCCCCTCAATAAGCATTTTTTGAGGCATTTTGTGAGCTCTGAGCCCCAGACACTGACCATAAGGACTCAGTGAGGTCTGCTGCTTTCTAGTAAGGTCTCCTGTTTTCCAGCACACAGCATGGGCTGAGGCTGCAGCAACATGAGAGTAGCTGAACTGCATACCTAGCACAGGACCTGAACAACAAACAGGCAAAACCTTGCCTGAGGGAAGCAAACTGCAGCTCCAGCTTCTCAGCAGGACGGTGCATCCTGCACTGGCTACACAGCTCAGGGAGCATGGCTTCCCAGCAACCTCTGCTGTGTGGTCCAGCTTTCAGTTACAGGCACCGACCATGTCACGAAAAGGGCAGGATTTTGGAGTAACTTTTGTGTTTATATGGATGGCCAGCACGTCTAGAGGTATAGCTGTACTGCAACATGAAGATTTAATACGCCTTCCACAGTTAAACTAATTTCCAGCTACCAGTCCTCAGGGTAAACCTAACCCAGGACCAGAATGCCTACACAGGCCATTGCTACAGCCCAGGACTTTCTAGTGAAGCAGCTAGATCTGGCCACCAGCAGAGACCTGGCAGCAGGCTAGGTTAAAGCTCAGCTTAACCCCCCTGGGAATTTCCTGTACCTCTCATTAGACCTAGTGATAATACTCAGAACACACAAGGAAAGCCCAGTGGCAAATAACCTAATTAGAAGTGAGAGTCTCACATCTTCTTGATACCAGCACATCTGCTGAACCTGAGAGTCATAGTTCTCTGTTGTCAACAGGACAGCAAGAAGAGGAAAACACAGGAAGTCCTGCTGGACCCTCCCAAGGGTCCAAGGCTGTTCTCTATGGAAGATTCCCAACACTTTGGCTGAAATGATGCCAGGACTTGGGCAGGGCTTGATGTTATTTTTAACACTTGCTCACATAACTCTTTGGATGAATCCTGGGAAGAGCTCGTCACCAAAATAGTACACTGTGGGCACTATTTATACACTGGCAGCACAGCAGGATATGCTAAGGAGGGAAAGCTGGAGCACCCCCTTATCCTCCTCGCAGGGATACAGGGGGGCCCTAAAACATAGTTTGTTGTTTGAGCTAGTCCTCAGAAGTAAGCTATCACCCACAAGAGGCCTGGTATCCTTGTCTATCCTGCTGAGGAGACAGACTCTCATCCATATGGGAGGGAAGCCCAGGTACAGCAAGCTTGGGGAAGATGGATGGCTGTGAGCACATCCCAGCTGCTGTGGACTAAAAAGGGAACAGTTGTGCCTAAACACAGAAAATGCTGATTCCCTCCTATTTTAGCTCTCCTTGGCTACTGCAGGGAAATCCAGCATGGGTAGGGTTTCTTGGTCATCACCTCTTTTCTCCATACAGCACCAGCACAGGTGTGTAGTGGTGGGGGCAGGTGAAGCATTGAACAGCAGCAAGGCTCACTGGAAAGAAGGCACCAGACTAACAAGACTGCCTGTCCTTCATCCCTGGGGACAGCAGCAGCCTCAGGCCTTTCCATATCAAAATGGTGTGCCCCAAGAGACTAAAGGAAAAAAAAAAACAAACAAACAAAACCAAAACACTCCTTTGAGACTATCCAAGGAAAGCAGGCTCTTCCCCAGTCTAATTGTGTAGGTTAAAAAAATAACTTCTCTAAAGCCATTTCTGAGCCTATTGAACTTATTTGATTTTTGTCTTCTGTGCATTTCTCCTCCCTCCCCTTCCCCTTTCTCCCAAGATGCATCAGATTAGTCTCTACTTTCTCATCTCCTAGAGAAGCAGGTGACATGACCTGGAGAACATGTGCAGGATACTGCATGAAAACAGAGAAGACTCCAGTCTGGAGCAGAAAAGGACAAGAAGTTCGATTTTTCCAGTGTGTAAGTAAAAATAAAATGTTTATATTCATTTTCTTTCCCTGTAATAGAGGCTAGAGCCTGAACAGCATACTGACTGATCATCAGAGCTACAGAACAATGCAAAATAAACCCACTAATTGACACATGCTCTCCAGGCAGGGGCAGGACCGGCCACATCACTTTTAGCAGAACAAACAGAAGGCTCCTACCTTGCCAGATACAACCTCCCCAGGGCGATGGCTCAGCTCACCGCAGCTGGAAGCCGAGTGCAGCAGCAATGGCATGAGCGCAGCAGGACGACTACAACATGCCGAGCCAGCGATAATCCAAAGCAAAACCAGCTCGTCCCCGTGCCGGCTCAGGGATCAGCGAGCCGTGCTGCGGGGAGTGTCTGCCGGCAGCTCCCTGTTGATGCAGGATGGCGGGCAACAGGCAACATGACAAGGCACTTCTTCCACACGGGAGCCGGCTGAGGAATTCCTCCTGCTGCCAGCCACCTGCCCCTCCTCGGGCACAGCGCTGCCGCGGTCTCACTCACAGGGCATGTGGGCAGGAGAGGGGAGCGAGGGCTGCGGGTGCGGGCAATGGAAGGGCCAGATTGCTAATGAAACCCCCGGTATAAATACAGATGCGCTCTGGAGAGGGCTGTGGCAGAAATGCAGCTCGTGTTACAGAGCCATTTACAGCAGGCACGGAAAGCAGGGAGAGCGTGGCGGGGCTCTGCGGGATGGCCCCACTGCCTGCCCACTCGGACTGGAGGGCAGCTGCCTGCCAGTGAAGCCACGGGGTGAAGGGATGTCCAGCATGAGGAGACCGCCACAACGCCACACTCTCCAGCAACTCCAGCAAGCCTATCCAATTTTCCATCCTGCACCGCACGTGGGACAGTCCCAGCCCCACGCTTTCTCTGGTGCAGAGTTCCACAGCAGCCCACCACGCCAAGGAGAAAGGCTGATTGGAGCATCGTTCTATTCGTTTGTCAGACTAGCTCATGGCGCAGGAGCCCATCTATGTTGTCCACGTCCTTTCCCCATGTTAAGGGGCTCCACATCTTTGAGACTTACTCTCTCTCTCCCCAGTTTAATCGTGCCAAGATTCTTCTTTCCTGCCATTTACATAATTTACAAGCTGTATTGCAGCTGGATTTCCACCAAATCTAGGGTCTAGGTTGGCAAAGCAGCAGTGTCAAAGGTTTTGGGGGCTTTGCCTCCACTGCACTACAACTGGAACCACCATCAGAGAGGGGTTGCGGGTTTTAACCACTGACCATTAAACAAGCCTTGAAAGACCTTAGAGAGAGGCTGAGAAGGAGCTGTTTCAGGACATTTCACACCACAGCACACACTGCCTCTAAGCCCTGTGCCAGACAGGCACATAGCTCACACCAGGGACCTCTGGATGAAGCCAACGACGAAGAAGAGGGAGTGCATGTGGTTCTGAAACAACTGTGGTCTGTTCTGTCACGACTTGTGGGGACCTCCAGCTCAGGTGTGTAAAACATCAACCACACCACTTCCCTGCTCCGTGCCTCAGTTTCCCCCTCTGCAAAATAAGGGCCGTAACACTTACCCAAGCTGCTGCAGATGTTGCAAAGTTAACTTCGTCGTGGGATGCTGGCAGCCTGTAAACAGGAACAAGCATTCTGCGGGACTCTTTTGCCACCCATAAAGCCGAGACTCCTTGTGGCTTTCCTAGACATACAAACTACTGCTTGCAGCCTTCTTCACCCTCACCACAGCAGATACGCTGCAAAGACAGGGATCCCCACTACTGCCAGAAGCAGGAGCACCAGTCCCTCTACCAGCTGCGTCCAGGCCATCTGCCAGGCAGGAATGCGGAGCACCAGCCCGGCCTCAGCCGAGCTGTCAAAGCAGCGGAAGGGCTGAGGCTGCACTGCTCTGGAATTCCAGAAACGCACAAAACACCCGTCAGGCTGCACCAGGAATGACTCCTCCCTGCCCTGGACCAGGCTGAATCACTGGAAATACCAAAACAATGATGAGGTCACGTTCCCAGAGCAAGGCTTTGGAGCCAGATATAGCTGCGTGGAGAAGTGTGCTAAAAAGGGACTCAGTGTAGGGCTGGGGGCTCTGGCAGACAGGCACCATGAGCATTTGTCTCGTTTAAAAACAGCTTGAGGCTGACAAGAGACTTTTTTTCTTCTCTGCAGGGAGCAGGGAACTGGGTTTTAAACTGTTCATCCATCCCGCTGAAAGAGGCACAAACATTCTAATGCTCATGAGTGTGTAGTTTTGGGTTCAAGGAACAAGGCAGAAGTTAAATTATAACTGGTTTCTGAGTCTAGTACTTCCAAAATTTCACTGTGATACCATGTTCAAGCTTAAGCAGTTTCTTGTCTGCAGCAAGACAAATGGCAGACAAAAATTGTATGTCCATTACTGCTTTTTGTTCTTGCTACAGCCCCAGTCAGTTTCAACAACAACAACAAAACAAAACGAACAAAAAAAAAAGGAAAAAAAAAACTACCCAGAAACATTGGTTTGGCGAGTTTTCAACAGGATGAGCAGCAAGTAACAGTGGCTCCTGCTATTGCTCCTAAAATGAGTATTTAAAGCAGTCCATTGTCAGCATGTAAGACTTTTCAAGGCTCTACAATTCCAGTGTTCCACAGTTCTCAGTGGAGGGAGACTGGAGACATTTTGCTATTTAGACTGTGAAGGAAATTGCAACACAGGACTTGGAAAGGATAAAGGAATTCACAATAGAATTTGCAATAGCCTGCTCTTTCCCCTTTCCGTAGGACGAGACATTTGGATGGATAGCAACAACACCCACAGTTATGTAAATAAGAGGCTCTAGGAGTCCAGATTTTTTTCCATCAGGACACAAACCATCTCCTAATCAGAAGCCAAGGGGAAACAAAGATAGGACTGGACAGTTAATGCCAGGCATTTCACCTGCCTGGCAGGACAGTAGCCATTGGGCTGGCACACTCTGCAACAGCCACAGCAGTGCCTGGCACACTGAGTGAGCCAGTGGGCTGTGCCTGCACCAGTCCCCTTCTCCTGAAAGTCCTTTGAGATTTGTTAATAAAAGTGATAAGAAAATCTGTGGTGACCTGTGTGTCACTCCCACAAGAGAGCCATCAGACCAGAAGTGCTCAAAACCAACTCAGTTCATTTTCACCACACTGTTCCAGCACATTCTGGTAGCCAGAACGACCTTACTGGGTTGCACCAAGAATTCTTCTGACTTGGTGCCCTATCCCTGACATTTTGGCACGGGCACATACAAATCACAAAGTACAGAGTGATTTCTCCTAAAGACACATTCTTCCAGCCTGCAACAATCAGGAACTTCTGGAGCTGGAGGTCGCACACTGACCATCCCATTTCACAGACGCTAAAACACCTCTCTGCCATTGAGGTGTCTGGTTCCTTTTGGAATCTGTGTGTATTTTCAGTCGTCATGCCATCTCGTAGCAACATGTTCTACAAATCAAGTGTGTTGAAAATGGACTTCCTTAACCTCCAGTCTAATAAATAATTTTGCTGGATGTGCTTCCTGTGCGCTGTGAGAAACAGCAAAGTTTATTAAGGTTATTCCTTACTCAACTTCTCCTTGCTGAAAACTGTATTATAGACCTCTACTCTCTCCCATTATCATCTACTTTTCCTTCTTTAATTTTTCTTCCTACAGAAGCTATCCCAGTCCCTCAGTCATCCCCATTCCACTCTTCTCTATCATGTTTGGGTCTGTGTCACTCTTTTTGACCGAGGGTGACCAGCCAGTATGTGGTACTCAAGATGCAGGCACAACATGACTGTATACCTATTATATAAGAATACAGACCACCATTTTTTGTTTCCAGTGTGAGTTCTGCCTTTTTTGGCTACAGCTGAACACTAAGCTGCTGTACTCAGATAACAATCCACAGTGCCTCAAAAGGGCTTCTTGTGGGCAGTGAGAAGCTGTTCACAAATCACTGTTATATGTGGCATTTATCAGCATGAAATCCCATTTTCTGTTTTATCATGCTAATAGTTCTGCAAGATACTCCTGTAATTCTTCAGGCAGTTTTCAAAACAACTACCCTGACTAACTCAGAACCATCAAAAATTACAGTCTTCATTACGCCTTCCAAACCACAGCTGGATGTGTTGCACAGCATGCGTTTCACAGGGATCCATGCAGAACCAGGCACTACAGGTACCAGAGCTTTGATACCCTGCAAAGCATGGCATTCGACAAGGAGTGCTCCAAGCAGAGCGACCAGGAATGCTCTGTGTTAGTGGGGTATCCCACCATGGCCCATGGACCTCTAATGCTCGTGCTGTGCAGCTGAACTGATGCTGACACAGGCCATGCACAAGCAGACACCTGTACCAGATACTCCACAGGCTTTGCCAAGCAGTCTCAGTGCTATATATGTATGGTAGCACACCCACTACAGCAGGAGGATGGCCACACTCCACATCCCATTGCTGGGATGAGAGTAGCAGCACACCAAATTTGCACTCAGACCAGCACTTTAGTCATTGAACCAGTGTCTGCCCTGTTCATGAAGGATCCTGGTGCAGTTTGAACCAGACATTGTGAAATCAGTTAACATGAAATTCCTCTTGTGAAGGTTGCCAAGACCAGTTGTGGATGCCCCATCTGTGGAAGCGTTCAAGGACAGGTTGGATGGGGCCCTGAGCAACCTGATTTAGTGGGTGACATTCTTGCCCACAGTGGGGGATTGGTAGTAGATAATCTTTTTGGTCCTTTCCATCCCAAGCCATTCTATGGTTCCTGGTCACCAGGAACCTGTTGAGAAAATAAAGCTTTAATTGTAAATATAAATCAGTGCCATCATCATTCTACCAAGGATCCCTAAAAGAGCCTGTCAGTGACTGAGATATAGTTCCATCCATGGCTCCACTGAGGACTCAGCTGGAAGGGGAGAGTCCAGGTCAATGCTTAAGGACTACAAATATGCTCAGCAAACACCCACCACAGGCACAACAGATGTGAATTGTGGAAACTGTAATTCCACACAAAAACAAGAAGAGGAGAGGGAGAAACTGTGGGCTTCAGATATGAGTAGCAGGTATCAGTACCAAAACCTTAACCAGGCTTCATGTTCCAGAATCAGAGGAACAGAGAACCAGAGACAACAAACTTCAGAAAACATCCATGTGTCCAGGGCTCTGGTGAAGTACTGGGAATTAAGTGTTCAGTGGAAGGCAGATTACATAAGGCCAAAATGAACTGAGGCAGCCAGCCTCCCTGAATATTTGTGAGGGATGTAACAAGCAGAAAATCTTCTCACAACTAAGTTTAACATGAAACACTCCAAGATGAGCTGGTGCGAACCAGCAGGATCTGATGCTTGGCCCAGCTTCAGCAGAGCTTACCACAGGAAAGAGCATCAGGGAACTGTAACTCCATACGGTATCTTCATTTTATATATTCCCAGAGCTCAAAGGCCAAGGATGGAGAGGTGAAGAGTGGAGGAGCATTTCATCTGTCCCCATCTGCTTCACGCAAAATATTGCCCACAACCCCAGAAGGAAGACAAATATTAGGTTTTAGTGAACCATAACCCTTATGTAATATCCTTGTCTGGGATATTACATTCTTCAACTCACATAAAAAAAAAACAGATATATTCCTGCACATTACCCATCGACATTGTCTACAGACGCATCCAAAAGGCAACTGAGTAGAGAAAACCCTGGATACCAGGCATCATGCACAGGAAAATGTGTCAGACAGCATCTGCTGCCACAGCAAAAACTGAACCAGAAGCAGAACTGCAGGCAGAATGCTGCACAACCATAAACCAGGCTTGCACCTTCTGAATATTCTATGATCTCTTATCCACAGCCTGAAGGTTTCTGAGGGATGACTGCCAGGAGGTAAGGAAGCCTCTGAAGCAGCTGCTCTAGGTGTTGCTGTCTAAATCCAAAGGATGCAAACCCACTCCTGCCAGCAAAAGGTCACCAGACTGGAACCCTGCCCAGCGGCTTCTGTGAAGCACACAAACCAGGAGACTTTCAGACTGCAATTTTTCAACATGAGAGTACAAATTAGTTTTCTAAATACAGACCTGTACTCTACATGGAATGAATGGCCTGGATGCCCGCAGGGCTGATGGAGGGTAGCACTTGATGACACAAAAGACTTCAGTTTAAAATCCAGGGCAGCTATGGACTCCCTGAGTCACCTTGGTGTGCATACTTCAGGGCCCAGCTCCCTGGTGAATGAGGAGATACTGATCCTCCCTGCATCTCAGGGGAGAAAAAATGCAATAAAGCTTAACAGATCTCAGGATCTCCTCATAAATCCCAAAGTTAAGGGAGACAAACAGGCTTGTTCATTACATACGAAAAGCCAGGCTACTTTTAAGTGCCTCATTTGGATGTGGAAGCAGGGCTCCCCTGAAGACACAGAGCTCAGATCAGACCATTCTGTGTTTGTAGGGTGATGTATGGGGCTGTTGATGTAGGTCTGCCCCACCTTTGCACTCAACTCTGGGAACAGCAGTGCACACAAGCAATTCAGCAGCACAGCCCTCACCAGGGCACACACAGCTCCCCCAAAGCCAGGCACGATGCTTCCAGAGAACCTACGAAAAGCCAGCAGTTGGATCATATGTTTTCCTAATTCAGAGGAAGCCTGGCCCAGCTCTGATATCCCACAACATCTCTTGATGTGGGGAATGGGGGGGGTTGGAAAAGGCCAGATCCATTTATAGCTGGAAAGTCTGGCAGAGGGCTCAGCGTCTTGTGGAAAAGCAAGAGCTGACAGCTCCGTACAGCCAGCTTCACCCAGCTGGAGAGGCAGGCTGGGGAAAGAGACAGGGGGATATGGAAACCACTTCCCTTCAAGCTGGGAGTGACACGAGGGAAGTGGCTTCCCCAGAGGGCCAGGAAGAGAAAAAAACCCACTCTATATTTCTAAGTGAATTATAAAAAGTAGGGCAGCAGAAGACTAGCTTGGAAAAACTGAAGAGTAGCTGAGCTACAGGTATGGCCAGAAACCAGCAGTCAAGCCCAGGCTGCAGGACTCTGTGCCTTTCTTCAGAGCCCTCCATCACATCCAGCCCTGCAGCAACCCAGACCCCAATCACAGAGACGTGGACAGTGCTGTCTGGGAGTTGAGGCTGGGAATTCAGCCCCGCCCTTATTGCTGGGAGGAATGACAGCTCCCTCGCTCCAGCATATTTACATCAGTGAACACATAAGCAGATGTAGCAAAAAGCCCTTGCCAGCCCTCATGGAAAAAGGCACTGATTTAAAAGCTCAACATGCGCAGACTTATGCTGTGATGACTTCAGCTCCTCCCCATGTTGTCAGGCATGAGACAGCAAGAGAGGAGAGGTATTTATGTAGCTAACCCAATTTAGCTAACCCTTGTCCATATTCACGATAAAATTAGGAAAAATGACCACTAAAGCTGTGTTAGAGATCACAGAAATGATGATGAGCAAAGAAAAGCAAATGCAGTCTAGACCAGGGAGTGAAATACCAGAGCCATTGTATAGGCACGGTAACAGAAGCATCATGCAAAAATAAATTCTGGTCACTCGCATTTAAAAATTATAAACTCAAATGAACAGGTGCAGAAAGGCCCTGAGGGAAACAGAAAACCTATCAAACAAGAAGAAACTTAAGAGGCTGGCTTGTTTAGTGTAGCCAAATGTAGGCAGAGAGCGGATAGGATTGCTGTCTAAATATATCACAGGAGACAAACAAAACTGCTGAAGCAAAAGGATAATGCTGGCACGACAACAAGAGAATAAATGCACTAGGAACATATTCAGGTTGAAAATTAGAGGGGAGAAAAATCAACCACCAGAACAGGAAGCTTTCCAGCTGGAACGGCTGGGTTTAGGAAGAAGTTTATCAGTGGTCTGATGGGGTTATAGGATACAGTGCTTCTGCCCACAGGTATCCAAGAGGTCCCTTACGCTCTTTTGTTCCAGCTAGTAATTAGCATGGGTCACTACTGAGATGTCTCCTTTCATACAAAAGACTTTGCTGAGGAGAACCCAGGGCAAGCCTGCAGGGCTCCTTTGCCCTCCCATTTCCTAAGAGCTGCATACAAGTAATGGCTTCCAGGCTACAGGTCAGTGGGAGAGAGTTGTGTGGATTCACATGGATAAAGTGAGAACTACCAGGCAGCCGAGAAGGAATGCAGGTGTTAACAATGTAAAACACCCCTGAGGCACCTCGGCCCAAAAGAACCTGATGCCCTACAGTATTAAGGGCACAGGTTGCTCAGGTTGCAAAGATGCTTTTAGCCCTCTTCTGCTGCAGTGTAACCATATTATCACTGGTTATCAAAGAATCACCGAACGGTTTGGGTTGGAAGAGAGAGATCTTAGAAATCCTCGTGTTCCAACCCCCTGCCATGGGGGGCACCCTAGATAAGGTTGCTCAGAGCCCCAGCCTGGCCTTGGACACTTTCAGGGGATGGGGCAACCAGAGCTTCTCTGGGCCACCTGTCCCAGTGCCTCACCACCACCAAAGCATTATCATTTTCGATCCCCAAACTGCAGCCCAGAGGGGTGGGAAGTATAGGCACAGCAGCAAAGCAGTGTTCAAACAGTGAATACTTATATTATGGGATAATTACGAAAAAAGGGGAGGAGAGGGACAAAATCCAAAACCTATGCCAGGGATTAATTCCTGACACATCTGTCAAATACGAGAGCTTCGTAAAAGACTAAATTATCATTTTTAGACATCGCGCAGACGATGACACAAGGTTTGACCTCCTCCGGGGGATCAAGCGGAGCACTGCGCTCACAAGAAATACAGACCCCCCCCCCCTCCCCCCCCCCCCACCAGCGCCCCCCGCCCCCGCCCCCACCCCGCCGTCCCTTACCGATCGCCCGCATCGCTCCGCTGTTTACAGTCGGTCGACAGGGCGGGCTCTCGCCGCTGCCCGCCCCCACCGGGTCCTCCGCCTGAGGATGTCTGACGTTTCCTCCAAGTTTCCTCTTAAAACATCCCAGCTAGGATGGAAAATTTTGGGAATCTGAGTGTTTCCCGCCCGAGGGTACAGGATGAAAAGCTTTGTTGCCTCGGATGCGTTGTCCCACAGAACTATCCTGGCGCTTTAGGAGCTCCAGGAATTAACATGCACTTCTGGTTATAAACAACTTAGACCAATTACTGGAGTGCTAAGGAATCTATCATCTCAATAGTCTCTTTTTATTTAAAAAAAAACCAATTATTTTACAAAATCGGGAGTGATGTAGAACAGACATCACTGCCAGCTGATGTGTTCCAAATGCTGATTGTGTCAAACTACTGAAATAATTGTGTCTGGTGCGGTGCAAGCTCACCAACAGCTTTATTATCCCCTACATGTCGTATCCAACATTTTCAAATCCCCTTTTAGCCAGGAGGTGAGTGCTTTGCACGTAAACCATATGAGAAGACAGGCACAGTGTCAGAGTTTCCTTGCTCTGTCAGCACAAGGTCTGTCTCTGCTGCTCTGCAATATATTCTGGTGCATCGCATCCTAGGAACGGCTTTGATAGGACTCTCAGACCATAGAACAGTCTGGGTATCATGTGGCTGTCTGCTTATCTGCACAAATTCTCCTTTTTCCTCTAACCCCAGGGAGGCTGACTGTGAAAGACATAATCCTCATCAGAAAGCCATGATTGTCTCTGCAAAGTGAATGGTAAATCAGAGGGAAGTGACAAGTACTCACTATCACAGCAGTTCCCTCAGCCAGAGTGCAGGCTCTCACTTTACTTAGGTGTCTCCTTGCAGAGGAGATCACCAGATTACAACTTTCTCTTTCCCTAGCAAGCATCTTCTGGACACTGAAGTCCAGATCCAGTCTCAGCTCCAGTTTTGCACTGTCCACTGACTGCTGAAATTTAATACCACAGTTTGCAACAAGCATCCCAAAGCAGCAGGTGCAACAGACTGAGGGTTTTTTTCTGTGCTTAGTTAAACACAGGGAGATGAAACTTTCTATTATAGCTCAAACAATCTCACACAGTAACTGCTGAAACTGTGACCACAGGCAGCAAGGTGTTCCATGCAGACTGGATGAAATGGGGAAAATGGCCTGTTGCCATCAATTATTGCCTCCACTGACAGCTCAGAGACTCATGGCAGAGACCTCCCCATAAATACCAGATGATTACTGCACAAGAAAAATCCAATTCAAAACAAGGAAAGAGTCTAAATTTGTATAAAGGAGCTGGAAAAAAACAAACAAAAACCCCAACTCAGCCAGTGCTGCTTAGTCCTTTGCACAAAAAAAGCGCTGCATTTAGACAGCTCAGCAGTGCTGGCAGGACAAACTCTCACGCTGCCACGCTGGCCTTCCACCCAGTAACCCTGCTGATTGTGGAGCTGGTGTAACAAAACAGTGAGCAAATCCCACTCCCTCAAGATCACCATGACTTTGGCTGTGTCTGCATTCTAGGTCCCTCTGCTGGCAGTTAGACTGATAGAATTTTCAGCTCTCCACCACGCATGTTTTACAGATAACCCGTTTCCAAATAAAATTTGAGCAAGCACAGAGAAACACTGCAGCGACTCCTGAGGCCTCACTAAGTTCCTCTGAATCTTGACCACACTGTTCAAGTGGGGAGAGTGAGGGAGCCACCAGGTCGTGCTCCATCCCATATGCTGGGTCACAGCACCAGTGGAGTAAACGCTATTCCAGGTGATAGCTGTGAAATAGCATCTCTGCCTTCAATACTGCTCATGTAATCACCATCAAGGCAGATGTGTGTGCACCTCAGCCTGTTATGGTGGGGGAGACAGCTGGTCCTGGCAGCTCAGGTGAGTCCTAACCATGGCATGAGTTTCTCAGGGCCAGATTTTATGATTTGACCCATATGGGAGTCTTCTGCTCTTTTATTTTAAGTCTAAATGAAATGGCTGGTGCTCAATTACAAAACTTGAGAGGGCTCTGAGGACAACGATCTTTTACAAAGAGCAGATTTGCAATGCAGATAAAACAAGGCAGTCAAGTCCTTGTCCCTTGACCAACTAAGGGATTGTCTGAGCTTGTGGCACTTCCTGATGGCAGATGTTGGAAGAGAGTGGTGTTTGGGCACTGGGAATCTCTTGAGAAAGTGGATTACAGTCAAAAGGCTACAAAGTTACATATATTATAAAGACTGTGGATTTGGGGGTTGTGTGGCTGGACCTAAGGCACACCTGGGGTCAATGCTGTCACCCCAGTAATATGGCCCAGAGCGGATTCATGAAGGAAAACAAAGGCACATGAATGAGAAAGACATCGCCAATTCAGCCTTTCCCTCTGACTGGACTTCTCTTTGCTCTGAGGTATGTAGTTCAATCTCAGGAAGCAGAGATGCCTCCCGCGGCACGTTCTTTCTTGTTCCATGGAGGCCCTCTGGGATACCATATAACTCCATGCTCCAGTTCACCCTGCCCACCTTCCCCAGCAGCAGCACACATCTTTGGAAAAGAAGCTGGAATCAGGGGATGCACGTGGGTGAAAGGAAAGGTTGAAATCCTTGATTTGGTAGCCCAGAGGGCGGAACTCTAGGCAGCCACTGTCTCAGTTCTCTCCTGACAGCGCTTTACTTTGGTTTGCTTTGCTATTTTTTTTTTAGGGAGGGGGTTGTCCTTTTCTTTTTTTTCTTTTTTTTTTTTTTTTTACAATCCTTTATGTTTATATTTGTCACTATTTGGTGAAAATGTTCCCGTTGTGGCAAAAGGTGATTTTGGGCGCATGTTTCTCCCAGACATAATGAGTGCTCCAAAGCCATGCTGATGAGAGAAGGCATAACCAGAGCGGCGGGTGCTGGTCCGACGCAGGTGTCTCTTGGGTGAGGGTGGAGGGGGACGCTTTTTGGCTTCTTTGATCTTGAGCAGGACCTGAAATCAGAAAATATGGTGGAGAAAGTGGGAAGTTTGTCACTATTCACAAGCACAATAGAAGAGGAGCAGAGAAAGGGAAACGAAAGCAGGGACCCAAAGCAAAAAATGACTGATGAAACAGGGGATGGAAGGAGGGGATGTAGGGCAGCAACTGAACTGGCAGCACAGGGTGGCAGCCTGGTAAGAGGTAAAGGCAATCTTATTCTAAAAGGCATTAATGGAAGCATCATCCATAAGTCATGGGAGGGCATGATTTCTTTGTATTGTTCCTCACAGCTCTATAATGCCCTGGTTAGGATATTACTGCAGCTCTTTCAGGCATGTCAGTCAAACCACCCAAAATGTGCAGTCATCTTGACCATAGTCAAAAGTTCAGAAAACAAATAAGGACACATTTACGAATTAGCATATTTAATACAGAAAACAGACTACTAAAGATTTATGACATGTAAAAGCTTTTTATGATGAGAACGATTATCATCATAGAATTATAGAATCCTAGAGTGGTTTGGGTTGGAAGGGACCTTGAGGATCATCTCATTCCAATGCCCCTGACACTAGACCAGGATGAGCAACACCCTGTGCAATCTGGCCCTTAACAATTACATTCTTGTATTCCTTGGCAGAAGGGAAATAAATATTGCACTTAACTTGCAGGTCATGGGCTTTCTGCTCCCATGTGGCCCAAGTTAATCTGCGGTGATTCACCTTTTCAGAAAAGGGCTATCTAATGCAGCAGGCTGGTATTAAGTGCCCGTGGCTCAGCAGAATCCCCAGTTGCTAGACTCCTGTGCTTCTTGTTTGGCACAATGGCAGTGGAAGGCACTTGGCCTTTCTAAACATCAGATCTGTTTACTGCCAGCTAGGGAACTCCATGCAGCAGGAAACTCAAATACTCCTCTGCTGTGAGCATTTGCTTCCCAGAGGAGGCAGAAAAGTAATTTTATGCTAGAAAGAGAGATGCCCAACTCCAGCACTGAGGGTGGGATTTGGGTGACAGCTGTGTTTGACTTCTACTCAACTGAGAGGTAAACTCAGCCCATTTTTATACCCCTGAACTACCTGTAACTGTGTCTCGAGGCCCTCCCTACCTAGCATTCTTCTCTAGAACCCACCTGCCTTCTCTCCAAGGACTGAGAATTCCCCTAAATCGTTCTCCTACAGTCCTGAAAAACCTGGCGAGTTCTACAGACATCCCGAGGATTACCAGGGGAGGGCATCAACAGCGTGCCCTTGGGGCTGTTCTCTGACGCTGGTTCCTGGCATCTCGGTGCAGGGAGAGGAAAGAAGCACGAGGTGGCAGCAGCATTCAGCAGATGCTCCTGTTTGGAAGCGAGCCCGGGGAGCTCTGTGTGTGCTGGCAGCAGTGACCTGTGTGCTCTCTTCTCACTCCATGATTCCCAGCCTCTCCCTGCCCCACTGCCCTCATCTTCGTATGCCCAGGCAGATGGTTTGAGAGAGGGCATTTAGCCATTGGCTACAAAAGAAGTAAATTCTGAAATAAATAAAAATCCCCAGCAAGCACATCTGCCCGGGTGGAGGGTGAAAGGCTGTGGTCTGCCAGGCTAAAAACTGCACAGCAGCAGGGCAGGAGAAACACACCACTCCTTTGCCACTGAGCCACAGCGCTTAAACCCTGCACCTAAAAATAGTGCAGCTTTCCTGCCTCAGAGCAATCTAATCCACATCTAAATAATCTCAGCCTTGGTCCCATCTGCGTATGGTTTGAACTGTGCCAAACCCCACATTCAATCCTCCTTCTCGAGGGAGTGTAGGGGTAGATGGATGGCAGCACTTGCATGGACGGGGACACACACTCCAAGCGATGCCAAGCCCATGCAATATGGTTCCGTGGTAAGCCTAGGCCGTAGCAAGCAGGATTTCTGGTTTAATAAAGTATCACCTTATCACTGGGAGTTGGCTTTAACTGAGCCTTCAGGAATCGAAAGCCAACCACAGGCAGCACGCAGAGTGTGGTGCTGAGGAAGATTGCTAGCCACACGTTTGGTTGGCTGAGGGTGTTTCGAGCCGTACCTGAAAAACAAAAACGTGATTAAAACAGTAAAACCAGCTCTCACTGTTATCCACCTGAACCTTTTGCTCTCTGTGATTTCAAGCACTAGGCACACAGACCAAAATATAAGGCAGACACTATCTCCAACAGTGAAATCCCCTGGCTGTAGAGAGGCCAGCAATGCCAGTGCCACTGTCTGAGACGAGCAAATTAAAATGCAATATGCAGACACAATTGCAGCAATAACCCAGGGAGACAAGGGTGTCAGAGTGAATCTCTTCTCTTTACAAGAGTCAAATCACTGCAAAGGATTGATACAAACATTCAAGATACCTTCAGCAGTCCAGCCCTCCCACCTTTTGCCAGGACTCTAGTGCAAAACGAGGAATACTACTTTCTTACTTTCCAGCACCATTTCCTGAACAATAGGGAATACTGACTCTGACCGCTCAGCAGACAATGGGAACCACAGCCCTTTATGAGAGGAGCATGTGTTCCTCTGGGTATCTGCATAGCCTAATGGGTATGTATTGGCAGAACTACTGCCATGTGCTGGTATGTCCCTGACACCTTCTTTGAAACCAAAGTGCCCACTTCTGGCTTCTCCAAAATTGAATGAATATAAGATAGAACAAACAGTCTGCAAAACTCTCATTACAGGGCTTAATGATGCTGTTGTTGGCAGTAAAGTTGCTGAATGTTTCCTTTCCAGTTGGCTAAATTCTGCTGTAATATAACTCCACTGAAACTGAAGTAAACAAGTTGTCTCAGTCCAGACTAGAAACACTTTCCTTGAAAACAGTTTCAGACTGATATCTCATTAAGTGTCTTTCAGCATTATGGGTGGTTTGACTGACATAGTTACAAGAGAGCAGCAGATAAAGAGATCCCTGGCAAGTGAGTTAGAATCATTGTAGAATCATCAAGGTTGGAAGAGACTTTCAAGATCATCCAGTCCAACCATTCACCTGTCTTTGGAAACTGGACATGCTGTCTTCTCTCACTCAGCATTTTTTGTACTAAAAGTCATTTCACAGTAGATGAGATCATGCTTGAAAATTATGTTGCAGTAACTGACTTCAGGTATTGGTTAATTGGTTAAGCCCCTTGCTATTTCAGTGAAGATAGGCAGAACAACGTTTTACTGAACAGGTCATCCAAAAATAAAGGCATTGATTAATACAAAAATCTGAGACTTGAAACACAAAGTTTTGGGATTTCAGAAGTAGAGACTCATAACCATGTTGTATCAATATTGGTTATGGACGCACAGAGGTATTAAAAACATCTGAATGACTTTGCTAAACTTAGGTGTTCCTCCTGGTCAAAATGTGAGGAGATAGACTCATGTTTATGTTATCCTTAATTTTTTGCAATTACTCAGAAATCCATTTTATAGAATAACTACAAAGACCTGGTCATCACTGGAGTGTTTTTTTGTTTTGTTGTTGTTGTTGTGAATTTTCCATTTAACCTGTCAGAAGGCTCACCGTAATCACATGGCATTTTTGTCATGTCTAACTGGATATTTTACTTCTATGCTTTCCTATGCCAAAATGTTAACTTACTTACAAGGAACATATAACATTTTACCAATAAAATGCTCCTAGACATCTGTAAGAATTGAACATCTGAAACCCAAATATAAAAGAGCAGCAGAAAAGTTGCCCGCTCAAAATTCCAGCCAGCTCAGTAAGTTTACTTAAAGGACCATTCCTGTGACTGTATGGAAATGTCCAGTTGTACAAAAGGGAGTGAACATGACACACATTCACCTGGATAGTGGTTCAAAATAAGTATTCCCAGCAACTCTCAGAAATATTTTGGCATTTCTTGTAGAAAAGAGAATCAATATATTCTGAAATATACTTAGAAATACTTGACAGATGTAAGCCCTGAAGACTGTCCCTTTTGAGTGCAACCCAGCCTTGCCCTAAGGCTTACCAATGAAGGGAAAGGAGGCTGTGAAGATCAGGTACATGCCATCGCTGTACATGGTGAAGGTGATGGCAAAGTAAACAGAAAGGCTGCCCCAGATGAAGAACTGGTTTACAACTGTCCAGTAAGAGGTGTCCAAGCCAATCTGAAAGAACAGAGCAATACAGCTTTTGTCAGTGCCTTTGTTATTTAGCAGATCCATGCTGCACACAGCTTGTCCTATGTTTTGTACATCTCCCCCTGAGACTCCTATTCATTCAACTCTCAATAAATAACAAGTCACAGATCACAGGATGCTGAGCAAGCATTATTACACCTGTCCTGTTGTTGCCATCCTCTCAAGATTCACCAGTGGACAGTACTGGAGACAGGATATTAAGGGACCTTAAAGACCATCTTGTTCCAACCTTCCTGCCATGGACAGGGACACCTTCCACTAGACCAGGTTGCTCAAAGTCCCATCCAGCCCAGCCTTGAACACTTCCAGGGATGGGGCATCCACAGCTTCTCAGGGCAAGCTGTTCTACCCTCATCGCCCTCACAATAAAAATTTTCTTCCTAATATTCAATTTAAACTTACTCTCTTTCATTGTAAAGCCAGTAACCATTGTCCTATCACTACATGCTCTCACAAAAAGTCCCTCTTCAGCTTTCTTTTGGGCCCCCTCTAATTACTGGAAGGCCACAATGAGGTCTTCTTGGAGCCTTCTCTTCTCCAGGCTGAACAACCCCAACTGTCTCAGCCTGTCTCCTTAACAGAGGTGCTCCAGCCCTCTGATCATCTTCATTGCCCTTCTCTGGACTTGCTCCAACAGGTTCATCTCCTTCTTATGCTGAGGGCCCCAGAACTGGACACAGTAGTTTCAAATAAGCCATGCTTATTTCCCCACCCCCAAGCTGTGATCAAGCATTGAAAGTTAGGAGAAGGAGCCCACAACACCTCAGACAGCAGAAACCATTATCTAGGGAAGCATGATTGATCGGGGTTTTTTTTAAGAAATCTATCTCATCCTGATAGTGCCATCTGAATTTTCTGCCACCCAGGTCTCAGCTATTTCCTCCAGGATGTGCAGGCCCAGCATCTGCATCGTGCATGAGTCCAGGCTGTAGACACAGCTCCATAATGGAGAACCTATAAATAACTGCCTGATAGCCCTCCCACAAAACTAGAACAAGTCCTTGTCTATTCCCTGCCTTAACTGATTTGTCTGCCATGACTGCAAACTTCCCAAGGCAAAGGCTCTCCTTTCCTGTCACCCTGATCTTTCGTAACATACAAATCTCCTGTTCTGTTGAACTGAGGACACTAATGTGGCATCAAGAGAATTTTCTTTGCAAGAATTTACAATACAGCGGCAAATACAATGCTCTCAAGACCCCAAGTGGCCCTCCATATACTTCCATCATGAAATAAAAAACAATGCCTGAAAATATCACTTGGGATGCCTTACCTGTACAGACACCACAATCAGTAGGCAAGTCTGGGCCATCAGAGCAAAGGACTGGTAGTCAGCAATGGCCTTCCCATCACTCCTGATTGTATTGTACATGGCCCCATAGGGGATGAAGAAGAGGATGAGAGAACTGTAGATCCCTTGCAACATGCACTTGACGAACACCACTTTGTTAAAATAGAGGTTTTGCTGTCCAGGCACATATAGTTGAGGAAATAGCATGCTCCAACGATCATCCACATCCTAAAAGCAGAGAAGAGATGGTCAGATTTGCTGGCAGCTAACCAACCAAGCACACAGAGCACTTAAGCTGCTGTGTTCCTGTGGCAGCATTTCCATGAGAAAAGGCTTAGCACACAATTGACTTAGTTGTGCTTACTAGCATGGCACATCCCAAAGTCACCTAGGCATACCTTCCATCTTGCATTTCACCTCTCTTGTGCTGAAAAAATTCACAGCTGATAAAAAAAATTAATTTACACTTCATCTAAAGCAGACTGCATGGTCTGCTCTCCAGAGAGTTGACTGGAAGCTAAGAGTTGAAAAATGCTTCCCCAGGGTCAACATACAGGAAAGGCTGTCTTACTTGAATCCCTTAAGTGTCCAGAGCTGAACACTGTGAACCACTTCAGAGTTCCTACTTATTTAATATTGGAACAGCTTTTTGCTTTTATGTATTGTCAAACAGTAATAATGAGGTAGAAATTTGCGTGTGAAATTACTACAGAAAAAACTCACTAGAAAGGCTGAACCTGGAAAATCTGGCTTCAGAGATTTAGTTAATGGATTGTTTTGTCTGATCATTAGAAAGTCACTTGTCAGGCTTCAGGAACACAGCTAGTAGGATATGACTTCTTCAAGGGAGTGCTGCAATGGCAGCTTGTACTGTAGGGAGCAGCCTAACCCAAAAGTCTCATCGTACACTGGAACGCACAGACAAAAACAGGATAATCATAGAATCACAGATACCCCAAGTTGGAAGAGACCCATAAAGATCCTCAAGTCCAACTCCCCATTTCTTGCAGGACTACCTAAACCTAAACCATATGACTCGGAGGGAATACACCATCTCCCTGGTGCATCCTTCTTTTTGTGATCTAAATTCTCACTGGCAGGATATAATTCCAGGGATTACTATAGTATCTAGCCAAAAGCTGCTTTTGCCTCATGGAATCAGCTCAAAGCACCTGGAAACAAAATCCCTATAAACAAAATCCCCAAAGTGGTGGCAGAAACAGTACCTGATCAAAGAGACTCATTCCTAGCACCGGGAGGGAGGTATATACCAAATTGTAAAGTGTAATGAACCACTCATCATAGACAGTCTGGAAAAAAAACCAAAACAGAGCATGAGGTTAGCAAAAAGCTGTCCTTCTAATTTCTTGGAAAGTACGGGCAATTAAATGCTGCAATGTCTTGGTTTGAGATGTTACTGAGACAAAAGGGATGACTCAAGCTCAGCATCCCTAAATAGGGGAGGGATCACATTATACCAGCCCAGTTTGCTCAGCACCCACTGCTGGATGCAGCCAGAGCAAGATCCCTCTGCACCATCCTGCACCCACCCTGCCTGTACCCCCAGTCCCTGGCTATCTGCACTCGTCATGGCTGGGTTTGGTTGGAGGCTGATTTGCCTCAAACAAACTCCAGTTTTTTCACTGTAGATGTGCTCCTTTTCCAAGCTGCTGAAACACACAGGCATCTCAGGGTTAAACTACTTGCTGCAAATATTCCAACAGGGCAAGCATAGGTCTTGCAAGATCTGCACCAAGCTGTGTAATCTGTGTCATCAGCCGATGGCTCTAATCACTTTGAACAATTTTGAAAACCCTACAAGTGACATATGCACTTCATAATACACCTAAATGCCAGAGAAGGTTTAGAAGGGATATTGGGAAAAAATTCATCACTGAACGGGTGGTCAGTGTTTAAAACACATGTAGATGTGGCACATGGAGACATGTTTTAGTGCTGAACACAGCAGCATTGGGTTAATGGTTGAAAGATCTTTTCCAGCCTTAATGATTCTGTAGTACATGTCTTCATGCGTCTGTCCTCCACCACCAGCACAATGAAGGCAGGAATATCTGCTTTATACCTGTATGGCTGAACAAGATAGACCTAAGTCCATTCAATGACACAGAATCATGGAATGGTTTGTGTTGGAAGGTACCTATAAAGGTCACCTAGTTCAACCTCCCTGAAATCAGCAGGGACATGTTCAACTAGGTCAGGTTACTCAGAGCCCCATCCAACCTGACCTTGAATGTTTCCAGGAATGGAACATCTGCCACCTCTCTGGGCAACCCATGTGTTTTACCACATTCTTTGTAAAAAAACTTCTTCCTTGGATCTCATATATGTGTAGTTTAAAACCATTACCCTTTGCATTAAAACCATTGTCCTATTGCAATAGGCCCTGCTAAGAATTTCCTCTCCAGCTTTCTTTTAGCCCCTTTAGGTACTGGAAGGTGCTCTAATTTTGCCCCAGAGCCTTCTCATCTCCCAGCTGAACCACCCCAGCTCTCCCAACTTGTCTTTCCGGGAGAGGTGCTTCCCGCTGATCATCTTTGTGGTCCTGAGAAAACGAAAGCTGTACCTACCTGTGCTGAGAAGCCAGAGAAGAAGCCATACCAGAAATGCACCAAGGTGAAGGCAAAATTCTTATAGAAGAAGTATTTGAGGAACTTGCACATGCGGATGTAGGACCACCGGCCATGGACCAAGAGCAGGCGCTGCAGGTAACGGAACTGTGCAAAGGAGAAGTCGCTGGACAAGACTGCCTGCATCCCCTCCTGGCCACTGATACCAACCCCGATGTGGGCAGCTGCAACAAGAAGGTTGTTGATTACCTGTTACACCGAGAGTTTTGTTTACCCCATTTTTAAAGTTGGCTCCCTGCACTGGAATACTGTGTTAATTCCCTCACAGGCTTCATTGAAATTCGTACCAAAGTTATTTAAAAAAAAAAAAAAATTATTTTGGAGCACTAATTCTTTCAGCAGCACTATGATTTTGTGATACAATTCCCATAACCAGGCTTTTATTATTTTAATGAAATTTTAGGTTGTGACAATTTATGTTTTCTTTTTGAGTGCTTTCCAACTGCACAAATGCTGTTGTTCTTAACAGCTGCTGTTATGAAAAAAATAATTTATATTGATGTGTGACTCATATTTACGTGCATGCACATCCTTCCAGCAGCCTTAAAACACCACCCCAGACAAGCAAAATTCAAACCATTTTTAGATTTCTCAGACACTGAGCTACAAGGCAGCCTGTAGCCTTTTTTACATTTCCTGGGTTTTATTAGTTCAATCAAATAATTAGATAGAAGAGGCACATCTTTTTTAATAGTAAGCTGGGTTTATTAAACATGGACATAAGTTTAATGTGACAGCTAATTATACAGCTTTAACTAATGAGAACAATCTTGATGGCTGGAGGTTGGTTAGATTTAGAGGTTTTCACGGAATAGTGAATTGATAAAATCCCAAAGTCCCAATCCTCTTTGTGGGGCGAGTGGGTTAGTTTCTAATTATCATGTACACTTTAACTTTTCTTCCCCTTTCTTTACTGCCTGCCTGACTTACCTCCCTTGAAGCTCTCTACTTAGCCTTTTCTTTCTTAATTAAAAAGCTCCAGTTAATCAATTCTTGCAAATTAACACAAGGAAGATTAGCAATAGGCCTTCTGAATAATCTTAATTTAATTATACCTAGTTACGATATCTTTTTCATAAATTCACTGAGGTAATGCATCATCAAATGATGCTTAAGGATGAAGGGGCTTGAAAGCCCATCATTTATTAACTCAAGGGAGATAATTAACAAACGGCCCTAACACAAAGAATGTTAACCCCCCCGACACATAGTATTATAAGACTATTTATAGACAGCAAGATTTTCTTTCTGCTTTGCAGTCAGGCCCTCTGTGAAACAAACTGGTTTGTTATATATATTGCCCTTGTGATGGTGGCCATGCAGCCACACAGATGGACAAATCACAGCCTGGGTGAGCTTTTCACAGGATCACAGAATCACAGGATATCCTGAGTTGGATGGGACCCACAAGGATCATTGAGTCTAACTCTTAAGTGAATGGCCCATACAAGGATTGAATCCACAACCTTGGCATTACTAGCACCTTGCTCTAACCGACTGGGTTAATTTCATAGAATAATTTAGGTTGGAAAAGACCTGTAAGATCGTTGAGTCCATCCATTTTGTCTCTTCTAAGGTAGAAACAGAGAAATAGGCACTTAGTGCAACCTCAGCTTCCTGCAATCCAGTGTGACCTGGAAGGCAGGAGACATGAGTAACCTGTAGTAGAGACCTGCCAAAACTTGGGATGCAGGCCCTTGGTAGCACAAAAAGAGTGGTAGAAGAGGAACTCAGACACTTTCCTGCTGCTAGCCCACCTCAGACAGCAAATTCCTCAGTGAGTCAGTCTGCTAGAGCATATCACTCACTTTTGATCATGCTGACATCATTGGCGCCATCTCCGATTGCCAAGGTCACAGCCTTCTTGTACTTCTTCACCAGCTCCACCACCTGGGCCTTCTGCAGGGGAGTCACCCGGCAGCAGATCACCACTTTGCACATGCAAGCAGTTCTCACCAGCTCCAGCTCCAGGTTCCCTTCCAGGGCGTAAGCCTGAAAAAACGAGCAAAGGGGTGTTCAGGACAGACAAGCAGCAACTCCTGCCCTGACGAAGAGAATGCAGTGAGGTGGAAATGAGAACTGAGATAGCTCCTCCATTCGGCAGAAGGAAGGTATGGGATACCCCAGGCAAATCCATCCACTCAGTAGCAGGGAGCATCCACACTGCACACCAGGCCATGCAGCCTGCACTCGAGTTGCACCACAGCTGGATATACACCACGGCTGTTCTGGCTGATGCAACTTGGCAGAGTGGTGTAAATGTAAACAGTAGAAGCACTAAATTAACGAAGCTGCTGCAAGGCCTGAGACAAGCTTGTGTATCTCCATGTGAGAGAATCTCTGCTTATCCCTCTTGGATTATTATTTAAGCTCTGGGAGATCTGTGGTATAAATAGGAAAGATTTCAATTTAGGAGAGCTTAATTTAAAAAAAAAAATAGAAAAAGTTAAGCCCAGGTAAGCATGACAAAGCAAAACACAAAGCTAGGGAGAAAGCTGCTGTGCTCTGAGTACTGACTTTTAAATCAGTCAGCTGTGTTATTTCTGTTTGGGAAGCACAGAGATAATTGGATGTCTGGCCATTCCTCCATCTCCATGAGGTGGAGGAGGGAGCAGAGTTGTTCTTTCATGTTTCTTTCAGATCATGCTTTTTGGCTCTGTTCTTTGTTGTCTCTTTTTAGCAGACATGCACAGCAGGAATCTGCAGGACTCACTCCTCCTCAGAGCCATTACAGCAAGCCCACTGCTCTTTCTGAGTAATGCAGATAGTCCTTTGGCCACATATCCTTTCTCCTTGAAACAGAGAGCTGTGAGTCACCAGTGTCCCTCTGTTAGTGGCAACAGGCTTGTTGAACAACAGACCTTTTCATGGTTTAGCTTTAGTACTGCTGGTTAGTGCAGTCAGAGATGGCTTTTGGCTCAACATCCTCCCTGCACAGCACCAGCAAAATGTTATCACATTGCATATTAATGGTACTACTGAACACAAATCAACTGGTATGATGATGCCATTACAGATGCTGATGTGTTTCTGTTCACTCTCTTTGTTCAAGCAATACCAGATGTGTGCATAGCCTGGGCACTGCCATCCCACCCATCTGCTGGTAGGAATACAGCACTGACCAGATCCTGTGTTTGTGTGGGACAGTATCTACACTACTACCATTGTTCAAACTCACAGAAATAAATAAATGACATCTAGTTTTGTCTGCACTGCCCTTGTGGTCACTGGCCAGGAGAAAGCCATGATCTTGGTGAGACTTATTGCGTCCAACCCTATGTGGACTGGCTGTTCCCACACTGCCCAGGTTTGAATTTCTTTGTGTGGGACATACCCTCTTTCCAGGGTGTGGGTGAGTGTGTGGTTTTCCAGGAACAAAAAGAAAGCTTTGCCACTGCTGTCAGTGGTGCTTTGAGCTCAGCATTCAGGGTCTGTGCTGCAGGCTGAAGGGATGGAGTAGGAAGAGGCAGGGGCTTGCAGCTGATGCCCATGTGATGCAGATGTACTAACCCTGACAGAGCTCATCTGCTTTGCAGTGGGGATCTAAAGAGGTTTATGGCCCTGGAGTTAAAGAACGAGTGAGTGTAAAAGAGGGAGAGAGGGTACTTAATAACATAGACACTGTCTGAAAGTGTTCATCATCTGTATACATGTCACACAAGCCAAAAGTAGAGTGAGGTGAGATTTGCTGGGCTGGTATAGAGCTGGAGGTGAAGTTTGCTGGACTGCCATTAAGAGAAGTAGCAACCATAGGGAACAGAATTTCTGAGAGTCAGCACCTCCCCATACCTTACACATCTGCCTGTTTGCTTTCACTGAGATCTGGGAAAGTAAAGTACAAGTGATAAATAAACCTCTTATAAACTAAGCCTTCCTCTCAGACAGGTTTAAATTGATCTAAATCTTTTTTTTTTCTCTAACCTGCTTTAAAAATTTTTGAAGTATAGAAAACCTATTCCAGGACGTCTACTCTCATCAGGAAGATATTTCATCTTATCTCAGTTTAACTCCATTATTTGTTTACCTGTTATTATTAGAAGAGTATTACCAAGACTGAGCAGTATTCCTCAGGCTCAGAAATCTTAATGCTCTCAGTTTTCCATTGTGCTTTCCAGACCATGCATGACTACTCTCTGTACTCTCTCCCATGGTATTATCACAGTATGATTATATATTATTATCATGGTATTATATTATATCAATATATTACCTTATCATGGTATTATTATATGTCTCACCAGCATGGTGTTTTACCTACTCTCTTTTTAAGCAGTTAGTGCAAACTCTGACCATCAAATAGATGTGGGATAACTCTCTGCAGATGACACTTAACTTTTGTTTTAGATCAATGGGGAGCCCTGAAGAGCCACTCTTTCATGCAGTCTTGCATCTGACACTTAACAATTTAATCCTCAGCATAGTACTTTAGTTTGCTTGGAAGAATATCATGGGAGAGAGTATCAAACAATTTATTAATGAAGTTGTAAGATCTGTATCCTATCTCTTAAGCATATCTGTTATCAGATAGATTTAGTAGAGTATGTTCTTGGCATACTTGAAACCCATATCTGATGTTATCTTCTTGCTGCATACACAAACTATATGATTATTTTTCTAATATCTTTCTGGAAATTAAAACTGATCCAACTACTCTATCCATCTTGTTCAGCAAAGATAAGGGTCAACTCTTCCCTGTTCCAGTCTTCTGAAACTTTGTCTGTCACCTTTGATGTCTCAGATAACCACTGAACCTAATCTTCAATATGGCAAAAAAAAAAATACTGTGATCTAGAGTTACATTTTTAAAATATTTTTCAGACTTTCAGTATGTCTTCCAGTAAGTTCTTCAAGAAACTCATCCCTAACAAGGCTCTGAATTTTCCTTACCAGGCTGTGGCCAGTGATAACCAGACCATACACTCCATTTGCTTGCTCATCAGGTATAATTTTGGGGTCTTTTGAAGATTTTTCAAACTGAATGTTGATTTCATTACTGTCCAGAAAGGAGTCTGGCTTCATCTTTTTCCGTGCATTCCTAAAAAAATATAAAAATACAGGGTAATAATCCATATCTTGTAAAATGATATATGTTTTGTTAAAGCAACTTTATGAAAATAAAAAATTGATGTTTTCTTCTGATAGTTCATTTCAATTTTCCCTGCATCCCTACAACAATATGCATTGTTTTACTGCTGCCATTTGTGCAGATCATCCACACACTTCTGAAACTCTAACAAGTGGTGCTAAACTTTTGCTGATTTAAAGTCAAATAAACCACTGTCAAATAACCACGAAAGATGGTATCCCAAAAGGTATACAATTTTCTGTGCCTAATGTCTGGCAACCACCTATTCCAACAGAAAAGGACTGAAAACTTTTCCCATTTTTCACCTATACCTAAGAGGTATGTCTACAGAGAAGGTGAGGGAAGAAGATAGGTTCTCAGTTCTTGCCAGAGAAGGACCATATCAGAAAAGGACAGAAATGTGGATAAATGGCAATAATAGTAGAGCAACAGCATAGCTCAATCTTGGAGCCAAAGCCTTTGTGGTTCAAGATCACTTGTTGGTGAAGGTTTGATATTGCCTATTTGACTCTGCTTTCTTGTACATTTTTTTAAATTGACCTCTTGGATCGAGAAGCTTCAGCATTTCGCAGAGATGATTTCTACATTGTGCTTAGCTGCTGGATCTTCCATGGAGCCAGCTAACCCTTATCTAAGGTCCCTAAATGAACTGCAACAAGTAATGCTGACAGAAAAAAAAAAGGTGGAATGATACAAAACACAAATAGTGTTAGTGCACAGCAGTGAAACTGTGTATTTCAGCCATTTACCTCAGCTCATTCAGTACGTCATCAGATGTGCTGCCTTCAATAATGAAAACATCTTCCATGTCATCATTCAGCAAGTTGCAGGAGTAACCAATATTCATTGCTGTCTCTGGGAACGATAAACCAGGAATCTGACTCATTTTAGCAGCCCCAAATTCACCCACTTCTGTGGCCCTTTTATTACACAAGTCAAAACCTCTCTTTCTGACTCAAAAAGAGCTTAGAGCCTTTCAAAGTTAACAGTAAGAGAGCCAGGAGAGTCACTTTGATGGATGTAATAGCAAATCTCCCCTAACTGGGCTTTACCAGGCCACACAAAAAATAATTCTGACAAAATGAAAAAGCTTAGAAGACCATTTGGCCAATGCACTTGAAGCAACAAAAAACATTTCATGTTGATTCAAAAACTTTTTTCCAGGATTTTTAACTTTCTCTCTCTCTACTTCCAGAAAAGCCCCAAACAATAACTCAGAAAAAGAATATCAAGGCATTTTGTTAATAAAATTCTGAAAAACCTATTTCAATATTTTATAGCAAAATTATTGTATCTGGAAAATGACAAAATGAAATGTTCCATTTTTCTCAGAAATTGTCTGCTCACTTCTTGGATGAAACTATTTGCAAACTCTTTTGGCCTCCCTGAAACACCATTGTTTCAGTGAAGTTGCTATTTCTCCAACAGGGTTCACTGAAGCTGATTTACCATTCCTTCCAACTGCAAAAGCCTGTGTTCCCTCCATTTCTACTGCGGATCATCAAAGCCAGGACCAAACTGAAACATACCCAACATCCACTTTGATATTAAAGTTCCTGGAAAGCAGGACAAGATTTTTTCAAACTTCTTTACTGGGATGGTTGACTATACTAAAGTGACACTTTTTCCCTGTCAGGGACTATGGGATGCTTACTGTCACCTCTCCAAAGGCAAAGAATGCTGCCTTCACCCTGCTACCAGCCTCAGGACAGAATGTAAGGACAGGCACTAGCTACAGTTATCTAGTCTAATTCCAGTTAACTGAAATTTTGCCTAGCTAGCAATGAAGCAAAGCCCTGTGAGTCTATTTTCTGTGCAGTTTTTAAAGAAGAATGAGAACACAGGTCTTGGCAGTACCTGCCCACCAGTGTGAGAGAAGAGAAGCATCCCAAAGCCGTAGTGCCTTTACCTTGCTTATCTCCAGTTAGAACCCATATCTTGATGTTGGCTTTGGCAAGAGTCTCAATTGTCTGTGGGACTCCATCTTGTAGCTTGTCCTCAATTGCTGTGGCACCTAGCAGCTTAACAGAAAACAGCAGGGAACTGGTAAGACTCCTCATTGCTAACAAAGGAGAAAGCATTAAACCTGGAGGCAATCAGTCAAGCAAACCCAAACGAAATCCGGGAATAAGGTTGTACTGATTTTCATTCTTCCTCAGCAAATTTACTGTACATAGCCCTGATCCTGCAGGTGTTCTAGTCTTTAATCCCCCGGGCTCTGATGGATCATGAACATGCATGAAATTATTTGCCAGAATGTTTGCAGACCTACAGGTCCGTGTTCTCCCATGTGTTCTCTTCACTGCAGATACAGCTTTAACAGACCTCCATGTTCATCCTCTCTCAGGGTCCTTGCTCCCAGCTATATTGCACTGCAGCTGTCACATGGCTGCTAAACATCTTTTCTGCCCTTAACAGACCTGTCCCCACCCCTGCTCTACACAGCTAAACCACAGACTGCTCAGGACACAAACTTTCATTATTTTAAAGTTACTGTTTTTTCTTTATTTTGGAAATAGTTGGTTCTAACCTATTGTCAAAGGGACATGAAGATTTCACTGCTAGCTCAGGTTTAGACAGCATCTGCTACCACCTACCTCCTGCTGTTGGGAGACTAAATTCAGATGTTGGCTTCAAGCCAACCCTTTTGGTATCCTGGGCTGTCCATCATATACCAGCTATGAGAGTTACCAGTGTAGACAACGCTTCAGATGGAACTTCTCTACAGGGTCCTCAAAACTGTACAATTCCCATTTTACATATGATCCAGCCAGAGAGAACTTAAATGCTACAGCTTACAAGCCACCTCCTGGGAGCACCAGGTCATCCTTGGCAGCCTGAGTCTGAGCTGGAAGCCCAGAGTTGGACAATGATAACAAATGTGACCAGGAAAATGAAAAAAGGGCTTCCATTCACTATTGCCATAGTCTTTGTGGAGCTGCAGAAAGGCACACCAGAAGCATTATTAACATGCCTTTGCCTGTCTGTCCATGATCTTGTGTAAGAACAGCTGGAGAGAAAGCCATGATACATTCTTGACTGTGAATCTTCCTTAGTTTTTAGGTCAATCAATGATAAATAGTATTTTACCACTATTCTCTGAATCTATCTGTATCCCACCCCTTGTGTCCTTATACCCTTACCTCTCTAAGGGCCCCTAGCAGAAGCCTGTCACACACAGGGACTTCTGTTCTCGCTCATCAACCAGACCGTGTTATTTGGCAGTCCTCTACACCCCCACAAGACCCATCTATGTCCTCACTGACTCTGGCTCTCACAAGCCAGGCTCTACATTCACCCTCTGTTCTTCCCACACATTTGGGAAGTAAAGTCACTCCTGTACAGTGAAGGATGTTGTGTAAACAGTGTTTTATTCTGAGTCACATTTTTTCCTGCTGGTCTTTTATCTACTCAGGCCATGAGTTTAATGACCTTTTCTTGCAAAGCTGCTGGACACTTCAACCCCTAAACCTCCATTTCCTCCTTTAAACATGACCCACAGAGCAGTTACACAATTTTTCTGGGCATTTTCCGCTATTCTATTGAGACCTATTTTCCACTATTTCGTTGAGACTGGAAGGGCAGTAGGTTCTGCCCCCTGGGCCGTGCTACTTCCAGAGGCCAGCATCTCCTCTGTTCACACTTGTTTCTTCCTTGGGTCCTGCTGGCATTTTGAACATACACCTAATGGAAGAAGAAAGGGTGTGTCTCCCAGGATTTCCAGATTTCAAGAAAGCACTGATGCCAGTACAAAAGCTGAATTGCTTCTCCTCAGATCCTATGCATCCTTTTCATCCATTATTCATGGCTCTAAAACACAGACAGATCCCCCAGGGCATTTAAAAACTGTAACAATACCAAGGGAGAGAAGAATGACTTGAAGATCACAGTTTAGCTCTATTTCAAATTGACACAAACATGTTCATGGACATCATCTACCCCTTCTGCCCAAGGCTGCAAGAACAAAGGAGACACTCTCTGAAACAGAGGGGAACTGGGGATTATTCACTGCCTGCCATTTCAAAGACTGGAAAATAAATAGATCAGCCATTTGCACATACAAAGGATAGCTATGAAGTACTCATGTCCACGTCATCTCCTGCAGGCTCTGGTATGTCACTTCATCACCAGAAAGCTACTCTGACACCCACGTGAGTTAAAATAAAAACATTCCCCTGCACTGGTGGCTGACACCTCAGTTATGGGCTCCCGATGGAGGTGCCAGTGAACAGCCAGCACTGCCATGTTCTGAACTGCTTCTGTCACACAACCCACTGAGCTGTTCGCAGAGCAATGTTTACTGAAGTCATGCTGAGCTGTTTATTGACAAACCACCATCCTTGCTGCCTCCCCCAGAGCTTGGCCCAGATTCCTTAAAGTACCAACCATTAGGTCTTTTTCAATCTCTTCATATAACTCCGACAGTTTTTCTTCCCGTCCTTCCAAGGCAGTGCTGGCTTCGTGGTGGCGCCTGATCCAATCCTGGAAATAGTCTTCCTCTAAGTTTTTATAGGCCACCACAAGTGTCCTCAGACCTTCTCCAGCAAACTCCTGCACGACAGTGGTGAGGCAGAAAGCTCAAAGAAGAGTCTGGCTTACAAAGAGCAGACTGTAAAAAGCATCTTGCCCAAACTTTGCAGAGGAAAGGTGAAAAAATCACACCTTACACCACAAATCTTGGGTTACGTTTAAAAAGTAATTCCAGACCATTTGGTGATTGTCATTCATGGTCCTTACAAAGGAAAAACTCAAAAGGGCTTTCCTACTTTCTGGCTCCAAAGATTTACAGTAACCAGATAGTTGTTTCCCAGGCTCATGTTTCTCAACAAAATGTCCAGAACAGTGAGACCTAAATAAACCTTGAACACAGTGTAGAATTTTAGACCTGGGCTCAACATTTTTAGGGCATGAATTCTGGCTGAAATGCACAGCATGAGCACAGCCAGTCATGGCATGTCAGCAGGTCCTTGTAACTGTGTTTTATGATGGACAGTATGGAGCCCAGTGTTTGGTGGAATAGCAGACATGTAATTGTGAAAATGGAGGTGTCCCCCCAGGCTTCACGTAAAGCTGCATCAGGAACGGGCCACATCCTCTGCTCTGCCCTTTCCTTTGCCACCAACTTTCTCTAGCTCCTCCAGGCAGCAAACAACTCCACTGGCAAAACTCTCAGTTATTTTTCACTCTACAACATATCAGCAGGATCTGGAATCACAAGAGGGAGTAAATATTGGCCAAAACATCCCCTCATGTAAGTAACAATCTCCCAGGTTACACCATCAACAATATACAAAGCCACAAGTTTGAGTGATGCTTTTTCCTCGCTGCCCAGTCAGCATGTCCTTTTATTATCTGGGATAAGAGATTAAGGCAGTGTAAATTAATTTCCCTCTCTATTCCATACCTAAAAATTGGTGTTAAAAATTAGGTGCTGTTTCTGAAAATCTGTCTTTTCTTGTTTCAACACAAAGTATTGCTCCCATACCTGGAGAAAAGGAAAGCAACAAATGCAGGGATGGTTTTGAGAATGAAACACTTACATTCAAGTGTTCTGTGGTCTCCTCTTTGAGAGAGTTGCAGGATGAATGAAGCAGTTCATAAAGAATGGTGTCAGCCCCCTTGCAGTACAAAGTCAGGTCACCTTCTGGACTCTGCACTATGAGGGAGAGGAAAAGATATGCTACAAATCCCAGGTTGAGGCTTTTGGGATACAGCCCTTCGTCAAAACAAAGAAAAGTTTCTAAAGCTGTCTGAACTCCATCAAGTTCTGGCAAACTCCCAAGACAAGCTCTGCTTAGAAAAGAAGACAGTGTGACTACTCCCCACCTTAGTGGTAGCAGCCCAGCAACTGTACCCAGACTGCTTGGTCTGAGCAGACACTCCTTTGGATTATGTTGTTCCTACAGGCAGCACTTCAGGCAGCGCATCTTCATTCAAAAGTTAAGAACCATTTTTTTTTTAGGGGACCTACTGCTCCTATTTCTTCTACCAGTAAACTGTAACTACAATATTTCAATTCCTGAAATAACTATGCTGGAAGGTTAATAAAGGCTACAAAAATTTTCTTGAATATTTTCTGCATTTTCTCTTTGGGAAAGTGGATTTATCGGTTCATTCTTGCTTTTTTCTTTCCTACTTCCTCAGATTTCACTGATAATTTTAAAGCTGATTAGAAGGAAGGCCTTTCCTGCATTGTAATGAAGGAAGCAACATATATAAAAAGCTTAGGGTCTTCAGGAGGCTGGTGCATCACTGTGGTCCAGATGTTGAGATATTCTCCCACCTGCCTATGTTAAGTATTTTTCTAGCACTGTTGCTGTGTAATGAAGCAGCCCATCTCAAGCCCTAAAAGTAAATGTTACTCTGTTATTCAGAGTGCATTGCAAAAGAGGTCTAGAAAAAGTCATCACAGCAGACTGAGGGACAGCTCCAGAGCCTAAAAAGTCAGAAAGGAAAGAAAGGAGCGAATGGAACATACCAATCACAGACATTCGCTTGCGAACATTGTTGAAATCAAGAATAGCCAGAAGTTTGTAGACTTTTGTTTCTCCCATTTCCACGATGGTGATGGTCTCTGGTGTGCGAGCCCGGAACACAAATCCAAAGTTTCTGGCAGCAGTGACCAGGGCTCCCTCGTCAGGAGATTGGGCCTGATACACCAAATTACCTGACATGAAAGAAAAAAAAAGTTATGTGTCTTTTGCCTTGTTTATGAGCTAAATGAATACAAATTAAAGATATTATGTTGTGGTTATGCCTTTGCTTTTCTGTCTGTTCACAGAGGTGCAGCACTGAAAAGCACCTTATGTTGACACATCTTCATCAAGTCCCACCAACCCATCCTCCAGGCCAGTGCAAGTGGTACCCTAGATTCTTTTGGGGTTTTTTAATAACTCTCTTTGGAGTCTAACAGATCTCCCTGAGAGGACAGGTTTCTTGGGTTTAATCCCTTCTAGTTATATCTGTATGTATTTTTCTCATCAGCATTTTCACCTTACATCTGTCAATTAACAGTTCTAGCCTTTAAAGCATGGTTTTCATCCTGTCTGAGTTTTGAGGAGGCTGACCCAATACCTGTGGGAACATTGAGTGAGAGGAGCTAATGAGTTTTCAGTGGACAGGTGCTCTATATGCTTTACTTTATGGGACTAGAAGCAGAGTAGAGAAAGAGTGGGGCAAGCATCTGCCACCTCAGGGAATCTGTGGCACCTGCAATTTCCGCACTCCAGAGATGTGGTGTTTGCGGTAGTGTCAGCTCCACCACAGGAACACACAGGGAGTGGAGGCCCTGGTCCTTTCTCTTCCCATGTGGCATCTCCAAAGACATTGATTTATGTGTAGTCATACACTACAGAAAATCACCAGGGAGCCAAAAGGACCAATAACAGCTTCTGTGGAGAGAAGACATACTGTGGTGCGAGTGAACATAACCACTCAGTCTGGTGCCTTCAACAGTCCTCACCTTCCTTCTTCTCTTCTGGCATCACTGTGTGACAAAGTGAGAGCAGCCGGAAGAACCTGTGCGTCGGGACATCATTCAGCTTCACAGCTTCAACCAGGCTATGGTCATAGAATGCAAACTTTGGGTCGGCTAATGGGTTGTATGAGAAATCAACCTTCTCTGTGTTCTGCGAAAACACGGCTCAGTATTATTTGTGGAGCTATCATATGTCTGCACACCAATTCCTGCCCAACACAACCCATCTCTCCTCCTCACATTTGCAAAGAACACTACCCAGCAGGGCTGCTCATGACAGAGATTGGTGGATCTAAGTAAGTGGGAGGTCATGAATCATAGGACAGGCACTAGATGTGCCTCTCAGAACAGCACTCAGGCTGAGAACCAATTAGTTAAACTGCCTTTCTGAATGGCAGCTAATGTTCCTACAGGATTCCTGCCAATGGATTTCTACAGCAAAGAAGTGCCTGCCTTCAACATATGCCTGCTTGGAAGCATCATGCTTCTGACGTCAAAGGCTACCTGTGATAGCAGAATGTGGGAACCCAGTTTAAAACAATTCAAAAGTCTGTCTTCTCCACCCTGTTCTCCCAAAGGAAGCAAAAATCCTGATATGGAAAAAATAGGACAGACACGTTACAGAAAGGTTAAACTCCACAGGCACTGCCCCTTTTGTCAAAAAACAAGAAGCCCTAAGCAGAGTGGAACATGCTGGAGACATGGCCAGAAGCTCACAGCATGATGTGTCATGGAGGAGTGCACTGCCAAGCCTGCCTGGGACAATTCTGACTCCCGCCCCATCCCTGATGAGCTCAGAGTTTCCAGGATGGGAGTCATCCTTGTGACCTTAGCACTTAGTGCAAGACACAGACCCACACCTCCCACACTCATCTGCGCACCAAGGTCCAGGCACAGCAACATCATGGATGTGTGGGCAGCAGCACCCTGCTCCAGACAGTATCAGGGACAGGAGGGTGAGGTGGGCAATTGGCAGGAGTACAGCATGTATCCCCAGACAAGGCTGCCTGAGCGAGGGCAGGCTGGAGGCACAGCACTCAGCACAAACAGCCAATTTCAGTAGGTAATTTAAGTTCTAAATGGCTTGAAAATGAATCATTGGAATGAGGAGTGGGATTTTCATCATCATCTTGCTGTTTGTTATTTGGATTACTGCGTGCACTTTTCAGACATTTTACAAATAAAGACATATGGGTTTCTGCCAGTAAGCAGAGGCTAAGGAGAAATGTAGAAGTCACATGCTTTCACACTTTCCAAAGTCCAGACATAAGAAGAATTTGACCGTGACCTTGTTACTGGTATGAATTGAACTGATTCCCCACTAAAGCTTTGATTAACTGCCAGGTTAATAAAATTCACCAATGTCCAAGATTCCAACAGACTTGGCCAAATACTTGGCCAAGTATCAATGGCCAAATATTCAAGAGGAGCTGTGCATGCACTAGGATGTCACAGGAAACAGAGGGAACAGTTGTGACGGTGCTTTCTATGGTTTTATACATCTGTAAAGGTTTTATGTACAGTTCTGTTACCTCTCAGTTCTATTATCTGTAAATGGACTGCTCCGGTCTCCCTCCCCTTTCCCACTTGGTTCCTCCTAGGATTGTTATCCCCTTCCTCAAGTGTATTCCCCCTCTCGGGCCCCTCCTTCCCTATCCCATATTTGCACCCCAGCTCCTCCCCTTCTTCTAGTCCTTTCCCTATCAATCCAGGTTACTCGATCCCTGACAGGCTTGAGTAGAAGGCCTCTGGCTTCTCCTCCTGTCTGTCACCCCTAACCCCCACCTTCCCTTATCCCTGGTTGGTCCTTTTCCTCTCCCCTCCCCTCAGTTGCACCCCCTTGATAAGGTCAAGCCCAAGGGTCCCAAGCACTCTCTTGAGTAGGCTCTCCTTGGGGTCGGACCCCCAATAAACTGAGCTCTGTTTCATTCTACTCAGAGAGTCATTTTCTGCTTCCTTTGGTAGGCAGTAGCCATAGGTCCTTCTCCACGGGCACTGGTTAGGGACAGGTGTACTGACCACACTCAAGAAGCCCCTTGTGGGGTGTGTGGCAGGGTGTACAGCCTGGCTAGTGGCTCCTGAGTCGCCAGGGTGCCCGATCTCTCCTGTGGAGGGATGTTTGGTGCTCTGGTGCCCAGACATCTGCCTCGTGGCCCTCCAGCTAGCCTGGGCTCGAGCAGGGTTTGGAAAGCACAGTCATCTGGGAAGGCACCGCGGCAAACAGTGGGCTGTTCCAGACCTTCAGGTTTTAAGCCAGGCTTACTGGAAAGGAATCCAACTCTGGCAATTTTCTGACATCCAGAGGAACACACAGTGCTGTCATCAGCATCAAGATCATCTATTGCAGGGTCAAGAGCATGAGCTGTGCCTTTGTGGGTTGTGTACAGTGGTACTTAGCCAGGCTCATTGAAAGCAGAGATCCTGATAGTACTTGAGCACTTACCTCATTTATTTCTACCCTTTGCCTAGACATATCATACACATCACCTGCAAACAAGAAAGACCAAGGTTACAGTCACAAACTCCAGAAAAGTGCAGTCTCTGAGCTTCTCTACCACGAAAATTGGTTAAAGTATTTCTCAGTTAGTATCTACTGAAAAGTTTCAGTAGCCATAATGTCTTGACATGGGCACTGGGACTGATGGTACAGATCAGTTAGTTCCTGTGTTAATCCATGACAAAATTTGGAGACTGACAGATGCTTGGAACGCAAATCAGTTACCATAAAATTGACTGGCTTTTGTATAAAGAAGATTTTGCTCAAGCTGAACCCAGAGAGGACTAAATGCTAAGTAGGAAACAAAAGTGCTTTCAGGGCATGACTTCTCTTGTAACTTTTCTTTCAAATGTGAGACAAAATCTAGCTCCTGGATCCTACTTGGTTTGCAACAGTCCTTGGACACTCACAAAAAAAGTTTTCAAAGCCCATTCTTCCCATGCCTAGGTAGCAAGGCTGCTCTATTGATTTTCCCTGAACTGTTGACCTGTTCATAGGAATAGAAGACATCTCATTTCCAGGAAACACTATTAAAATCCTGCTTGAAGAAAAGTTTCACTTTGAAAGTCTTAACTGTGCCCAGCCCAGCCAGTCCCAATACTCAATTGAAATAAGGTTGAAATGCAATGAATTACACAAATTATAGACTCATATCTGAACCAGCAACCTCAGCTGTGACCAAAGTCAACTGTAGTGCTGGTGTGCCTTCACAAAGGCCCTGAGAGTGCAGAAGAAACTTAGATGCCATCTTTTCTGACAACTGCACATCAGTTGATCCCCTAGGAACTACAGCCAAGAAGCTTTTGGACATCTCCTTCCATTAAGTCTCCAGAACACCTTTTCTGACACCAGAACTAAATCATCCTTCCTGGCATATGGCCCTGAACGAATCCACAGAAGTACAGTCTTAGAAAGAAGCCAGGCATTTTTAAAATTGTACGCAATAGACTGCCTCCTTTCCACATATTTCCCATTCATTTCATAAATCCATATCCTGTGTCTATGTTAGTGGTGACATCTGCTTTGGAAAAGTCAGCGAAGGACACACGACGGAAAGGATTTCAAACTGTTCAGCAGTATTAATGTTAGCTATCATAGTAGCACTGTTTGAGATGTGGTGGTCTTCAAATATACACAAACCCAGATTTATAGGAAGAAATATCTTTGATTAGGTCAGCTGATAGCACTAAGAAAAAAGGCAAACTTTCTGGCACACTAATGCATCAACAGGTCTGACACAGGCAAAGCAAACAGCCACCTATGAATAAGCAGTGACTAATTTCTCTGGGGCATCTAATGATTTTAATCAATTAGTCAGTTTGTGAAGTGTTAGCACCTCCTGAACAGTATGAAGAAAACTGCCTGAGGCCACACAATGAATGAGCCTCTTAATCAATGACTTCTAGGATCTAGCAGAGAAAACAACTTTTGTTTCCTATTTTTTCCAACTCCCTACAAACTTTTCTCTCTTCTGGTATGTGAAGCATGTCAGGGCTAAAGACAAAGACTAGGCCATTGACTAGTCCAGCTACCAGAGAAGGATGTGGAAAACCACTGCTCATGGAATAAGAAATTCCTGAATGTGAGAGACAACAGTGGCAAAATTTACAGATAACACTATGAGGGATGACTGACTTTTTAAGTGGTTAAAAGCAAGTGAGTTATGCGAGTTAAATGTTACATTTTACAGAGTTAGCAATACCTGGGTAACCATGCCAATAATACCATAAAGAACTGAGATTACCTAGGTGGTGACTTCAAAAAAAAATACTAAATTTGAGTACAGATGCAGTAAATCTGTGACCAGTGAGGAGAAATTAATAAAGTGTTAGGTCTTTAGTTTGGATGATAGTGGAGCAGAAAAAGGGATGCAAAAGAGTGGCAAAAAGGGTGAAACAAGGAAATTACATTGAAATGTGAAAAATATGCAATCAGGCTGACTAGGCATTCTTGAGGGGCAGCCCTGCTGTTGATCACTGCAGCTTCTTACTAGACACTCTCTTCTGGATATCAGATTTATTCTGAGGCATACAATAAAATAAAACCTATAGAATAAGACCAACAGATAACATACCATAGGATTTGCCATTGATGGAGCACTTGTTGAAACACATGATGTTCTGAGTGAGAGTTCCTGTTTTGTCTGAGAAGATGTACTTGATCTGCCCCAGTTCTTCATTGAGTGTAGTGGTGCGTGCCTGAGCTGGTGTGTCATTCAGTGGATAGTACATTTTACGGTCCCAGTCAATGTAGAAACTGTTACCCAAGCGTATGATCTCTACACTGATGGAACAGAAAGAAAAAATGATGGGATATTCATTAGTTAAGGGACAAGATTTATCTTCAGCACCACCATTAATGATTGCAATCAGGAGACAGCTTTTGGAGGTAATGACGGGTTGAACTCATCTGTCCTTAGATAACTTGCTGTAAGGGATGCTGGAGCAAGTCCCACTAAAATGATCTGTTAGGTTTACAGCAAATTCTTTTCCTTTTTTAGTAAAACAACATCTTATAAATGTACTTGGAAGTTTCAGAAGTTTTCAGATTGAGAAGTGAATCAGGAGCGGTGGGTTTCACTTGATGCTATTTCAGGAGATAGTTTCCAACTGGGCTCTAAGCTGGTCTGAGCCCACTGCTGGGGGATGAAAACAGCCATGTCTCAAACAACACAGAGCTCCACAGCAAGGTATTTTGTCACTCAATAGAACCAAAGAGCAGTATCAGCTCACAGATGACATGAATTTCCACTTTGTTGCTGGTGTGACATACTGGACAGCAATGGGATTCATTCCTCTTAATTACCAACACAAAAGAGAGTCAAAGTAGCAAAGCTGACTGAAGAGTTAGATGCAATGATAAACTGAACAAGGCTACTCAGTCTATAGCCCAGCCTCAAGGTTTTGGGAGCATCACAGACACATGCCACCTCTGCCTGCCTAACTGCAATAACCAAAATAACACTACATTCTCTGGGAAGATGCAGCACTCACACTGCTAATATAGCACCAAATACTATGGATTTTCAACCTGATTACACCTGCTTACCTGGCAATCCTCTCCTTGCATATATCCTAAAGCCACCTCAAAGAACATGACATTCCCTTTGATGGGCAGTGCAAGTAGGAAAGAGCAAGATGCTCAATGTGNATCAATGCTAAAAATGCAAAGATCTGGAAAACAAAACAAAACAAAATCAAAAACCCCAAACAAAACAAATTAAAACTAAATGTAAAGTACTGCATTTTAGAAACAAGGAATTTATTATGTACAGATTAAGCACAAGACCCCAGTGAGATTGGGTTGGACAGCCTGAA
>WEIV01025257.1:0-87780 GCA_013390005.1 Calyptomena viridis | reverse complement strand
ATGATAATCAAGATTTTCACTTGGCAGAGATTGGTGCAAGGTTATTAAAGTTAAGGGCATGTCCTTACTGTACATAGAACAAGGACTCAAGAGGGACTGAAGATGACCCTGGAGTGGCTCTCTGTGCTGTGGCATTACTGGGCATCCCTGGGTCCATCTAAAGAAATTTAGTGATTCTGAGAAAAAGGCAGGAAGACAGGAGCTGAGATGAACTGGGAAGGCTGAAGAATGGTGCCATCCTGGAAATGTTTGTGCTCTAAGCCCCAGTACTGAGGAAACATGAAGTCATAGGGGGCAGGGAGAGCTCAGGATACCCTTGCTATGATGGACAGACTAATTTTGGATACCTCCAGCACCTGCGGAGGGATCCTGGCCCCAGCTGACTCTTAGGCTGATCTGGAGAACAAGAGTAGGAGGAAAGAAGCAGGAACAGTAACCATTAGACCTCATGTGTGTCATGAACTGAAGGTGTTGCAGCATGCATGGAAAAGTATGACAAGCTTGCACCCAAAGAAAAATAAAATCTGAAACTAAAGACCTTTTCTTCAAGCAATATTGATTAAAGTGGTGTCAGAGTGTATGTCTTCCTTCCCTGAGAGGCTTTAAACTCAAGCAATAAAATCTTGAGAGAGTTTGTAAAAGAATGGCTACCTCTGCATGGAAGTATTTGCCATTTGTTCAAAACACGGATGAACTTAACCCTCAAATCAGATCTGGTTTTCAATCTGAGAAGAGTGCCTGCTATACAAGATTAGTGTTCTCAAAGTTCCCAGCTGCTAAAAACACCAATTTCTGAGCATTAATGAGACTATTTCTAATATTTTATCTTAATGTGTTAAGTCAGAAGCTGGCATCACGTAAATTAACAAACTCAGTTACCATGCCCTATGCAGATACCACCAGAGATTCCAAGAAATTGGAGGGAAGAGGGAGAACAGCTAATAAGTAGAAAATGACAAAATTACTAGGAGAAAAAAGGCATTTGCAGGCTTCAAAATGTTTCTCACACAAAAATTCAGAGCAAGGGAGAGCAGAGAAAATTACAAGCTCAGAAGAAAAGTCCTTATTTCTGTCAATGTAATGGCCTTGCTTTGCAAGATGGGCTGACAGAGGGGCTGCTAAACCAGGCTGCTAATAAACTATTATATAATTTTTCTTTTTATCATTAGTCACTTCTGATATTCCCTCATCTGTGTGGGTAAAGAGGTGGAGCATCTGGAGATGATGAACACATCTGAAGAAATGAAGACACATTAATCAGACTTACCACCAACACAAGGACATTCATGAGCCGATCGATGCTCGTTCGTTTAAAAGTTGTTTTTCCACTGTTCTGCATTAGTTTAGTGTCTGGCCCTGGAGACGAAACACACTTGCTAATTTTAGTAATAAAGCTTAGCTGTTCTAAGCTGATTCCCTCTGAGGCCCCCCTTGCCTCATAAATGTGCTTGCCAACATAAATAACCATCAGAGATTTCTTGAAAGCAGGTACAACAGTTTACAGTGCTAGTGGGAAACTTGGGCAGAAACAGGTTAAGTAATTTGCCTGAGATTATATGGAGACAGTCACATAAAACCATTAATTCTGGACTTTGTCTCTGTTCTCTTCTTTCAGCATTCAATCCTCCCTTTCAGGCTTAATTACTTTTCACAGAATACCTGATACTGTTATGTTATTGGTGACATATTATACATTATCTCACATGTCTGGAGGAGTATAGAAACAATAGAAGGACTATGCTCATAAAAAGCATACATCTAATCCATAATAGTATTGATGACCCTGATATTCTAATATGAATTAAAATCACATATGAATTATAAGGAATTTTTAATTGAATACACTTCAGAGAATTTTTAACCAAATTTAATTCTTATATTCTTTCTTACTGATCAATCAAGACTCCCCTCCTGTACTGTGCTGCACTCATTTCTGAAATAAAAAACTTTGTTGTTCTTGTATGTGGTAGAAATATATTTTCCAAAGAGGAAAATACTCTATTCCTTTGTGCGTGCTGGGTGTGATGTGCTTCCACACTAATGCTGCTGTGCTCTGCAATTCACATGTCAGTCTTTCTACCTACCAGCATAAATAACAAGTCCAAAGCACCACTCTGTATTCCTAATAGTACAGCCCCTCAGCAACATCTTCTCATTGTCTAGGGCATACTTCTCTCCTCGAAGAGTAAGAGTTCCTGTGAATTTATCCAGTTTGTTATTTGGTGCCTCGCATCTGACTTCACCTGTAAAAAGAAGGTGAAAACAAAAATGGAAATCTTGGCCCAGAAAGGTGTCATCAATACCTCATCTCCAGCTGTTCCTCAGAAAGACAGTATTTCACACTCTAGCTGCAGTTTATTCCTGACCCTGTCATTCCCATTCTGCATCTTATATTTACTGATGTTTTGGGATGTTGTTCATTCCCTGTCTTCATGTCATAATCCAATGGACCACAATGAATTTGGATTTATCCAATTCTTTGAAAATTTTATTGGTAGAGTACAAAACAAAGTTTCCACAGCTTTTTTGTGAGTGAGAAGAAATGTTGAACCAGCAATATACTTTTAATCCATTCACAGCAAGTTCATACTGTTAGGATGTCATTGTATAACTTTAGCTATACCTGCTGACATCACCTTTTTTCCTATTTCATTTTCTCTCAAACTACAGGAGCCCAAGCGAGAAAAATCACAGCCTAAAGGCTGCAAAAGAGTAATTAACTGCAGTGTCTTTATTCACTGTTTTTTAATTTCATCTATTCTATAACTCAAGTCCCAGTAGCACATAAAAAGATACTGATACCTTCTTTGGCCACACAGCTGACACTGTAAGTGATTGGAGTGTCTACTTCCGTGCTTTATATTTATTTCTTGTAATAAAATGTCTTCAGATACTTCGGTACAAAAATTACTATTTAAATCAACAGTTCCACCTGACATTTAAAGATTCAAAGCATAGCCCTGAGGATGTATTGAAAAGAACTGGAAAACATAAATATTCCTTATTGAAAAGGAATCCAAGAGTTCAGTCTGTTCACCTAATCAGCAGGAATATTAAAGTTATTTTGATTACAGGCTGAAAATACCTACTAAAGACTAGCATTTGCAGAGAGTACAGCTTTTCCACCTGTTCTCAAACAAAACACACTGGGCTCAAGAGACTGGAAACAAAACCCAGAGATGTCCAGAAGAAAGTTTCAAGTATCACGATAGTCTTCACTACATATTTTAAAATCAAAAATGAATGTATTTTCATAGTACTCTAGGGCAGACAAATTTTCTGACTGGAAAGATGAAATGATTAGGAAATTCAGTGACACATGACATCAGAGCTCATACTAACAACCAGGTTGATCTTCTATTTTATCATCTGGTTAGTCCAACAACAACCAGACCTATACCCCATCATTTGTGAAAGTCTGCAGTAAACAGACTTGTCTCACTGCCACCCTTTCAACCCCTTGAAAAGCACAAAGGAAACAGAGGCTTTGCACTGCAACCTGAAACAGCACAATGAGACTTTGGCAAACCAAACCCAGGGCACAATCTCCGACCAGGAACACTGTGCCTGTGATGGGACAGTGCTCACGGGAACACCTTGCATGTCCACGTCTGCTCTCCCATAAGCAGGTGGGCCTAGGTCACTGACATGCTGATTTTGAGGTCAGAAGAGGTTCATCCAAATGAGACTGATCACAAAAGAGTGAGAAGTTCTAGAGATGCCTCCAGTACACATTGATGTGAGTAACTGCAGCTGAAGATACCACAGCAAGGCACCCTGCCTCCTGTCTCCCTCTCCCACTAAGAGCAGTAAGATATCTAGAATGCATTTCAGCTGAAAGAGTTAAATGCTGACAAGTTAACATGTGATAAGTAGTAGCTTACTGAAAAGTATTGTTTCCTTTCTCATCTCCCAGTTCCCTAAATCAAGTACAGAAGTTCAGTGTTTTGCAAGCGTTTTCCTTATCTGAACTGTCACAATGTCAAACAAACATCATAACTCACATTAAACATTCCACTGAGTGCCTGTATTAGCTGCTCAACCCTTTCCTCTCTTCCTGTCTTAAAAAGCAATTAGATAAGGAGTTACATAAATATTTAAATATTTCTACAGAGGTTTGCTAAGGGAAATGCAAGGCTGGGTCTGATTCCAGGCACTCTTTCCAGTACACTGCCAAATAAAAATCATCCTGGGAAACATTTTATTCATTTTAAGTGTTCTGAGGAGGCCACTTGTATTTACAAAATAACTAAAATAGATATTTACAGAATAAATAAATACACAATAAGAAAATTTTCAATTTTTCAAAATATAAAAAAAAATTTTCATTAAAAACTTCCAAGAATGCAGTGCCCTTAGGTAAGCATCACACAGAAAATGCTTGAAATATTATTTTAGACTAAGATTTTGCTTACAAATTGATAGATACTGCACCCTGTTTGAGAAAATAACTAAGGTAGGTCACTCTAATTACTAACATAAAGCATCTAATTGTATTAGTAAAAACATATTTCTCAAGACCTAAACCACTCAGAAACTCAGTCATCACTTCAGAGAAATTCTGATGTACTGAGCTGACCCTCAGCAAAGACCACACACATTATTGCAAACCTCAACAAAGATGGCAAAAGAAACTCTACAAAAGACAGTACCAGCTATGCTCTTTGCCACATCCCCACCACTTGTCCTGGAATCATCTGGCTGTTCAAAAAGATTTTTTTTAAAATTATTTTTCCTGTTTATCTAAAATATTTCCTGAGAGCCTGCAATCCTTGTGATATCCCAAAGACAGCAGCATTCCTCCCCTTTCCACACCAACTCCCCCTGTAATCCTGCCCTCGTACCTAAGCCAGTAGGGCACTGTAGGATGTGACTAACTTCACTTGGTCTGTTCCCTTGTCCTCTCTCCACAGACAGATGATGTGTGAGCAGGGAGAATTGTGGTTTTGACAGGTTTGGCTGCTTTCTGTATATGTGCTGCTAGATATTCCCTGGCATCCAGTGAGAGGACACATGGGAATGGTTAAAGTTGCACCAGAAGAGGTTCAGACTGGATATTACGTCTGTGTGCTGTCTGGAAAGTGCTGCTGCTTAGAAGATAAATGTAATTGGTGCATCAGCATTGCTGCATCAATGCAAATGTGCAGTGTTTTGAGATCAGAACTAATACATAAGGTTTTGAGAAAACAGATTCCATTGTGCGTAAGTTACACGAACTCTTGTACTGAGGTTTGAGGTGGGTAGTCTCAATATGTACAGACAGATGCTAAAGACAAGTATGTATCCAGAAGGAGAATTATGACCAGTGCAGTTTCAGATTACAGCCATACAGGGTACTGAGACTTCCAAGGAAAGAGGGACCTTTTCCTCTGCATATGCTGTTGTACAGACTACAGTGTGCCCATTCTGTTTTGCTGGAACTGTTTCCAGGGCAATGGACAGCCTGGGCAGTGGACAGCCTGGAAGGAGAATTCCAGCCACACTCTGGACTCTGGAGCTTGGGCAAATCCTTTTTTGTAAAAAGGATTTGTAAACTTTTACATTTACACTCACCATTGAACTCTGTCAGCTTCTGAAGATCTTCTCCAAGCTCTGCAGTGACTGTCAGTGCCTGCTTCACTTTCAGGTTTGTTTCACTGCAACAAACAGCATGAGACAAAATCATGAACTGAAAGTCATATATGAACTGAAAGCTCTCCTTTCTACTATTCAGGACAGTCTTCTTGCTTAGACATCTGATGGACTGTGTTACCATAGGCCCTTTTCACCTGGCCACAGGGTGTAGATTGTCTCTTTCAGTTGCAAAGACAAGCAGTTCAAAGGAATTCTGAGCATGGTTCCATGGTACCAAAGAAGGTGAGGTGGCTCTGCCTTCTCAATTTCACCACAGAGTGCAAGACCAGGCATCTCAGCTCCCTGAACATCCCACTGTCTATCCTGTCACTCATGACACATTTAACCCCAAGGTATCTGAGCACAGAGGAGAGCTCTGGATCTCTCCCATTGTATTTTGATCCTGAAGAGTACTCCAGCCCTGGAACTAGCTAGCTGGGGAGCTTGAAATGCAATTGCAAAAAAATAGTGCATTTGTTCAGGGCCTCTTAAAAGTGGCACTTGTGTGTGCAAAAACTACAAGTTCATTTTCAGCAGAAATCAGATGGGGAAATTCCAGACGTCTGTTTGTAGGGTCTTGAGAGAGACACAATTCCTTGAACTTTCTGGGCTTGCTTGGTCCCTCAGGCTGACACTAGCTCCAGGGAATGCAGAAAAGGTAAAGAAAATTGGGTGATACAGATGAGGTCAGATCCAGTTTATTCTAATTAATACGAGTTGCAGCCCTCCAACTTGTGGCCAGTTGTGTCCTGGAGTGAGCAGCACTTGGAAGCCTTTGCAGTGTGCATGCACTGATATTATGGTATAGCAATCCAAAGGAGATTACTCATGATTATTTCACACGGATAATCTGAAAGAAAAGACTAAGGCAGATAAAAGAAACAGAAAGCTTCTGCCAATCACCTGTGATGCTGCAGAACTCACAGTGTTAGAACTGTCACTGAAATTAAAGTTCTCTCCTCACACAACTGGAGGAGGGCAAAAGTATCTACCTGAAGATGTCATTTTCAAGATATGCCTAAGTTTATTCTACATATAATGAAATCCTTGCTACAAAAGCTATTGCAGGTATGCCTGCAGCACCAGCCCTGCAGGGTCAGGTGTTTGGCTGCAGTGGTGGCAGTGACTGCACCCGAGGGCCAGGCTGACTTACCCATCCAGTTCAGCTGTTTCGATGTATGTCAGACTGTGGGGTTCACTGCTTGACAGCAACAGTAGATCAGCCTGAACACAGACAGACAGACTTGGCATGAGTTCACACAGTCAGCAGGCATTGCACCACAGTGCATCCTGTGGTTACTGCCACACTATAGCTGATTTCTCATGAGTGATAAGAGTGACAGAGATTAACTGTGACCAGAATAGAGAGAAATGATACTCACTGTTACAAAGTTGTTGTTTTCTAGTTTTATTATATCCCCCACTTGGACATTCATCCATTTTTGATCCTTTAACCTGCAAGAAAACTTCTGGTAAGGAAGCTCATAAAGCAAACACCACTTTGGAAAGTAGGATATTTGTCTCTGTCCTGGTCCATATCAAGCTAGGGGACAACCACAATGCAAAAAACAGCAGCAAGAAGCAGTAAGAAGCAGCAAAAAGCAATGGCTGGGATGACCTGTGCCAGGTTGAGACCAAGCCCCACAACAGTGTCACAGTCCATGTGCACTGTCCTTGTCCCTGAATTGACTACTCTCTTCCTTCTCTTAAAGGGCCACATTGTCTCAGGAAAAAAAACCCTCCCTACTTTGTGCAAGAGACTTCCCAAACACCTGGAAAAATTGCTGATGGCGTTAGGTTTTCTGAGTAGTCTTAAGGGCCACAGTAATTGGCAGTCAGGAAGGTCACTGCAGGTGCTTTGGCTGTGCATACACCACGTCTGCAGTGGTCTTCACAGCAGTAAGCCAGATGTGCACACAGGCAGCCAGCTAAACTGCAAGCACACATGTAACCAAGTCATGATAGACATATATGCAAAATCTAGAGGTGAAAAATATCAAGAGCTATCCTAAAATAGGACTGGGTACTCAAGCTTGAGTTCAGCCTTGCCTTTTCAGTACTGGTCAGAGTTGGGAGGACCTGTGGTTTCCACTTTTTGAAAAAGGCAAAATGTTACAACATTTCTATTTCATCGTGGCTTTCCTAGACACAGTAACTAACACATAGTAAACTAACAAACTGGTTTACTTAGCAGGAAGCACAAAAAGTATATTCCTATTCTTCAGTTTCCAGTTATATTTTTAACTCTTTGATCATCTGTTTATACAGCATATTTCTATCTATAGTATGGAAAAGAAGTCACCAGAGACTTCATAACTGTCTACAGTCGTGTCCTACGCAGAGCTGGACTCCATGGAGCTGCAAGTAAACAGCACATCTGTCTGCCACAAAAGCCAAAGCCTCTGCTATTTTTTTCCTTCAGGAAAGAACAGTGCTATCAGTACAATGTCCAAAGCACACAGCTGAAATGTTTTTAGTACATCTGAGCCAGAAGTACTACACACACTCAAAGTATTAGGATATGTATGATGGAGCTATTCCCACTTCTTAATTTGAAATAACTTTTTTATAATGCCTAGTTTTGCTCAATGAAAAATAAATGCTACAAGCATAAATGGGCGCATAAGACAACTTTGCTTGTCATTTCTGGGCTAAGGAGGAAACTAATACAAGACTCTCAAAGTACCACTTATGTAAACATATATATCCAGGAAGAGAAAGAGTTTACTTTTTGTCAGCACAGGGTCACAGCCATAACATCTGCACAGATTGTGGTACTGTGTCTTGGCTTCATTAATCAGGCACATAGTCCAAAACTACACAATGAACTAGTTGTGTGAAAAATAATTCAATTTTAAATTGTCTAGCGATCCCTTGGAATCACACACACAATTTTAAAAAAAAAAAACAACAATATTACTAATACAATGCTCTTCCCAGTTAGAATTACAGCAAAAAGAAAAGGGACTTAAAAGGACTTACATGCCATTGATCAGGACCTGGACTGGGCGGTTGTTGACATGTTTGTCACTTTTGTGTCGATTCTGAAAATTGGATCAGTATGTTAAAAGGCATTTCCAGGAAACCAAACACACAAGAGCCATAGGCTCATAGATCATTAATATTTTAGGCTTCCACCCAGCTGGCTGAATGGGTCAGGCAGTCTAGGGTCACAACTGACTCAGAGTCAGAGCACATGTTTACACTCATAATGCAGGGCATAACTAGACTGCAGAGAGCAACAGGCAACATGGGACTTGTTCTTGGAAGGAAGGAAGGAGGGTAGAGCCTTACATGTCACTTAGCACAGTCCTGACTCAGCTGGTATTGCTCCTGCCCATCTTAGTTTGCAAACACCAGACAAATTCATTCCTCTGCTCTGATATAGAAAGTGGCCACAGATGTTCTGGCCTTGCTCCATAGAGCATCAAAATTACTTTAATAATGAGAGAAAATCAGATGAACACAGCTCTAACATCACCTGTGAAATCATTAAGACTTTGTCCATTAGCTCTAATGGGAGCCGACTTTGGCCAAAGGTTGGGTGGGTTGAGTAATTGCTTCCTACCAAATGGTTTTTTCCACCTACACTGAACTAGATAACAGGATGAGTTCTCCAAAGTGGAAACTTAAGAACAGACTTCTGTGCCTGCAACCAGACATTATCTATCAGTGACTACATTTTCAGACATGCTGATCAGTTTCAGGGAAAGTCAGTTGTGCTGCTGGGCTGCTCAGCAATTTGGAAATTCTAGCTCCATTTTAGGTAACATACTACAGATTTGGGGATCTAATCTCAGACCCTATCTTGGCCACACACCAAGTTCTCCAACTCCCTTCCTCTAGCTGTGTTTAAGTGGTTTGTTTTAGTCACTGCTGAACAACCACAGACAAATTCAAAATACAGGTCAGAAATACAGATCTTACAAAATCATCAATGGCATCTTTGACGCCTGACACAGCCAGCACCAGAACCAGGGGCACCACCGTGGTAAACCAGGCCAGTGAGGAAATCTGAGGAATCAACTGTAGGAAGAAAAGATCTGAGTTAGAGAAGTTCCTGCCAATTCACAAAACCACTGCTTCCTAACCAAACTGCAGACAGAATTTTTTTCTATGATACCTGAATATAGAATAAAGACAGAAACACAGCTCTATCCCTGATATGTGACCCCACAGAGGTGGGAGAGCTGAGAAACCCATGCTTTGCTTACAAAAGAAGATGTAATTTAAGTTATAAGCATGAAGCTATGAGAAAGTGGTTTGAGTCGCTCTTTCATTGTTGTTTGTAAAATTAGGATTGCAAAGTCCCCAGTGGATTTCTTTGGAAATACTGACACGGGCAAGCAAGCCTGCTGTGAGGGACTCAGAGCTATCCAAGCAAAGCCAGCTGTACAGAGCCTTCAAAACCTTCTGTACTTTGTTTCAGTAACCCTCCACATTTTGCTGAAGTAAACTTCACATCACTAAACAACACACAGCTGTTGCCATGGCTGACCTTGCTCTTCCAAGATCAACAGAGCCATTTTTGTTTCCTACATCTTTAATAATGAGAGGACCCAAGAGTTGAAGGTGATGCTTTCAGTGATGCAGAGATGCACACTTTGCAGTGATGTAGATGTCTTACCCCCACGTAGTTCTCCCCTTACTCTAAAAGCACAGTACTAGGGATGGAAGCAATGTGAAACCAGAATTAGTGTGTACATCAGTTTGGATTTGGCCAACGTCAACTCTATGTGCATTGTGAAGTTGACATTTATTCACTGTCACAGCCCAGATCCTACAGGCACTACCAAATCCATCCAGAAGGAATGATGTTTAGAGGCAAGCACAGCCCTGCTCAGCTGTAGAGGCTGCAACTGCTGCTTTCTCACCTCACATTTGCATGTCCCAAATGATCCATGACAAAGGAGTGGAGAAGCAGAGTCCCCACAGCCTACCCATCACATCCATTCCTGATGCAGAAATAGATATACCCAGTGCCCAGGGATGGACTGAGGGGAGAAAAAATAAATGGAGGAATATGTATATGTAACAGACTATCTTGATGTAAAGAAAAAGCTGTGTGCTTTTATATACAGTCATTCCTGGATGGCTCAGCAAAACACACAGTGGAATAATTTAAGGCAAATAGTGTAAAATACTATGAATTTGATAGACAAACAGCTAGAGTGCAGTACAATAACACAGGAACAGTGCTGTCAGCTTAGCTGAAAAGGCATCTTCACCAATTTCTGGAAAAATGTACACTGAAATTTCCAAAATTCATTTCCTGTAAATTAGCAAAGAAGATTGTATACGGTTTGCTACAGGCTTAACCACGTTTTACCTATGCTTTTTTGAGCTGAAATTGTAAAATAGCACTTGAAATGGGTTATTTTGCAGATTTGCATGCACTGAAATGGTAAAATTTAAAGAATCATACTTGCAACATAATCAAAATTATACCCTTTTTTGATAACGTGTCTTCTGATCTGACTCAACAATAAGAGTACACTGATGTATTTCAGTAAAGTGGAAAGGGGCAGAAGTCCTGATATCCATTTCTCTGGTGTGTTCAGCTTTCAGACAGAGTACTATTACCAACAGTGATGAGCAAAGTGCAACTCAACGCCATTATGATCCACAGGGTCCAATAGTGTCACCATTGTCTGACACACTCCATACTGGACACCTTCCTCACCCTGGAGCACAGAACAGCAATATCCACCTTTATGCAAACTAGCCACAACCTTGAGCCTTTCTGATGTTAACTCCTTCCTTCCCAGGGAAACAGCACAGGTTACAAATTCGTTCTTCTTGCTGTTTCTTTTGCAACTGCCAATGGAATTTGCTCTAAAATCTATGGGTAAGAGACAGTTTGGTTTTGTACTACAAGAGAAGTAAGTAGTGCAAATCCAAGGACAGCCAGGAGCACTCAGATGTAGACACAAAAGGGTAGTAGGACAGGGCATGAACAAGTTGCACAATTTCTTGAAAACTTTAATTAGTATTTTTTTCTTCATTTAGTTCAAACCCTCATATCCAAAGCTATCCGAAGCTAAGAGAGGAAATAGCTTTTTTTTTTCTGTCCTACTTTCTGTCTACTATAAGGTTTTACTAAGATGTTAATTCACAACGGGGATATAGCTTGTACTTCATTACATCTATCAAACATAGACTGGCTTTGATAACAGAGAACACAATCTGCTGGAAACAGTACAGTGAATTCATACCTGCAAAATCAGCAAGAAAAGAAAGTAAGCATTGGCTATTCGCTGGAACTGTTCAAACAGGTTGAGAGGCAGGAAAGTGAAGAAATTGTATTTTGATGTTTTAATTGAATTGTTCTGCAGGAAAAAAAAAAAGGAAAATAAGTAGGATTAGTAAAACAGGAAACAGAATTACAGTGCAACACATTTCAACTGTGTTTTACTTGCTTATATTTAACAATAGCATTGTTTCCAGCAGCAGCTCAAAAAACATTTCCTTTTTCCCCACACAANTCCTCCAGCCACAAAAAGCAGCTGCTCCCTGTCTGTCTTTTGCAAACCAGAGAAAGACCCAAGCTTGAGGTTATAGGACTGGGTATTTTCGTCCAATACTTGATATCAGCCAGACAGGCTCAATCCATCATACTGAGCCAACCAGCTTGGGCTGCCCCTTCATTTTTCTATGCTAGACTTTTTTTCATGTTAAGTTTTAACAGGCGCTCATCCAGATTTAGTCCTGGAAGGATGTATACCATCTGTTACCAACACATCTGAAATTTCCCTCCCAGAAGCTCTCCAGATGATGCCTATTAACCCCCTCCCAGGAAACTTCACATGTGACAGCACAAGGAAGCAGATATGAAGTGCACCTTCATTCCATAATAGATTTGCTAGTTCAACAGAAGTGAAAATTATGATTGCAGTATTGTAATAGCCTTTAGATATCATTAAACTCATGGGACGACAGAAGCTACTGAGTGTGAACAGCCCACATCTAATCCATGTCTTAACATGTACACTGACACACATCTTTCTACATATTTCTACCACTAAACAAACTATTTAAGATCTGTGTAATGTGTGTATGGGGGAAACTATTCCATTTTAGGCAGTTACTGGATTTCTTTATGTTCACACACAAAGATAAGCAATATTCTTTACCATTAACTTCATATTTTACCCCTAGCACAAGCCAAATGAATAAGTCTTTAAAAGGTCAGAAATGGAAACACTCTTCATGGAAGGAGCTAGCCAAATCCTCGTCTTGATTGCACACCATCAAGTGAAGATATTCATCAGTGATCATCATATAAACAATATCACCTGTCTCTTGGCATTGTGTAGCCATCTCCAAGTGTGGTTAATTAACTCTGTTTATGTCATGACACATAGTTAAATTTGGTTTATTTAAAAAATCTTTACCATGGAATATGTATTTTAAATAGGCTCCACAGACACTGCTGAAATAGAAGCAATGGAATAGCAGCATCCTCTTCAAACCCAACATAATGAGAACTAAATTACTTGACAAAACTGTGTCCACTGGACACAGAGTCTAGCAGATTTTTTAATAAAATCTGGATCTAAATATGCACACTGCCCACTACACTGAAGAAAAGCATCACGGTCACTTACTTAAAAAAAAAAAAAAAAAGGGAAGACAGTAGCTGCAGGAAAAAGTAAGTGCAGGGGCCTTGACCTTTGTGCATCAACAGATTTCAGAGGGCCACATACAACATGGGAAAAACTACTCAGTAAACACTCAGATAAAGTTTATAGATCTTTGCCTGCAAAAATCTCAGGGGGGAATAAGAAAAGAATGGGAGTGGTTTATTTCAATTCCTGCCTTCTATTTCTGTCCATTAATTACGTCAGGAAAACCACTGAATGAACCACAGCCATTCATTTTGTTTCCTATTGCCATTAGGCATGGTAAAAACACCAGACATAACAGCTTCCAAATGCTCAACTGCAGGAATCTGGTCATCCAATGTTTTCTCCATGTTCAGAATCATTGTATTGTTGGGCACACGCTGTCTTTTGGGACATTGGGACACTTTAGACCTCAGGATAAGGACAGGGAGTGTTACCATGTTTCTTCTCATTATTCTAGAATCTATAATTAAAACTAATCAGAAAAAAAGAACTCATAATTACTATGAAGATTTCTAATTCAACATGTAACTTGTTCATGGGCCTGAGGGGCTAAAAGAATATCAATAGTAAATTACAAGGGCAAACTAGGGAAAACTTCAGGCTTTCTAATTCAAAACTTCACATTCCCACATCACGGATACAGTCAGTGCTCCATGCAAGATATCTCAGAATCACAGAATCATGGAATGGTTTGGATTGGAGGGGACTTAAAGATCATGTAGTTCCAACTCCCTGGCATGGACAAGGACACCTTTCACTAGACCAGGTTGCTCAAAGCCCCATCCAACCTGACCTTAAACATTTTCAGGGATGGGGCATCCACAACTTCTCTGGGCAACCTGTGCCAGTGCTTCACCATCCTCGCAATAAAGAATTTCTTCATAATATCTAATCTAAACCCACTCTTTCAGTTTGAAGCCATTTCCCCTGTTGTGCTCTTGTAAAAAGTCCCTCTCCATCATTTTTGTGGGCTCCTTTCAGATACCGGAAAGCCAAAATCAGGTCAACTTGAAGCCGCCTAGGAGGAAGAAACTCAATTCCCTCAGGTATCATTTATGTTTTCATGCAACACCACAGGGATGTGTGCTTTGACAGCTCAGGCTCTTGGTTGACTACAGGGAAATCTCAGTTGGCCTCTGATCTTGATCTTACCCTACTCCATAACGCTTAACACCATCACACCCTGTCATTCCTTAGAGCTGTACCAGACCTGACTCTGGGGTGGGAGGGGTGCTACAGGAACCTGAAGCACTCAGTGTGTTAAATAGTCCATATGCAGCCACCATTTTATAAGCAATACCTCTAACACATCATCTGCCTCACAATCCCCATGCTCTGCCTTCAGCGAGGGAGACTCCCAAAGAGAAAAAGTCATGGAAAGGAAAAATCTTTGTAACAACAATTAAGCATTGAGAGGCCTTACTGGAACTTCTGGTTTTCTTACAGATTTATAAAAATCAACAGCTAAGAAACGCAGCTCTATGGGCTAAGCATAAAGATGGGAATGGGGAGCTTTACACTTACTCCCAAGATCCGCCCTAGACTTCTGCTTTTCTGAGGGCAGTGCCTGCATGCACCTGTGTCCTAAATGAACAGGGTTGAGTGTGGTTACCCACGGTCAGCCTCAAGCTCTCCAGATGCAAAGCTTGACACCAGAGCAACATTGTCTGTGGGTGAGGGATTATTCTCATCTGCTCTTTTCAGGGGCTAGATTCACACCTCCTGGAGGTGTGACTCCACCAAAATGCTGTCCCTAAGAATAGTGCTCATCGCGCCACAGTTACACAAGTCCAGATCTGGTGGATGAGCTGTTACTTTGGGGGTGTTTTCAGAAGCCCGCCTGTGACGTCCAACCACAGGCAAAGCTCAGCAGATGGTTCCTACCTTTGTTCACTGAGCAAACAAATCATCTCCTCACCATAAAAGTCACTGGAAATAAGAGATACTGCTGCTTTTGTGGCTCGATTATGAGGTCTAAAGGATATGGCAGGGTACTGACCATCTGAATTTATATCCCTGGCTCAGTGGCATACCTAGCCCAAAGCAAATTCTATCGAAACTTTGGTGATCCCACAGGGACGTGTTATGCCACAATACATGGCAATTTCCCTGGTACCTGTGTAGCGCAAGGTACAGACCAATGGAACAGCTGAGAAGCAAAACTGTCTTTCCCAGATGTGTTGATAAAGCCCTGCAAGGATGTAGTGGAAGCACAGGTCCATGGCACTTTAACTGCAGCAACACCACTGGAAAGCACACAAATGCCATAAGCAAAAATATGACCGTAGGGCTGTGAATGTGCTCATGAAGATACTTAACAAACTCATGTAACAGTAAATGTGGTGTCAAAGAGGCTTTGTTTTCACAGGGAGTGCAGAGCAGTCAGACCAAATCAATTTTAAACCTTCAAAGTTCACTGCCTTTTTCCTCATGGTGGGCAGCAACTCCAAATCAATGGAAAACTGAGAAAGGCCAACAGGATGTGATGGTGTTAATCTGGTTCCTGTAAAGGTCCCTTACCAGTGGAGTAAAAGACCGGCCAAATACCAGAAATAAAATTATCTATAACCAAACCACAATTCTCTTTTTTTCCCTTTTCTTCTTTTTTTTTTTTTTTCCGTTTTCTTTTAACAGAAAAAAAATGGGAATGTCTTACATATGCAACCCTTCGACCTCCTCTTGGCAGTACTTATGAAATGAGTTCCAGGATCTCATCACATGTTTGGTATTCCAGGAAAATCTCTAGGAAAATGTGGTCACTGGTTGTGTCACTATGTTGTGCCTTCTGCCTGGTGTCATCCTGTTATGGAGCAGTTAATCATCTCTGTAGTGAGTGTCACCATGGTGATGCCAAGGAGGACACAGAGGTGGCAAGGCTTGACAACCTCATGTCATTGCTCACAGGTGGGCCAAGCACAGGACCTAAAGGTCTTGTCTCTTAGTCATCTCCTTCAACTACACTGCATTTTCCTCTGGCTCGGCTCAGTACCTGAAGCTGCTGCCTGGAAGGAAGCAGTAGAGAAGGGAAGGGCAGAGCACTGCTGAGTGGTGCAAAGAGGCAAACTCCAAACCACTGTACTCTGTTCACTAAGGTCTCACACAACAAGACTCCCAACCAGTATGGTAGGAGTTTTGTCTTCATGAGATTTAATCTGATGAAGAGTGAAGGACTTGGTCCAAAGGAGTATAGGGACTTCAGTGAAGCTCACATCTGGCACAGCTCAACCTTAATGAGCTTCCTAGGGCCCTAATATGCCTTAAGGGCCTTGACCTCATCTGGTGTCTCCATCCACAACCCCAGGAGATCATTCAAGATAGACTTGAGCATTCTATCCTCACCCAAGCTACACTGTAGGAGTCTCTTTCTCCATACGGACATCCATCCTAGTTTCCCAGACAGACCTATCCAGCTCTACCCCCCTGGATGGACTCTAGACTTCTGGTACAGACTTGTCTTCAGCCTCGTCTCTCACCACTTCTGCCTGGGCTCTCTAGGTGAGCCCTGGACCTGGTTCATCATCTCACCTTGTCTGGGATGGTTAGGGTGGGCCCCATTACCAGCATCCTGCCCTGTCCCCCACCCAGATGCTGAAGGACTGCACCCTGGTCAGTGAGGGCTCTGCCTGAGCTGGGGTCACCTCCACTTCTCAGCCTGCCCCTCTTGTAGGGCAGCCCTGCTTTGGCTGCTCCTTGCCTCAGTTGGTCTTTGCATGAATCCAGCTAACACCTTTGTAAAGGCAGAAGGAGTTGTGCAGGTTGCTGCTGTATCTATTCCTTCAGGGGCTACTCAGACCACTTTTCACTTGATCAGACTCTTTTCAGTCTTGAGTGTCAAGGACACTGGGAAGCATTTGAAGGTTGAGACAGGAAGAGAGGGCAGCTGGTGTCACCACCCTGACCACACTGATAAGGTTCTTGAGGATAATCCATAGGCATTCTTCTGAGATCAAAGCACGAAAGCAGAGGAAGTGGAGCAGGGTCTGAACCCACTACTGGAGCTCCCTGCTCTCTGATTAAATTTCAAAGAGATAAGATTCCAGTTGCTGATCCAGCCCAGGGCAATGTGTATTGGCCATAGGAAGTTATATACATCCCTCCTATTTCACTAGAGACCTTATCAGGTGACCTAAGAGAACAAATTCAGAGTCCAGGTGGCCCCCTTGCTGCTGGTTCTGATGAAAGAATGTTTGACCTTGGATTCTGATCCAAGATTAAATTTGTCATTGACTCATAGGCCCTGCATTTCCTCTCCAATTGTCTAAAAGCAAATTTCAATGTTGTTTTCGCAGCCCTTCATGATGTCCCAGTGCAGCTGTGCTAAATTCCAATGAGAAAGTGAAGAAATAAAAGGGAACCGGGATCAGAGCAAACATTAAAAGCTTTCAGAAGGTATTTTCTTCTCCTGCATGCTGATGGAGAGCCCATCGTGGTGGACTCACACAGGCAGTCCCCTCTGTAGCTTACTAGGGATGGTACAGATAAACTGGGGACAGTGCAGACATATTAAATTGACTCAGATAAGAACACTGATTAAAGCCCTTAAGTCTTGCTGTACCACATCTGCCACCCTGCTTTTCACTTTACACAGACAAACCTCTTACTGAATTCAGGAAGGATCTTTCCATCTACAGTGTGAATAAACATGGGATTAGGACTGGACTTTTCGTTTCTACTGACCTATATTGAGTCCTTTTTTGTGCTGTTCTAAGTGCCTTTGCATGCCACTCATTCACACTTGGCTTCTGAGTCATTCCTAACTAATTTTGTGAGCTGGTGGGTAGTACATACCTTCACACTCAGCCCTGCCAGTTAACTGCACAGCACTTTGTTTTGAAGTTAGTTTTCATTTTTCTAACCCTCCTGCTCAGCTAAAGAGGCTCTGTGGCTGGAGGAGTGTGGCAGGAACATACTTCAGTTTTAGCATTTCATGTATTGTCTGATGAGCTGTGGGAGGGAATTTGCCCTCTGAAGTTTTCTGGACATGCCCTTGCAAGCATTGGCAGACATGGTTTTGCACAGTGCAGCATCAGATTCCTGCAAAGCTGGTTTGAGTGTATTCAGGAGTCTTGCTTCATAACAGGAGGGCCAGATTTCAGCAGCTGCCAGAGCTGATGTCAGGCTCCACACACAGTAGAGTTTTCAAGTCTTTATCAGCTCCTCTCCTCTCTCTTCACAGATATCCTGTAGACTTTGCATTGGGAAGGGATGAAGTCCCATCAGGGATAGGGATATTCAGGGACAACACACCCACCTCTTGGTTGTACTTTCCCACTTCCTTGATCTCACTAAGATTAAAGAAGGACAAAGCATCTCTGTACCTTTGATCTATGCCTACATAATAGAAACTGCTTTTAGTGAAAGGCTCAAACCTTCACACTAGCTGGGACATGGAGCCTGGCTGCAACAGTAAGGCAACACACAATGCCTCAGTTTGCATTTACCTTTCTTTTTCTTTACTGGCCTTTCTCAGCAACTGCCTCACCCTAAAGAAACATTTACTGCCTCACCTAGCTTTGTTACAAGAACCTGTTCTATAGGTTTTATGGCTAATGTGGCCTTAAGTTATCAGGTAAACTCAACCTCAATCCTGTTGCCTTCCCTGTCCAAAATACTTAAAATCTTTGTTATGTTGCTGGGTTTCCTTTGGACCTTGGTGGTCCTTTCCCCTTGGACCACATCCTAGTGCGTAGCAGTACAACCCCACCACGTTCAGACAAATATGAATGTGAAGAAGGGGCTCAAATTTGACTCCTGCCTGGAAGAGCTAACTTTCAGGAATATCATGTATATGTTTATAGGAGGGTACCAGGACACTACCTCCCTTTTTGGCATTTCCAGTTGCATCCAGCATTCTACAGCATGGGTTTTGAAGCAATTTATGAGCAAGGTTAGTCCTTTTCATGCACCACAGGAATGCAGGGCTAATAAACTGAACTTTTGCCAGGACTTATTGGAAATAAGCAGCCTGGACAGGATGTGCAGCACTCTACATTTAGGGCAGTGCTTGCATCACCACCCAAGGTCTGTCAGTACCTCACCATCAACTCACTACTTCAAAGCTTGGCTCTTTTTGGGCAGTTTTCTGGATTTCCTAAGCCTCAGTCTATGCTGGACTCCAGAAATCATGAGCTACAGCTGAATAAATGAGGGACAGGATTACTTAAACTCATTGCCAAGTTTTAACAGATTATACTGAGTTAACTTTTTGGCTGCCTTCACTTTAACACCTAATCATAGATTTATGGAAACTCTGAAGAGATCTCTAAGTCATCTACTTAATTATGGTTATTTGCAAATCCTTGGGCATATAAGCAATCAGCTGGGAAGCAGTGTCATGCAAAGTCAGTTTTATGAATGGCTTTTCACAGAAACATGCTCAGAACCAGAAGAGTTCTTTGTTCCCTCTACCCTGACATCATTGCCCATTTCCCTCCTACTTTCCTGCCCTGCTACTGCACATACCAATCATTCAATGGAAGATGACAAATCCATAGGTACTAGCAATACCCACCCCAGTATGCTGCTGGCAGGTTCTGTGCAAATCAAGTGCACTTTCCCAGTTTCAAATCACCAGTCTTGATAAGACATTCATGCTGCATAGTCCTTTACATATATTAACTGCCATGTATTTCATATTCAGGACACATGCAGCAGCTCTGGATCTTGGAAGTCTCTAGCCTGTACAGTTTGTGGATGAAAAGGGACCACTGAAAACCACCCAGTTAATGTTGCTATTAGTCAAACCTGTTGACAAGTTAGACTGTCAACCTCATGAGAAATTACACTGTTCTTAAATGCTGAGTGTTTTCAGTTCTTACCAAGAAAATACTTGTGATGTTCCTAGCCTAAAACATCATTCAAAGGAGCTCTCCAGTAACTGAATCATTAATTTCACCACTGGAATTCAGATATTCAGAGGAGAAAAGTGTACAAAATTCATTTCAATATTTAACTGGCAGATGCAAACACTTTGAAAGAATGCAGCTTTGGGATGGGCTCATGGAGGGGATGATCCTGTGGCCAAGCAAGACAGATCTAGTGTCTGAACTAGCCCTCCTCCTTACACAGCATCAACAAGTGGTCAACAAGTTTTGGATATCAGGTTGCCCACAGGGCTCCCTGACATTGTAGCCTGGCAGACCTGGATCACAGCCAGCCTGTGTCAAGGGTCTCCTTAGAGTCACAGATTTCAGGGCACAATGTGAACCTAAGTAAACTGTTAAGGAGTTGGCAAAACCCCTGGCAGGAAGCCACAAGGGCCAGATCCAAAACCTTCCTGACAGAGAGGATTTCACTGCAAGAGCTGAGGAACTGACACATTTCCTTTCATGTTTTACTTTAAATGGAGACACATTTCCACAGAGAGCTCCCTCCAGGTTCTGTTAGTGAAAGGCCTTGTTTGGAGCCTGATCCTGCAAATGCTTTGACTCACAAATAATTTTCTGGAAGTGTGTAAGGCTACTGTGTCATGCTTTTCCAGGATCAAATCTCCTTCAGTTGCCCAGTTTGCAGGTTGACTCAGCAGTGATCCATCTCTGATGGTTCATCTGGCATGTGTTTGCCTGGTTTGCAGATCCATAGCTGGCGAGCAGTTCTGTTCACCCCTTTGAAACAACAATCAAGACACAAAGCAGATGCAGCTACATCTGTGACTACATCTGCATGGAACAATATATGCTGGTTACTTACAGCATATTCAAACTGCAGATTAAAATCCCGGTTGTTTGCTTGAAGTTGTCTCTCTACCTCTGTAAAGAAGAGGAAACACATCAGACATGCTTGAGGGTAAGCAGAGTCAATATAGATATGAATGAAGCATCAGAAAATGAAAGCAGAGCTGCTAAAAGGCAATGGCACCGTGAACCTGTGACAACCACTCCATGTCAGGGAACTGAAGAGGCTGGTGACACCGACAGAGCAGCACTGTGGACTGGTACCACAGCACTCTAAAACCATATGCCAACTCTCCTCTACCCACAACTCACTGCAGTGCCAGTGCTGATTTTACAAATTGTTCAGCTTCTCCTGAGTAAAAATTACCACTTAACTAGTGCTGCTCACTTTCCTGCCCTCCTCCATCTCCTTCCCCTGAAGTCTACAGAGCTGTTGCCATCAGACTACTGTTGGTGCCCTTCCTCCAGTACAAGTGCATCTTTGAGCATCATCCAACAGATGGGACACCACCACTATAGCTATCATAAAATCAAAAACTACTGGCAGGGATATCAAAAGGTCATCAAATCTATCCTTTACTTTAAGGCAGGGTCTTGCCTGTCACACCCAATAAATGTCATAGAAATCTGCAGTGATGACTATTCTCCAAACTGCCCATTCCAGCACTGCCATTTCCTTCCCTTGAAGAAGTTTTTTCTGCTTTATCTGACATAAAACTCATTGCTTAAAGAAATTTTATATTCTCCTGAGATGGTCAAAGGTGCTCTTTTGCTTCCCCTGAGTTTCTTGTGCTACTTGCCAGGGATAAGTATGCTTTGTCTTGCGAAGCATAGACAGTAAAAGGAGGGGATTTTCCTTTCTACTCCGTGCTGGTGTGGCCTCACCTCGACTCCTGTATGCAGTTTTGGGCACCACAGTATAAGAAAGATACAAATGCTATTAGAAAGAGTCCAAAGGAGGGCCACAAAGATAGTGGAGGGTCTAGAGGGGAAGCCACATGAGGAGTGACTGAGGGTACTTGGTCTGTTCAGCCTGGAGAAAAGGAGACTGAGGGGAGACCTCAGTGCAGTTACAACTTCCTTGTGAGGGGAAGCATAGGGGCAGGTACAAATCTCTGCTCTCTGTTGACCAGTGACAGAAACTGAGGGAGTGGCCTGAAGTTGTGTCAGGGCAGGTTTATGCTGGATATCAGGAAAAAGTTTTTAACCCAGAGGGGGGGCACTGGAACAGGCTCCCCAGGGAAAGTGGTCACAGCACCAAGCCTGAGAGTTCAAGGAATGTTGGGACAACGTTCTCAGGTACATGGTGTGATTGTTGGGGTTGTCCTGTGCAGTGATTCTGTGGTTCTGTGATTTTAAGTTCACTACGTACTGAGGGCTGTTATACCTTACTGTAGTCTTCCCAAGGGTAAGCAACTCCAGTTTCCTCAGTCACTTCTTAACCGTAAGTCTCTCAGTAGTAGCATCACTCTTTCTGCCCCCAATGGGCTTCCCAGCTAGTTTACCCCCCTCTAGATGCACAGTGGCAAAAATGGGACAGTTTGCAGCAGAGGCCTTACCAAAGCTGGCCAGAGCACAAGAGACACTCCACTTACATAGCAGACAATTCATATTATACATAAGAATTCACATAAAAGTAATTTAAACTAATATCCTTATGCACCACCAGCATGCAGAGACTTTCCAGAATATGATCCATTTTGGCAGATCCTTTCTGGCAGAGCCAATGGCTCATCAGGCAATGAAAATCTTTCATTTGTCCTTGCTGAACTGCATCCAAATTCTTTCAAACTATTTCTCCAACTAGTCAATTCTAATCCTATCTTTCAGTGTGCTTGTAGCTCCTGCCAGCATGGTGCCATTCGCATATAGTACATAAGTGTGTTCTTTATTCTGTCAGCCAAGATGTAGAAGTAAATATTGAATACCAGACTCAGGATAGGATACATCCCTGATGGATCTCTCAAGTTGCATAATCAGTCATCAATATCTTTTGTTAATGGCTTTTTTTTCCTGAAAAATCTGGCACTCACTGTAGTGTGATTTTATCTCAAGCATGTATCTACAGTTTACTTGCAAAAATGCCACAAGTGACAGTCAAGATACATAGCAGCTATCTAAGTCTTTTTCAATAGCCCTCTGGCTACCACTGAAACAGAATTAATTTTGGTTTGATGCAGTTTTTAAGGACTGCTGACTGTTAATCATCTCTTCCCCACACACACTTTTAGTTACTTTGAAGTGGTTTGGTGGATTGTTTTAACCTTTACTCAAGTGAAGCCAATACATCTATAATTGCTCAGCTTTTCTTTTTCTCATGTTTCAATATAGGTGCTGTGCTTGCTCTCTTCCTAGTCTTCTGAACTTTGCCTGCCTATGCACCAGAAACTCTCAAAGGCAGCACTGCCCCAGGGCATGCTTTACCTTACCCAGCCAACCCATTCTCTCTCTACTCCAGCCCAAAACCTTCCCCCTTCTCCTCTCTTTCTGTCAACTATTATGTTAGATGTCTGAAGAGAAAAAAACCCAACCCAACCCAACAAAAAAAACCTAACCAAACAAAAAAACAAAACAAAAAAAAAGCCACCCAAAAACCACCACAAAAAAATCACACCAAACCAACCAACCAAACCAAAACAAAACCAAAACAACAACAAAACCACAAAAACCCAAACCACACACAAAACCCCTCTGATTTCTTAGGTTTATTTGCCAGGCCTTTTTTTACCTAGCAGCAGATGTAACCTGTCTTTGATCTCCCTCTTACTAGAAGGGTCAAAAAACCGCAGAGGCCCCAACCCTTACAGAACAACTTTTATTGCCCTTTATGTCCTTGATAGCCTTTTCTCACTTTGAGCCTTTGCCACACTGTTTGTCCTGGATCAAACAAGCTGGTTTGCATCTTCCAGAGGCATCCTTCCTCTGTTTGAAGCAAATAAGGAGCTTGTGATTTTGCCATTTCACCCATCCTTCTGAGCCCTTCACTGAAAGGTGATACTTATACACGTGCCCTTGATATCAATTAATAATATATGTGCCCTTAATATCAATTAATATTATATGTGCCCCTAATATCAATTATTTAATGAAATAACAGCTCTGTCTAATTCTCCCTCCACCCTGGAATTCTTTCCCATGAGATCTCTGTTACTAGTTGTTCATATTTACTGAATATTTCCTTCTTGAAATAATTTTTAAACAATTTGCTATTGTCACTTTTTCCTAAGGATCATCTCATCATTTCATAATTATTCCTGTTTACACTCCCTTCTCTTCTCACAGAACCAGCCAGCTCCTTCCATTCCCTTCATTTTGCAGGGAATCAGGTCTGGAACAACCTCCTCTCTAGCTCCAAAACTTACCCACTTCTGCCCCAAAACTCTGTGCCAGCTGAACAAGCCAGGTTCCTCTACACTGCTGTCCAACTCTGCCTCTGCACAGCTGGAATTCTTCATTTAACACCATGCCCTGCCTCTCAGAAAACACAAAAGTTTTTTTCACAAAAGACTGCCCTTCTTGGTTTGCTATGCCTCGGTTATTTACCCTTGCAGCATTACTGAGAGATTTGTTTCTCTCTTTCTTCATGCTGCATCTCAGACTACACAGTCATACAAGGAAAACCTATGTTAACCTTACAGTATTAGCTTTACGTTTTTCTATTAATATTCCAGCCTCATGAGTTATCACAGCACGTGTCTCACACCTTATTAAATGATTTGTTGAGACATCTGGTTCTTCCTGTTTATTCACTCTTGCATTAGCAAGCATCTAAGCTGTTCAGCCCATTGAACTGCTATCCTTCCTCCTTTCCCTCCAATGATCCTATAAATAACACAGCATCCCTAATTTTTAAGCCCTTTTCCAGATCACCATTTTTTGGTCTCTGTCTGTGGGCTGTCTTCATCAAGCCCTCTAACTACTAATGTAATGCTATGTGAGTTTTCCCCTGTCTTCAGGCACATCCAGCTGTATCCACCAGTTTCTAATCAGCTCCCACCTGCCCCAACTGGGTGATTCAGACCAACCACCGAGGCTTCATTCAGGATCCTCAAAGTGCTTAATCCTTCACTGCTTTCCTTAGACACATTTTTTTCATCCTCCACAATGCGGAGAACAATGTACCAAGAGATCAGAGTGACTTATCTGGTGTCCCAGAGGAAAACAGAAGCAGAGCTCAAGAGGTTCACATTTGCTGGGCTTCAACCATTGTGTTATGTGCTCCTTGAGGATTTTTCCTGAGAACTACCAGTATTATCAAAGCTGATGAAAGATAAAGCTATTTGTTAAAAACAGAACTTCCCAACACTCGCATGTTTCCTGCCATACAGTAAGTGCTACTCTTATCCTTTCCCCAGGGACTCCAAGTCTAGTCCTGGAAGAAATGTCATAGAAAAGATAAATGGTGTTAATGTAAATAGGAATAAATGACAAAACTTGAAAGCCTGTTGGGCTACACAGCAGAGCCCTGGTGTCACAGAGAGGCTTCCAAGAGGCTTTGAAGTCCTCAGTGATTTTCTGCTTTGCACGCAGAAACAAAAATCCAAGTGCTGCAGGCAACAGCAGAACATGCCCTGAGCTTTGCTCTTCTCAGGTCTTGCTGGGGAAATGAGGAGTCATCCCCTTCCTCAGGTTGTCCCCAGGGTCTTTGCAGCCACGGGAGAGCCACTTGACACATGGATTTGAATTCAAGGGTTGCAAATGCTCCTAGAAGGAAGTTGATACATGTATGTGCTCCAGTGAGAAAAGAAGCCTGATTTCTCAGCACAGTGAAAGATGCACTCTCCAAATGGCATTTTTGTGACACACACAAATGCCTGCAAATGGCTCGGGGATAGCACAGAAACATGAAGCAGTGAGACATTAAACAGAACACAGATGAAAATCAAGGCACTGCGCTCCCATGCCTGATCATATGGTACCTAAGGGTAGGTTTTCCATGACAACCCATCTCTGAAGGCCCCAGATAGCTATGAGCCTGGTTCAAAACTGATTGGAGACTCTGGCTGCTGTAGTCATCAATCCCTCTCAGAGGCAGTATCCTTAAAGGTCAAAATATGAGGCTAATTTCTAGTGCTGAGAATTTAATTCTTCCTACTGGGTAAGAGCCAATCCTTTGGCTAAGTCATGAAAAACCATAATAACTTGCACAGGGAGCCTCATCCAATGGCATCGGCAAGGAAGACTTTCTGTCGTCTGGCTACACCAAAGGAGAACCACTCTGACCACACGTACAGGGCAACGCTGCCTCAGTGGGCTTGTTTTTACCAACTGAGGACTGTGAGGTCCTGCTGCTGTGCCTCCTAATCCAGCAGTTCTCTGTCACAGACCATGCGACTCTTGTTTCTGGAGCAGTTTGGACAGAAATGAAGCCTCTTGGATGATCATAATAAACAAAAATTTAGGGAAAGTCAAGCGTTACACCAGCTTTGTCTGAAAACCATAACTCAGGGTTTTTTGGCTGTAGATCCAAGCATGCATGTCTTATCATGCCCTGTTGATTCTGAAAGCAATGAGGAAAAAGGGAGGGGAAAGCTGTAGGGATATCAGATGAGAAGTTTTTAACTTCTTGAAACTTCTTTTTATCTCTAAGCAACTCAAATGTTCTGCTTCTGCAAACTGAATTCACTGAAAAGAAGGAATGGTATTTGTGCTCCAAGTTATCACTTCACTGCCACTGAAAACTATTTTGAATTATTCATCAGTGGAAACTTGGTGTACATAAATATGGCTTAGTGCCAAGTTCTTGGTCTAACCACTGAGACCAAGTCACTGGGAAAGTGCCTGTTCTCTCAGGCAGACAGTTTTAGCAGCTAAACCACAGAATAACATCTGTATTTAATAAAATTAAACCCATGCCAAGAATCAGCTATAAATGTAACTGGCCAGCCCACCAGCCTTCTTCATTTAGGACTGCTGCACGGAAAAGTCCTGCAAAAGGTTACACTTAAGATCTGGTCAGACAGCCTGGAAATTTGTTTCTGGCTTATGCTAAGGAGCAGGTGCCAAGAGCAATGCTTTCAATAGGGTATTGGAAAAGTTTTGTAGATATTGGGTCTTGTGGCTTCAAGAAATGGAAGGTTAAGATCTGCCTGATTTTGCCAAGTCCTATACAAAACTAGGCACTGATACTTCATGAACGAAGAGAACACAGCCCAACTAGGGCAGTGCCTGCGTAACTAACCCTGACAACAGAACAGGGAAAACATAAACTCTGTAAAAATAATAATCTCTACTCCACCCTTTAAACAAGTGACCTCAAGAGCAAAAACTCTTCCCTGGACCAGCTACAAATAGTGGCATCCAGGAGCTGGACTCATCTCCCCAGCTTCCCTTACAGAGTGGTCCTTAACAAAGCTATTATCCTTACCAAATTGTGAAAGCTGTAACAGCCATTCTGAACCCAAGGGCACATAACTCACCTTCCTGAGATAGCTCTCTCCTTCAACAGGCTATAAGCAGTTTCAAAAGACCTGCACTAGTCGCACATCTCATGATGTGCCTCCTGCCATCTCCTCCTGCCCATCTCTTTCCTACCTTTGTTGTCCCTACTTTTGCGCACCACATCATTGAAGTGTGACCCAGCTTTTGGCATCACCTCTCAGCAATGGCACAAGTGCCACCTTGCATCTTGCACCCAGGAGATCACTCATCTCCTCACAGGCAGAGAAGTCCCAGACCAGAAATCTGGTCTCTGCTGAACTGTTCCTCCATGTGCACAAGTGACCGAAACCTGTCACAGTGAGCCATTCTCCCCTAAAAAACAGAGAACTACAATGTCCATTGACAGGCAACACTGCAGAAGAGGGCAAGTTATCACATACTGTGCTAGTCAACTAAAATCTTTTCTCCTAGGGCAGTTATTATAGAAGCTAATAGCCAAAATCTCCTTGCACCTTAAAGTAGTAACCTCCCCTTTTTGCAGTCATGAGAGATGAAGGAACCATACAACAAGAGTCTTGATTTGCAGATGCTGTGTCTGGGTAGAGTCCCTGCCATTGGGTTAAAGAGAATGGGATTATTTCTTTATAGCACTGATACCACAGGACTTCACATTCATAACACAGCAGTGCCTTCCTGGGATCAGAGCTGCAATGAGTGAACTCTATCCAAAACCAAACCCAGGGATCTTTACCCAAGAAGCTCAGCATTTAATATGGATCAGAAGATACGTGGGTGAAGGTAAAAGCCATATGACACATCTTAGGGTCATGCTGGTTGAATATCTGTATTTCACAGCCACTGTGGGACACAGTCATTTGTCAAACCCTCATTACCTGAGTGCCGACCCAGCGTTGTAACCTGACCGGTGCCGGCGTGCCTGCTGCTCTGCAGCACGAAACCAAAGCCCATCCCTGCCCTGAACTCCAGCCAGAGCCTGGCAGGGTTCAGCAAGCATGGCTGGGGCAGAAGGAGCTGTGAGAACCCGGTGGGATGGAAATGGGGAGAGGAAGGTCAGAGCCAAGCCCAGCTCAGAGCAGAAACATGCCCAGCTGCCTGGCAAACAAACATGTCTTTTATTATTAACTTAAAGGAGGGGCTCTCCAGGGCTCCATGCTACAAAATCACACATTTTTAACGTGTAGATGCCCCTTGTTCTGTGGAGAGTCTCTGCTGTGGCTGGAAAGGATTTATGCTGGCAATCACATGCATTTTCACCTCTGAAATGGAGGAGATTGTGCTGAGTGTGAGGGATTTAATTTAAAAAAACCTGCAGCAAGACCTTACAGAGACATCACCACCGATAGTTTTAGCCCTATTCCCTCCTGCCTGTTCCTCTATTATTAAATAAATATATTTATTGTGTCTTTTTGCCTCAAAAAACCCAACAATCTTCCTTCCTACTGAAGAAACAAAATGCAAGAAATATGCTTCTGTGGTCATGGACTGTGTCTTTGGTCATTGGTACTCAGTTTAGCCTCCTGCTAAGCATCAAACAATCCCTGCACGTAGTGTAATTTCTCACACAGAAATTACATTTCATGTAATAAAAAAACATTTCATATGCCCCTGATATTAAAGCAAAACTATTTTTTTACTAGCATCACTAACAGAGGGCTCACTCAAGAGATGTACTGACACACCTCCATTTTCATAGAGCAGATGAAAGGTCTGAAATAAAATCCCTGAGGGTGAACTGGAAATGTTTCCGCCTCAGGTCTAGTAAATTTTTAACATGAAAATAAAGTTCAGTGTTAGATACTGCCCTTTTCTAAAAGCAACCTTTTATACTATCACCATAAGGAGAGGGAAAACAAGAAAAAAGAGCTCCAAAAGGATGCCTCATATTTGCCCAGCATGTACAGCACTCGTGGCCAAACAGCATTCTTGGAATACGGGCCTGGAAGAACTGCTAGGTAATGTTAAAGGAAATATTCCATTTACGTTCTTCTGGGAAGAGACAGAGGCTGCCTCTTCTCTCTTTTTCCTCGTCTCCTGCAATAACACCAGTTCTGGTTTTCCTTCCCTTCCTACTCCTGACAATGTCTCACCTGCCCAGGCTCTGGACAGAGACGGGGACTCATCACATCTCAAAAGTGCCTGCCAACAGATTATTTCTCAAGAAGCATCTAGATGTTTTCATGTTTGTTTCAGTCCACTTCAGAATGAAAGTAGGCATTTTTCAAATATATTAGCAGTATAAGTTGTGTCTCTTTCATTTTGGAAAACTTTTTTCCCAAAAAAATTTGGTTAGAATTTTGTATCGCTTTGTATCCTTGTTTTACTTGTATTAGTAGTTCACAGTATTTTGACTAATATCAGCATGCCAAAAAAAGCAGCTGAAATAGTCTTTTGTTTTTATTTTAAAAACAAGTCTGACAGCAACTGGCTGGCACATATAATTTCCTTTACTAGAAAACAGTATCTCCTAGATATGCTGGTAATGCCACAGCTTGACACAATTGCACATGTTGTTAATAACAGCAATACACAGGGATAGGAAGTGATGCAAAGAATCATAAAAATAAATACAGCTCTGAAACAAACTTTGAGAAGTTTTTAAATTCACAGTTATTTCCCTCATGGGAAATTATGTAAAAATAAATACATTTTTCATACTCAATGTCTATTTTGGTGAGACATTTCCTATCGGATCAGAATGGGAATCCCAGAAGGCAGCTGAGCTTGATGTCCTGTAGTGGGCTGCCTTCTCCATGAGCTGCCAAGCTCTGCCCAGAACCCGACTGCTCAATGCCCTGCTGCCAGAAGGAAAACCCAATGGAGCTTTCCAAATGCTCTAGCTCAATTCATAACCTTCCTCCCACAATGTCCCCAGACTGGGCTTATGGAGACTGCTCTTCCATCTGCAGCAAGCACACACCTTGGCATAATGGTTTTTTTGTGTGAGTTCTCCCTGCTCCTTATTTCTGTTAGTTTCATAAACAGTAGCTGACTATCCCCATCCTCGAGGTACAAAACTACAATGCTGAGTTAAACTGCCATGGGATGAAGCCAGTGAGAAGAGATTTTCCATAATTCATTTATCAGCCATCTCCAGCTTTCCACACACTCCATGAATGAAAAGTGTCCCCCTTCTTCTCTGTTTCACCCATGTTCATGTAGGTTAAACTTCAGTGTAAAAGATCTAAGGCTTTTTTCCACTGAAACACCACTGCTTTTTATCTAAGAGGTGTACTTCCCTGCTTCTTCCTAGAAGAGTTTCACCAAGGTCATCCAGCAACTGGTTTCCTCCAGGTGTCTTTGTGTGTCTGACATGAGCTGAGTTTGAGTGATGTCCCTGATTACTTCTATAAAGAATATAAAACTATAAAAACCTGACTCAACTCCAAGAAATCTAGACCATGTCACCTGTCTTCTTAAACTATACCTATCCAATTTTTCCTGCATCTCAGCTCATGTGAAAACTAAGTCTTGCTGGGACATTGGTTCTCATGGGAGCAAACCTGATCCCAGGTTCAGCAGCTGATGCCTAAGGTAATCCATTCACTCCCATGAAATTCATACCATGAGCATGGCTCTTTGGAAAGGTTAAACATCATCCAGCTTTGTTTTTTTGCAACAGAAATTTGGTCTTTCCATGGGTAGTACTGTCCCTCCAACTGGGACATGGGAACATGGGATGTGCCCGCAGAAGAGCCTTGCCTGCTCTCAGGCACCACAGTCCTTCAGACTTCTGCAAACACAAAGGCTTATAAGCTCTTGGATTAAAATAGCACTTCAATGCTGGCATGTACTCCAGTGACATATTTGCAAGGAGCCCTTGGAGCTTTTGGGAAGCAAGGCAAAATAATTAAAAATAAAAGGCAAGGAGAAACACTCTTTTAGCTTCCTGTTATGGAAGCTCCTCACTCCCCGATCACCCTAGCTTCTCTTATCCTTCTTGAAGCTTCCTCCAGTTTGCATTCATTGGTTTTGAACTGGTGATTAAATACAAAAATAAATTATTTTTCGCTGTAAAATGTGGGGTTTATATCTAGGAAGATCTGAGTTTCTTGAACACTTGGTTGAAGGGGGCTGGCTGAACACTTCTCTGCTAAAACACATGGAAAATACAAATCTTTCCTAATATAGCAACAAAATCTTTTTGATAATCAGAACAGCTACTGCTTTACAAGTTGGGATGCCCTGAGTGGACAGCAGCTCACAGAAAAACCTATGCTTCCTCATCTGCAAAGCCAAGATGGGGAAAAGAGACCTGGGGCTGGCAGAGACCCTTCCCTGGAAGCAATCACAACCTCCTCTCCTGGGACTATCAGAGCAGCAAACGGATGCCCCTGTCTCAACACCAGTGCTCAGAGTCTGCCCTGTGCCAGGAAAGGGAAATAGCAGCACAATTGAAAAAATAAACCCCTGGGAAAAAGCTATTCAGCCCTCTAAGCTCAGAGAGGTTGGAAAATAATTTCATGTCAAAAGATGAGTAGGGCAATAATCTCCACATTCATCAAACACAAGGAGAAGCACTGTGAAAGGAAAGGTTTGAGACTTTCCCTCTTCACCCTGTCTGCAGACCTGGATCCCTGACCAGAGATTGCACACTGGGCCCAGGAGTGATGTGATGTCATGAGACTTGGTTCAGCAGCTCATGCTGCAAAGCCTGAGGGAAGATACACTCTAAGAGGCTGTACAGGGATATGTTAGTAACCCCCCTGCAGGACTTCTTCCAAGCATTCATCTCTTCAGGGATTTCTGCTGCAAAGTTTGGTGAGAATTGTGATGCAGAGGATGGCTGCTGACTATCTTCACACCCATTTATTTGGATGCTACATGGAGCTCACATGGAGGAATTTACAAAGGTTTCTCCTCCACAGCTAGTGTTGCCCTCAGCAGCTTTTCAGGTGCTCTCAGGGTGCATCTTTGTAATTTGTCCTTCTTGTTGCATCTCATTGAAGGGAATATCAGGGCCATTGCCATAACAAAATGAAATCATAAAATTGTTTAGGTTGGAAAAGACCTCCAAAATCAGTGAATCCAGCTGTTAATTCAGCACTGCCAACTCCACTATTAAAACCATGATCCTGAGTGCCAAATCTAAACCTTTCAATACCTCCAGGCACAGTGACTTCACCCATGCTTTCGGTAGCCTGGTCCAAAACTTGACAACCCTTTCTGTGAAGAAATTTTCCTAAATATCCAATCTAAACCTCCCCTGGTGCATCTTGAGGCCATTTCCTCTCATCCTGTCACTTGTTACCTGGGAGAAGACACTGACCCCCACCTCACTACAACTTCCTTTCAGGTGGTTGTAGAGAGCAATAGGGTCCCCCTGAGCTTTCTTTTCACCAGGCTAAATCCCCCAGCTTCATCAGCTGCTCCTTATAAGACTTGTGCTCCAGACCCTTCACCAGCTCCATTGCCCTTCTCTGGACATGCTCCAGAGCCTCAATGTCTTTCTTGTTGTGAGGGGCTCAAAACTGAACACAGAATTTGAAGTTTGTCAGTACATTTCATCATCAAAAGACTGCATCAGACCATTGCACTGTGCATTGCCCATCCACCCACTCCCACAAGAGATTCCTGTAAAAAACCTTCAAAACTCAACTTCCCCAATGCAGTCACGTGCCATGAACTTTGCAGCCTGTTCTGCTGCAGATGTGCCGCCACCCACTGGCACACAGTCTGCCAGCACTCCTCCAAGGTAGTATGAAATGCAGGAAAGGGAAAGAAAGCGTGTCTTCCCCCACCTGCTCTGCAGGTGGTGGTCATGCTCCCAAATACGATCTCAAGGACTCACACGTGTGCTGTATTTACATTTCTTACCTTGTAATCCATGACAATGGCATTACCAGACTACACTCACCTCTCAATTTTTTCTTTCCAAATTTTAATCCAAATAGAGACATCCCAAAACTTTATTTTAGTCCAATTCCATGGAAGTTCTGCAAAAGAAAAGAGAAGGCAATTCACAACACATACTGCAGCACATATATATAATTCTGTGCCCATAAAGTGGGGGAAACAAAACCCTAAGCACCATGTCCAACAGCTACAGTTTATCATCTAGAATGTTTTAAGCTCTTAGGTTTTCAGGTTGCACTGTCTCAGTGTGGGCTACCTTACCTTGGACGTGTTGATCATCTCCTGACATGGCACAAAGAAGGGGCTGGTGGAGCAGGGACTGAGCAGGACATTCCCACTACATTGGTGCTATATGAAAAGGAGAAATACACACTGGGTTTGTACTTAAAGTACAGAGGAACTGTGTGACTATCCAGAACAAGACCAGCCTCCCTGAAGAGGCGGGAGCAACGGGAAACACTGGTTTCCTGTACATCCGCCTGTGATCAACACGTGTTGGCTCATACTGTTGTCCATTGCTGGCCACCCTCTGTGTTTGGGGTGGACCAGAATAAAATTCCTCCCCTGCTGGCTGCAAGCTACCTGGCCCAGAAGCCTAAAGCCAGGCATTGAAAAGCATCTAAGGCACTGGATATATCCTGATAAGCAGAGGAATTAAGCATAAAAAAACCTCATATCAAAACCTGTTGCTAAAGAAACTTTCAAAGTTCCAATCATCAGACAAGTTTATTTAAAGGACTTGAAGGTGATGGTGCTGACAGCCTAGAGGATCTGTGAAACCTGGCACTGCCTGGCTTGCCTGGCTGACCAAGAGCCAGAATCAACAGGAACACTGGGCCAGTTGCTTAAGTGGTCAGTGAGCCATTTGAGGGAGTCACAATCTATGTAGGTTTCACCTAGTTTTCTAGGTGATAGAATGTAGTTTTTGCACTTTATCCCATGCTCTCTGTGCAGAGCAAGGGTGCCTAAGGAGGCCTATATTTTGGAAACAGTACCCTATGCCACTGCCCAAATGCAAGCTGATTCAACAGCACCAATGCAAGCTTGGGCTTCATGTCTTTTCAGAAAATAAAGGTAAACTTTAAGGAAGACTCTACAGTCCTTGCGTAAGTCAAACATCTGTGCAGATTGCTACTCCAAATGTTAAAGCAAAGCTATATGTAGCAGCTGCAATTCAGTGAGTCTGAGATAAGGCAAACAGCAGCAGGTAAGCTCCAACTAAGTGCTCCAGCTAAGCCAGCTAAGTGCTGCACACCCTGAGCACACAGCACCCAAGCACAGTGCTCCCTGCCCTCACTCTGGGGTTCAGGAGCCTCTCTGTGCCCACTTGACTTGCAAGAAATCCTTTTTCTGTTCACTCATCCAATTGTTTCTGCTCACCACGACAAATGCTTTGGCAACATCAATATTTCTCTGCCCATGGAACTAAACCACTTAAAGGTACAGTACACAATGTCACAACTTAAAGCTTTCTCAACTCTTCTGACCAAAATTACTGTCCATACCTGACCTCAGTCTGTCACTTTCAACATATTTCTTTCATGCTGTAGAATTACCATTATGTCTTACAAAACCCTACTAACTAGGATGGAGAGCTCCCCATAAAATGGTGGGAGGAATGAGACACACACACAGAAGTAAAGACCTCAGATTTCCTGAAGCACCAAGAGCCACAGATCTGATAATCACTGTTCACTGGCAGCACAAGGATGCAAAAGGTTGGCAGATTGTAATCATAATATTGATGATTACATTATCCATATGAACTCTGGATTTTGCTGTATTTGTCAAACATCTTAGAAAAACAATAATCACTATTCACTGGAAGCACAAGGATGGAAAAGGTTGACAGGTTGTAATCATCATATTGATGATTACACGATCCACATGAACTCTGGATTTTGCTGTATTTGCCAAACATTTTAGAAAAACAATCCCCAGCTACCAAACCTCTCCCAGCTGTGCACTCAATTGACAACGCATATAATTTCAGCGGGGGGGGGAAAGGATGTTTATATTTGTGGGGGCACAGAGAAGAGAGGGTTGCTATAAGCCTTCTTTCAGCAGGAATAACATGAAACAATAGACTTTCACATCTCCCAAACAAAAACCTGAAACTTACTTCAGCTCTGACACATGGCTTTTGTTAATTGCTGTCATTCTTTGAACCCTGGTTTCTGGTGGGACTGCAGCATGACAAGAAGATTGAAACAATACATTGTTTTGGCATGGAGGGCACCTTTGGTTCCCACAGCTTCTCAGATAATTCGATTAGGATTGCATGCATTGAAGATTTTGACTCAGCAGCAAATTTAAGTTACCATCATGGCCAGCACAAGTAGCCTTAAAGGCTCACCACTCCCACAAAACTTTGCCTTTTAGGGCAGACACATGTGATAACTTTACCATATCATTTGTACCAATGACCACTCTGATATTTCATTTCTACCACACAGACTTGGCATACCTGCTTACTTAGCTAAATCTCAGGAATTACAAATCCTTCCCAAGATGACCTGATCCTTTATGCCAAGCTCAGTTCCCAGCTTGCCCAAACCACAATGTTATTTGAGAATGTTTTAGTCAGTATTCAATGGGCACACAGACAATGGCATTAAGGGCTGGGCACACCCCTATTGCATTGAGGTGTACCCTTTATTTTCATAATATTGCAAATATCTTCCTTTGCTGCTTTGTTATTGACTCACACATCTAATCCCCATACTTTACCTAGGCAAGCTACTCTCACGCCACTGGCTGTAGCTTCCACGTGTGCCTGCTCACAGCATCACACTTCCAGGTGTTTGTTGTCAGTCTGAGAGTTCATTGACCACCAGCTTCAAGTGTGAAAACAAACACAAGCAAGCAATGGTGGAGTTGTCCCCTTTGACTGTGCGACATGTACTACTCCTATTTGTCTTAGTTATCACAACTTGTGCAGACAGATGTCATCTCACGGCTGACCTTAGCTTTTCCTGACTTTCGGTCCCAGCTCTTTTTCTTGGGGTATTTTGGACTTTCAATTCTGTCTGCAGGGTCCAATGTCTTTGCAGCTCTAGCAATCGAAAATCCGTCTTAGGGTATTTTCAGTTGCAATCAAAATTCATGCCCCTATTCAGTTTTCTTTACTTACCTATTTTTTAAATCTGAGATTCAGTTCCCCTTCCAAAATTACAGTGATGGGTCATCAGCCTTATTTCCCTCACATTCATTTTTAATTACAGTTTTAATTTCTCTTTGCGCTTCTCACATTTCATTTGTTGTATGGCATGAAGTACTTCTTAAATTTTGGTAAGACACTTTGACAGTCTCCTTTTCCTGAATTAATTAAAAACTCATAAAACACATGCAAACTTTTCTATAGTCAGAAAAAAAGGCAATTTCCTGTTTGTCTTAATTTTCCCTGGCACCAGCTATTTTCAGACACAAAGTGAAGCACTGCTTCAGTATCCTGAAGTTGCTTTCCACAGTCTGTGTCAGACCTTCTGGACTTTTTTGGTTGTTTTTCCAATTTCCACTTAATTATTTTTGGGTTTTATTCATTTTTATTTTACTTCAGTTACTCTGCATTGTTCAATAATCAACTGGGACTCATAGCATTTAAGCACTCATGCACCTCCAACCCCTCAGCTTAACAGGACATGTGTTGCTTCCCTGTATTTTCAGAACCTATAACAGAAATTATTTAAAGTTCCCAGTACCTCATTTATGGGGGTTTGGGAGTATAAGCTATGAATAAATTCTCTCTTCTTACTGTATAGAACACTTTTGTATCTACAGGGCTCTATAAACTGTCTGTCTACGGCTTACACTTCTGCAAAGACAATCCACCTGCTTTATGGCTACTGACAGTTTAATCACAGGCTCAGAGCACTTTTATATCCACAGTGAGAAGGTGCTTTGACAGGTTTAGAATCGGGAAGGGATGCTTTCTCTCAAAACAAGTTCAGCCTTATTTAAGAGAGAGAAAAGCCACATGGATCAAGGCAATGCTAAGCACAAAAACAGACTGGGCAGAGAATGAACTCAGAGCAGGCCTGTCGAGAAGGACTTGGGGGTGCTGATGGATGAGAGGCTGGACATGACCCAGGCATGTGCACTTGCAGCCCAGAAAGCTGAACATGTCCTGGGCTGCATCCAAAGCACTGTGGGCAGCAGGTCAAGGGAGGGGATTCTGCCCCTCTGTTCTGCTCTCTGAAGACCCCACCCGCAGTGCTACATCCAGTTGTGGGGTCCCCAACATAAGAAGGACACGGACCTGTTGGAGCAAGTCCAGAGAAGGCCATCAAGATGATCAGTTTGGAGCACCTCTCAATGAAGACAGGCTGAGAGAGGAAGGGTTGTTCAGCCTGGAGAAGGGAAGGCTCTGGGGAGATCTTTTCAGTACTTAAAAGCGCTTTTCAGTACTTAAAAGGGAGCTGGAGAGGGAGTTTTGACGAGGGCATAGATTTAAAGGACAAAGAGTAATGGCTTCAAACTGAAAGAGTATAGGTTTAGATTAGATATTATGAAGAAATTCTTTACTGTGAGCATGGTAAGACACTGGCATAGGTTCCCCAGAGAAGATGTGGATCCCTCGTCCCTGGAAATGTTTAAGGCCAGGTTGGATGGGGCTTAGAGCAAGCTGGTCTAGTGGAAGGTGTCTCTGCCCACAGCAAAGGGGTTGGAATGAGGTGATCTTTAAGTTTCCTTCCAACCCAAGCCATTTCATGAATCTATGATTTGGCTTGAGAACACAACTGCAAAGCTTCTCCTGCATGAGGGGCAAGTTGCAATGAGCTACAACATGTGGAATTTGCCATGGCTCACTGAGGGCTGGCAAACTGGAGATGACCATGAGTAGCAAAATCAGAAAAGAGAATGGCACAACTTGAATGAACGGAGAGTAAATGTTGTGGGTGGAAAAAGCAGCTCATTTCTTGGCCCCCTTTTTCTGGACAAAGCTACATGGTACATCAGATTCAATGATAAATATGAATTAGAATATACTTGATGCTTCTGCTCCCATCAGCTCATTCCCAGACTCTGTGAAATGATCCATGTTAAATACAATAATTTTTGGGTTATTTTAATCCAGATCATGGGGTATAGTTCAGTACAGACCGAAATTCCTGCCCATGCAGTGGTCGTATCAGATCTGAGGGGAGAATGAACTGTGTTGTAGAACTAGGAGCAAGCACCCAGAGCGGAGGAGAATTAGTCAGGAGAAAACGATTTCTCCAAACAGTTTTGCTACCAAACATTCTGTGGTATGTGTACACCCTAAAAAGTTGAAACAACCCTCTCCAGGTACAAATTCAAAAAGCATACCATGCCTCCATTCACCTTTCCATGTCAGGTCAGTTTTTGCACATAAGTAAGATTTATAAGTTAATTTTTTAAAAAAATAACTTCAGCTGATGTAACAATCACAAATACCCAAAGGTCTTAGAATTCTACTTTTTTCAGGCTAAAGTACTAAATATCCAACCAATAACATATGACAAAGCAGTTGCCAACACTGGGCATTGTGACAGACAAGGTTGAAAACTGCTTGTGCTGCCTGTAGCCCTTGCTGGTGTAATGATGCTAAATACCACAGGATGAACCACATCTAAGTCCAGATCTAAATTTTGAACACATATCAGTTCACTCTGGCTTTGGAGGCACAACTGGAAAAATATTGAGGGTTTAAAATACATTAGGTCCCCAGATTTGCTGTCTTCTCCATGCCATAGTTGCATGCCTGATGAGGATGTGCACATATGAGGGGCTAGAGCTGGACAGTCACGGTCACTCCCAGGTATCCCAAAGGACACCACGGTGCAGTGTTTGCCACTGCTCTGGCAGGAGCAATGTAAAGGCCCGGCAGTCCTGGCATGAACTAACTTTGATATGTGCCACACAAAGGCATGTTTGCGAAGGGACTCCTTTGAACTACAGGTGTACGAACTGTTTCAGTCACATTTTTCAAATTTTGGTTCCAAAGAGAACGATGCATTGGCTTTTCCCTATCAAAAGCAGATGCAGACATTTCAGCCATTAGAAATAATTAGTTCTAATAATCTTTTAGCATTGAAATACATTGCTATTTATATTTCTTCACCCCTCCTTACATCCTCTTGTGTTTGAATACCTGAAGAGCAAAACTGGGAATAGCATGTGTTGTACCACTCCCTGCTTTGCAAACACAGAAAGCAAGCTCCAGGATGGACAACTGAAATACATGTTTTGAATCCCAAAAATACACTTTTTCAGGGCTAAAATTAGATTTGGCTGAATTCAACCTGGAGCAAGTTTAAGGCGCTATAAACGGTCACTCCTGGCATCAGGATTTACAAAAGGAGCGGAGACTCTGGTTTAAAACTACGGACTCAGTGCAAAAGGTCTGAAAGCATCCCTGAAACCCCACTTTTTCCATACCTGAAGAGGCATCCTGGATGAGGTGAGCCAGCCCTACAGTTTTCTTCTGGTGCTGTTCCCAGCTATATATACAGCAATCCATGAAACTCTGCGTTCCTACCCCTACACTCAAATGTGCCAATGCAATTAGCTGTAATTGCTGGGAAACAGGCTCAGTCTGTTATCTGCCACGTTTTAAAGTAATGATCCAACATCCTCCATCTGTCTTCATTAAAACACTCTTTAAACTGACACCAGGATGGCAGTCAAAAATTTGCATTCAGCTCCTGTGGGTAAGTTAGTTGCAACAACGCTCAAGTTACGGATCAACAGCTGTGGCAGAGCGGGTTCCCAAAGAGAAACGCAGTCTGCTCCCTCTGAAACAAACAATAGCAGCTTCCCCGGGCGGCTGCTGCTGCTGCTGCTGCTTGGAATCACACATAGCCAGTTCAGCTTACTCCACCCAGACGTCTCTCAGCTCGCCCGTAGAAAAAGCTCAACCCCGAGCACTTTGATTAAGCTTCGCAAAACTCTTGGGTCTGAAAAAAAAAACCCCAAAAGTTTTCTGCCCTCCCCCCCAAACTGGCAGAGAAAACAAACGAACGGAAGAAAAGCATTAAATCTTACCCTTGAAGACTTGTAAAAGTCACAACAACAAAGTTTCTGCCCTCCATAGCACTCGGGTACACTCCTCTCGTCTCATCTACACGCAGCTTTATCCCCTCCCAAGACCGACAGCTTCGCTCGTAGTCACAGCGCCAGGACATTCATCTAAGGAAGCAAACCTTCTCTGCGCTGTGAAATGGGCATCGCCTGATCGTCTCCAACACCCTTAAAATCCACTGCTGACTCGCTCTGACATACAATGTCCTGGTAACTAAACTTACTCCAAGTTCCCTACTTCTTACTTCAGTCCCTGGACTTGGCTCCCTGCCAAACTATTTTTTTCCCCTTTNTCAAAGTGTTTTTTTCCCCTTTTTTTTTTTTTTTTTCTTTTTTTTAATATTCTGTTTCCTGTAGATTGGGAGAGTGTAGTAGCTCCTGTTAAAAAAAAAAATGCTTCGGAGCTACAAACAGAAAAGCAGAGCACCTAGGCTTGGGGAACCCAAAATAATTCCAGAGGCAACAGCTGCTCGCTTTACCTACCTCCTGCTGACGCGGAAGCTTTCAAAAAGAAACCAAGTGAGTAAAAGAGTCCAACATATCAAATTGCTTTCAAAAAGGATGAACTTGGTAAAGGATCCATTTCGCAACAGCAGCTCCTCTCTCTGTGTCCATAATGTCAGAGTCGGTCAGGACTCCTTAAACCCAGAGACACTGTCCTACAAGCTGATCCCAAGGCTCCACCTTACCCACTTTCCAGTAGTTGTGAGTAGCAAAAACTCTGCAGAGAAAAGCCTCATAAGAGCACAATTGCATAATTCAACCACAGAGTTTCCTCCAGCCAGCCAGAGGATTGCTTTGGTGCTGAAATGTCAGGGCTTGCTCATCCCGAGAGCACGACCTTCCCTTGCCCTCTAGGACACCTGCCCAGCCTCACTGTGGTCATGGGGACCCTCCTCACCAGAACCCCCCAGCACTCTAATGAACCTCCCAACCTTCCCATATGTTCTCCCACCTTCAGTGAACAAAACATTCACTTTTTTTTCCCACTTTGTGAGACCCTTCACAATACAGGAAGTAGCAGTAGCAGAGTGCTTTCCTATATGCCAGGTGCCCCTCCAAGACCAAAACTAGGACAACTACCACTTTAATCCACCTGTTTCTTCCTTCTACCTGTGAATTCCAATTATTTTAAGACCACCATATTCTTTCTCTAGTTGTGTTCGCACTAATGCCTGACAGGAACATCTGAAACTATTGCAAACAACAAGAGAAAGTTTAACATAAAGGATTTCTATATGCATTTATCTCTAATTTTTCCTTCAACTTCTGAGTTTTCCCACTGGGTTTACATGGACACTGTTAAAATTAATTTCAAACCTACCCACAAACATTTGAATGCATTAATCAGCTGATTAATTATAGTAACATGGAAGTCAAGGCTTTGAAAAGAGTATTTTCTAGAAAGTGAAATTTTCTGGAGTCCTGTCAAGAGGAAAGCTATGGATGACTCTGGATGCTGCAATGGCAGTATTCCAGTGGTCATGAAGGTTGAAGAACAGAGAAGCAATGAAGAAGACTTATAGCACCATATGCAATTTCTGAAAGGAGAAAAAGAACCTATGCTCCTTTGCATGACTTGAGTTAGTCCAAGCTATATCTACTTGAGACAACATGCATTGAATTGGCTTCCTAATTCCAACACACAGTATCCATACAAACAGCCAACATGGGATATGGCATATAGGACTAATTTCCTCAGGACTCAAGTCATTTTCAGAGGATTTTGAACCTGACAGCATCTAACTGGAGAAGAAATTTTCTCTGCACTAGGCCTTTCTCATGTTCTTACCACCCACACCCCATCTCAACAGTAACAGCCCAAGTATTATATTTTTTTCCTTTAAGCAAAAGTACAAAGATCAGGATTAATTTTGGTCCTTTTACGTATTTGGAGAACCCCTTGTTCTTGCTTCACTCTGGAGCTTTCCTCCTTTTTATAACTTTCATCTACTTTTTTCATGAAATTTTAATATGTTTATGACAATTTATTCCACACTACTCTCACTTCCTTTGATGCTGTCTTTTTATTTGCTTGTTACCGCTTTGACCTTGGTGACCACAGACATTTCTTCCTTCCTAGAGTTAGGTTTGTCTCCTTCTCTTGACATACAACCATAAAATCACCCAGCCCTGGGGCTTGTTTAAATTTTAGAATAGCTAAAAATTTAGTAGGCTATTTTGTTCATGATTTTTCTTGACACTGAAATCTACCTCAAATACATTGCAAGTGACTTTTTTCCTCAGCTATGCTTTCATCATGGGCTTCAGTGAACCTGCTCATATAGGGAAGCTCAGCACACGTGAAAGCACTTAGAAAAGAGCAGGAGTGGCTCAGGGTTATGAACTCAGCTCTGTCCTCTTGTCCTTGCCTTACACCTTCTTCCCTGGATGGCATCTTCTCTGTCACCACATTATTCACATCCTCCCTTGCAGATTTCTGAATACGTCAGGGAGCACTGCTGCCTACAGTGTCAATTGTCAAAATTTCAGTTCCTGATGGTCTTTGCTTTACCTTACTGTCTTGTAACTACAGTCTGCAGCTCCTAAACTCCAAAATTTGAAGTCTGACCTGCCTACCATGGCTAGGACCAATCTCTGCAGAGAAGCAGCTGTGGCCTATTGAACCAAGTTGGATTCCCCATGAACCCAGAATCAGTGTAATCTCTGTGGGGATCACTTCCACCCGTCCGAACTCATCTTTGTCTCTCAGAACAACAGAAGTGCATTGCTCATCCTAACTGTGGTTGTCACAGTTCCAGAAATGCCTTTCTATGTGGTGCCGGAGAGTTTCGTCACAAACACCCAGGGCTCAGCCTTAGATGACTGAATCTCCTCCCCTGGCATATGCTTTCCTCCTCCCAACTTCTCTGCCTTTTCCTCACTAGTCCTGGTGAGTGAGGAGCTGCTTTTGTAGGGCATGGATAAGTAGCCTGCTTCACTGTGGGGAACCCCTGGTACTTCTGTTGTTATGAGCATCTGCAGTGAGTGCAAAGGGTCAGATGGGCATCTTGTCCCAACTGCCCTTGTTGTGGGAGACATTCTGTACCCTCTTGCTGTCAAAAGTTGATGTAAGATGCATAAGAAATACAGTACTGAAAGGAACAAATTGGGACATTGTTGTCCACCCCTTGAATATCATAGAGCTGTTTAAAAGAAAGGGTGTTTGAGGAACATCCAGGTTATAAATTGCTGTAGTCCAGGAAACACCAGCACAATCATAAAATGATTAACGAAACACCAAAGGTCCCCAAATATACTGTATCATAGGTGAGGAAACTGGCAGTGTCCTTGATCCCTGTGAAAGATGTGGCAGGTGAAGCTGTCCAACTGGAAGGAGAAAACACACCATTACACTGCTGAGGAAGAGAAAATGTCCCTGTTATCCTGACCAGCCAGGTGAAAGAAATGGGCAGAGAAAGGCAATGTCATGAAGCGACCAGTTACTCTAGGGCTGTCCTTGCCTTTTGGGAGCCACTCAGCCAAACTCATTTGACTGCTCCTCCAAAGGAATGAAACTGGTAGAATTCCAAAGTAACCCAATTTGAAGGGGTGCTCTGGATTCCTGCCTGTATTCATGCATCTCTCTGGGTGTAATCTGAAGTGTGCAGACTCAGTGCTAGGGCACTGCAAGCTAATACAGAAGTGTTCCCATAAGTCGTCAGTTACTCCAGAAGCTGTGAGCTGTCCAGTACACACCACATGGAAATGGAGAGTTTCTGTGGCTATGTGAAGAATAATGGGAGTCATAGTGATCAGGATTAGGTGGAGTTCCACTTACCTGCAGCAGGGAAGGAACAGTGCATGGCTAGAGATGCCCTTTCTTCACCAAAGCCCCTTGGCCAGTACTCCAAGACCTTAACAAACAATGGTCAGCTGGGGAAAATCATGAGAAATGCACAGAGGCAAAGACTCATATCTTTCAAAAGAAAGCAGCAACTTGCTTTGCTGACTATTGATCATGTCTTCCTGGCACCAATACCTGCAAATGTGATACCTCCTGGTGTTTTAACACAGAAATTGAATTAATATCTCTCAGTGGTCATCTTTGCAGCCCATAGGAGACAGAGTAGAGCTGAAAATATTTTGGTCAAAGAGCTTTCATCTGCATTCAACTTCTCAGATTACACTGAGTGGAGATAAAACTGCAATTCTGCAGGGAACAAGGCCCAAGATTATCTCATCTCTGATTCCAGTTCCCACCAAATTTGGGATCCTGTGTTTATAAACTTGCTTCTGACCAAAAATTTCATTGGTCTGGTAGGGAAGGGGCTATTGAAAGTGGAGAAGCCTTGTGGGTCTCCTGAGATATTCTTTGTGATCCTGTGATAAACTAAATTATTTGATGGACATAAATATTAGTGGGAGCTGATGGAGATATCTCAGGATTATGTTCTTGGAGTATAAATCAATGTCTCTTCATTTGCCTACAACAGCACACATGCCTGACTGCACGGGCAAAGCAAAGGGATTAATCAGGCACTGCAGCAAACCCCAGATGTGTCCACACTGCATTTAGCACATATTTCCTAATCACCACCAGTGAAAAAAAGAGAATCTCGGGGCAATGCTCGGAAGGGCTCGTTAAAAGCTAATCGTGCCTACATGAATAGAAAAAAATCAATAGCTGAGGGCAAAACGACAGCCCAGCTTGTTAGAACCTCCGGTGAAAGTGCCCTTTGTAACACGGGTATTGCACAAGACTGCTGGCTGCTATTTGCAAGGCTGCCACAAACACATATGCTGTGCCTGGTGACACTTCAGACACTGACACATGCACACTCCTCAGATACACATCAAAAAACCCAGCTCATACTACTGAGGAACTAGAATACCCCTCAGTGGGACTCTGTGATTGTACACACAGAGCAAATTCAACCTATCTAGCTAGAGCCTTGCCATTTTACAGTCTTCCCATATGGGAAGAACGGGCAGCATTTGTTAGAGAAAGGGCACTTTTGGCATGGAATACATGACCTGAAGGGCTGTATAATGACTATACAATATTTAATCTTATGTAGCCTCCCAGAGATGCTGTAGTCCTGGTTATGCTTAGCCCATGTACTCCTTCTGTCCATTCCACTGCCAAGGGAGAGCAGGAACTCCAGCCTAACAGATGGGCTAGGAGAACTCAGCAGGCAAAGGTGGACAGGGCTGCAGTGGATCTGCCCTTCAGATTTCTGGATGGTAAGCACAGGTGACACTGAGGAGCAGTGTCCACAACACTGGAGAGGCTATTTTGTACTGTGACCACGAAGCCCTATATCCCACTGCTGCTTCCATGCTTCTGCACTAGGTATGTGTGGAAGGGGTGGGAAATCACTGGATCTGCATGGAGTAGATCACTTCTGTATTCCCTAGAGCATCAGCCAAGACATCTGGGATTTATTTCTTGTAGTTCTTCATGTTTTTTGTTATATACTGCTCTGACAATCAATCACCTGTCATACGAAAAACTCAATGGGGCATGATCATACCAATTATGCTCATAAGCACTTTAAAAAAAATTCCAAATTAATCATATTGTATGCATGTATATTTCTACTGTCTATTTTCCAGGTTACAATCATACCTATCCTGCCAGGAAAAATATGGACACAACCTGCTACCTTCCATGAAATTATCCATACTATCAATGATCTTTTGTATATTTTAAAGTAGTATTTACTGCATTAAGTGTTCAAGGCTGGATGGGGCTCTGAGTAACCTGCTCTAGTGGAAGATGTCCATGGCAGGGGATTGAAGCTAGATGATCTTTAAGGTCTCTTTGACGCAAACCATTCTATGATTCTGTGCTTAGGTCCTTGTTATATTATTATAGCTGGCTAGATAGTGATAAGCTATCACTTTAGACAGATCAGGGGGACCCCTCGGAGGTGCCCAGCTGATGTTTGCTTTATGGATGTGCAGCAGCACCAGCATTCCATAGGACCATGATCCCAAAAGGGGATAGGAGCACATAGGAGTATATTATTATAGTGCTGATGACTGGGACTGAGTAACTTCTTGACCTGTCACAACACAAGTTCTCTGAAATCTCAGAGTAATAAAGAAGCCTCTGCCTTGTGGCAAAGGCACATGGTCAGGAAAAAAAAATAGTGATCATATAAAACACAGCTCAGGGAGCCTAAGGTATTGACAAGTGAGAGTTTGGCTCACCTCTGGATCATCTGACTCTGGGTAATTAGCTAAAGATCTAAAATGTCTGTGCTAATACAATATGACCTAAATAGGCACAAACCCATTTATTTCCCTGTATGTTTCCCCAACAAAGCTGCATGACATCTTTATCAACAGTTTGCACTTCAACTGCAGCACAATCTTGGCAGTAAATAAGCCATATATAACCACAGCTCTGCCAGCATAGCCACAACACAGGCATGCCAGGTCCCAGCACTGCCAGCCTTTCAGTGGACTTGCTTTTATTCAGAGCAAGTCCATTTATGTTAGATTGTTCCTGTATCTGTTCTCCAGGTGTTTAATAGAGGTGCATGTTCCTCTGCACTTACATGGCTGAGAGCAAACTCCTGTGTCATTCTCATCCTTGCGAACATGGGCAATTATTGTTTAAGGGGTGAATTCCTGCTAACTGAAATAGAAGTTATGTATGTGAATCCCTCTGCAGCCACATGGAAGGGAGGAATAACCTGATGGGCTCATGGGGCCTTCAGGATGTGATGGCAGAGTTAGAAGGGCATGTTCTCCCAGTAATTTCAGAGAACCTGAAGGGGGAGAAGGCAGCGTCAGCAATGTCAGTGAGAAATGTGCAATGCACCCAGCCACAAGGACACTGAGGGTGTAATTCATTTGAAGTTAATCGTAATTTCTACTGTTGGGGCATGATGCCATATCACAGAAGAACCCTTTAAAATCAAGGAGATACATGAAAAGAGGGCAGATATTTCAATTAAACATCTTATTCGTGGTGTCACAATTTGGTTTTCACGTGCTGCTTGCAGGGTTAAGTAAGTTGCGGGCCCCATAAGAAGCATTTTCTGCTTCTGACAGAGTGATCAAGGTTTTGCTGGTGTATCTCCTGAAGGCAATGACACACACTCCTGAAGGCAGCCTGAAGCTGCTAATGTGCTAATGAAGATACACACATAATCAAAGTCTCTGGGACTAAAGGAAATTAAGTAAGGTTTCAGCAGTACTGTGCGGCACCAAATGCTTAGTCAGGAGAAATAAAGGAAGTAAAATTTTCTTAATAAGGAAGTGAAAAACCCCACAAAACCCATGGCTCTCTAGCTTGGTGTGGCATTGAAGAAAAAACTCAACCAGTTTTGGTGTCTCCTCCCCATAAGAAGATAGATAATCTTTAGATAACTGCAGGACATCCCAGCTAAATAGAAAGATATAATAGGAAGAGAGGTGGAAGCCGCATGAGGATTAATGCAGGCAATGAGAAACTGTGATCTTAAGCATAATCTTCAGGGTGTGTTTTGTAATTTTAAGTTCTTTCTCATGCCATGTTCCATTATATCCAAATAATGAATTTTTAACTTTCTTAACAGCCTTTCAGTACATAAAGGGAGCCTACAAGAAAGCTGGAGAGGGCATTTGACAAAGGCATACAGTGATAGAACAAGGGGCCTTGGCTTCAATTTGAAAGAGGGTAGGTTTAGGTTAGGTAGGTTAGGTTAGGTAAAATTCGTACTGTGAGGGTGGTAAGGCACTGGAACAGCTTGCCCAGAGAAGTTGTGAATGTCCCAACCCTAGAAATGTTCAAGGCCAGGCTGTGTGGGGCTCCCTGCCCATGGCAGGGTGGGTGGAAATAGATGATTTTTAAGGTCCCTCCCAACCAAAAGCATTCTGTGATTATAACCTTGAATCTTGGCAAACGACAACACGCTTCTTGTCCCAGTTGTGGCACATCTCAAAAGCAGAGCTCTGCAATGCTCTGACTATGGCCCAGCTCTGCACTGGGCTGCTGGAACCCTTGGGCCCAACTGCCCATATAACTGCTTAGACTGGTTTGACAGCAAACATTCACATGGTTTGTGTGGGGAAGAAATGCCTTCTAAGGACTGTTAGTATCTGGCCACATTCCGTGGATGAAGAAAAGTACTGAAAAACAAATGTAATCCGTAAATACTTTTCAAAAGTGGTGTAATCAGAACAAAATAAATGCCTTGTGTCAGTAAATGAAAGTCATAATTTCTCTTAGAAAAAGCAAGATTGGATTAGCTTTGGGGATGAGTGTGGTACAGACATGTAAACAGCTCAGACAGAGGTCTGAGTGTTTCTTTGGATGCCATCTGCTGAACTGGTTGTGTCTGCCCAGAAAGGCAAGAAGTTGAATTTTTTGCTACAGTCAAATTTCTATTTTGGTATAAGGAGAAAAAAGGCCCAACATAAAACACAAAGGGGTTAGGCAAAGGCAGTGTCCCAAGTGAATTTGCGCAGCATATTTGGGAAGAGCATATTTACACTAGCCCAGGAAAAAAATACTGAGAAAAAATGCTGTTTGTAAACCAAATAAAGAAAAGCACATTCTCTTGTCCAGTCGACCTGCAGCACAGCTTTGCAGCAAGGGTTGGCCAGAAATGAAACTGGTGACAATCCAGAGAATGACAAAGTCTGGCAAGCACACAGTATGAAAAGTAGTGTCTGGTGTCCAGCTGGAGCTGGGAAATCTCTCTGGTGCATGGTAAAGTTATGTGTCACAAAGCTACACCTTAAGACTCCCAAAAATATTTGGGATATGAGGCAACCGTGCCAGTGAGGTATGACATTTAAACAGACCAAAGTCTATATTGCTTCATTAATCAATATCTGATGTAGTGGAAAGGTTTTGAATGAATGATTTCTTGGAAACTTGTTTCAGTCTGCAGCTGATCTTGCAAGTATCCTAAAATTTTGTTCAGGTTTTTGATTTGTATTTCTTAATGAAACAAGAGGCCTCCACAGAGGCTTTTACATCAGTTGAAGAAGAGTCAAAGAAAGAGGGAATACACTTATGGAACTGTGAAGGCCAGGCAGCAGAGGCAAAAGGATTCACATGTGAAAAAAAGAAACTTCAGGAGCAAATGAGGATGGAGAGAAATAGCCCTAGAGTCAGACTTAAAACGAAGGAGAAATCCATTGCTTGATGGATATAATAGTAATGAAAGGGAGTGGAAACCAGTGAATTTAATGTGGGATGCCTGTGTTTGCAGGCAGTGGAGCCTGAGGACTGCTGTAAGGTACCTGGGAAATCTAACACAGGCAGCTGAGGCATCAATTGATCTTGAAGGAGATAGAGCTGGAGAGGATGTTAATTGGAGTAGTCATGGTTTACAGTCACGCAAATAAACATAAATCACCATCAGTTTCAGTTTGTGCTCACATGACAGCTCCTACAAACTACAGCAGCTCAGGAGGAGATACACATCAGTTTGGAAAGCTTTGTTATGGGGGAACAGCCTTCAGGATACACTCCAGCCACCCCACCCAGTGCGGAGACAGAGCCCTTGGGGAAAAAACACTTCAAGGACACGGCTCCAAGGGTGAAGGGATCTAGAAGAGACTAACTGGGAGAGCAATCCTAGTTGAAAGGCAAGACAGCACTGCCTTGCAAAGAAACATAAATTAAGCAAAACCATTGTTCTCAGTCCCCTCACATCTGTACCAGTATCTTTTGTACTCTTGAAAAGCCGAATCTGTACATTTAAGATGGAAAAGTAAACTAAGTCTTGTTTGTCCAAGAAGCGCAGTGGCAGGTGGGGAATGCATTGGCAAGATTTCCAGCGACAAGAAGAGTATAAATCACACACAACAGCTCTTATCGAAGGGCATGGGAAAGCAAGTGGAGGTCTTAATGTTAAACTACTAAGTAACCCAAATTGCCACTGAAACTGCAACCCACAGTAGCTGCATGTCCCAGTAAACTCAGGATCACATGAACAATGGAGCAGCAAGGAAGCAATGGATGAAAGAGTAATGCTGAATCACCTATGGAGGCATTCCGGGAGCTCCACAGGCCCCTGGAGTGAATCAGGAAAAGGGAAAAGGAGTCTTGTTTATCTACAGCTCATAGTTATTGGCCCTGTCTTCAGGGCATGCACCCGGCTCTGACCTTGGATCCACTGCAGTTGCCCAGCTCTAAATCTAACAATCTCACTCTGCTGTCTATCATTGGAGCATGTGGGGAAAAGTCTGTAATGGACTGTGATCTACTCTCTCAGTGCTCCCGCTTGGGTTATGGCATTGGAAGCCCTGGTAAAACCACACCATGCCACCTTTAAGATGTGAAAATCAGCTTTAAATACATATATATATGTAGGTATATATATGTATAGATACATATATGTATCTGTATCTACAGACAGTAGAGCAGAACCCAGCTCTGAGTTCTCCTGCTGTGTGAGTCTTGGGTGTTCAGGTGGGTTTCCTCCTTACTTCTGTATCACTTTACACATGTGCAGGTACCTAATCCTGCTCCTCCTGAAGCCAATGCTGAGCACATGTAAACATTTATGGGTACCAGACTGGACCCATGATTGTAGAGGACTGGATGGGTTTCCAGTGCCATGCTGAGTGCATGGGTGGTGAGTCACCAAAGAGCACAGAGTGCTCCCTCTAACACAGACAACAGACTGTCTGGTCATACCCTGAGAATCTGTCTTATCTGATAGCGATGAACTATTCCCAGTGAAACTGGGAGTGTGTTTCCTGGCTGACTTGGAGACAGTCATACTGCCACCAAACAGCATGATTTACTGTAATATCAGCAAATTACCCTACTCTCTGTTTCCTTCCTTCCAGTTTTGGTTTGTTTTTGTTGTTGTTGGGGTTTGTTTGTTTGTTTGTTGCTTAAGCCTGGAATAGTGATTTCCAGTAATGCTAAACTGAGTGTAAGTCACAAATAAGCTAACAGCAATAACCAAAGTTAAAGTGCAGAAAGTCACACGTTTCACTAAATAGAAATACACAGAGAGCTTTTATCACTAAGAAAAATAAGCCATAGGCTGGGAAAGAAGTAAACAATTACTTAATTATTGTGAACTGTGGTGTTGCCTTCTTCTGATGCTTTGCAACCAAGTTAATGCTGAGAGAGAGTGCCTCTATCACCAATAGTATGGCCCTAATTTTTGCTTTCAATACTGTTTTTGAAGTAATTTAACGTTTTCAGAGTTAGGTAGTGCAGCAAGTTCACTTTAGCTAAAACAAAAAGATTCCTTCCCCCATGGCCTCACTTAGAAAAATCTCCTGCTGCCTTCCATGTGACTTTTGCATGTGTCAGGATACCTGAATAATCATGGGCAGAGAGAGAAGAGCAATTCTTTGTAGTGAAAATCCTCCTTCAAAACATGCTAAAGGGTCTTCCTCCTGGGGTGAGAGTCAAACTAGTGCCAGATGAGGGGAAACATTGGAGGACTTTGTATGTCAGATAAGCAAGGATTTTGGGAGGAAGGGGTAATTTTTCTCAATAGTACAGAAGATACTTCGGATGTGTTTGCTCTAGTCAGTTCTCTACCTTAGCAAAGTCTTTGGGCATCTGTGAGCTGATGTCACCTCTTTGCAGTGTGTCACATACTAGGTTAATTAAACAAAAATAACACTAAGAAAAGCATATCCAGGAGAATCCTAACATTGTGATTTCTATATAAGGGTCTTAAACAAGTGGTGCAAATGCTTCATCCAAGTTTTAAATGCTCTAGGTTTAAAGGCATTGAGACCATTTATCACTTAGCACGGAACAGGCCAGAAAACAGGTTGTTAATTGGCCAATCTACCAGTCTGAGCACATCTCCTCCAGAGACAGTCAGTTAGGATGCACAACCTTCATGATGGAGGCAAGATGTTCCTGTATTTCATGCCTTTATTGTTAAATTAAAATGCAATTGCCTGTAATGAAAATAGGGAGAACTTGAAGCACCTTCCACAGAGGAGAAGCCTAACTCCCTCTTCAGAAATGTGAAGCAGGGAGAGAGAAGGGGAGCCTGGATCCAAAGACAGGAAGATGGATGTGTACTTTCCCACTGCCTTTGAAGAGCTTTCTAGAGCCACACTGCAGTGGTCACAACTTGCTCTACTTTTGAGTGTCACCGACACACTAGGGCTGGCACTACACCAAACTCAGTTCTGAGAAGCAACATTTGCAGATGCAGCATAATCCAGTATGCAAAAGGAAAAAAAAGGCATATGGAAAAGTAGCTGAAATCTGGGCTCCTGCACAGGTTTTTACGCTTTTCTCCTAGAAGAAGGAATGAAGAAATTGTCCTACCTGGCTTTTTTGTGTCTTCTTTTCTACTTGGAGCTGTTTGTCGCGACAAACAGAAGGGATTGTTTTCAGCAACATACAAAAAGCCGCAGCTTCTTTTGAACTCCCTGGATGGTTCCTCCTCAGAGCACACCAGGCTTCTCCCCAGCTGGGAGGTGAAGCTCACGAGGGAACACTGTGCTTTCCAGGATCTGGAGGCAAACCCGTGGAGGGGCGCGCTGATCGTGATCCAGAAGTTACAGGATGTCTTGATGTGTTCTGTGTACTCGATAAGGACTGCAAGAGAAAAGGCAAAGTTCCCGAGGCTGTGGGTGGAACATGGCACCGTGTAGCACTGAGTAAATAAAAAGCAATTGATCGTTGGACTCGGGTGTGACACTAGGTTTTAACAAAGGTTTGTATGCCATAGACAGGACTCTCTATTTCATCTAAGAGAAATGCAGCCTTAAAAACCCACTGGTGCACCCTGCTGCAGCTAAAGCAACAGCAGGACATTGAGCTCAGCTTTTGGCAGTCAGCAGATTTGTCTTCTTGGACAGCACTCAGATGGAGAATTTCAATCACAGAATATATTCTTTCTTATATTATTCTTCTATAGGTCAGGCATTTCACTACCTCCCTTAAGGACTTATAAAATGTACGCAACTTTTGTGGGATAGTGGATTATTTGGGGGGGTTATGGCGCCAAGTACAACAGGATACTGATTCAGGTTTCTGGATTCCATTGTTATGAGGAAAAAACATGTAGGTTCAGCTTTTGACACAAAGTTTTTTGTTTCAATGCCCTCTTCAGTCTAAAAAAATACTTACAAAGATAATTCTAAGATAGAGAAGAGATAGGACTAATCTAAAAGATCACCTAAGTACAAGTGTAAGAGGGTGCAATATGACAACTTAAGCTAAAATTAAATTGTCTAGAAAATGATGTTTATCTGCAACACCAGTATTGCATCTTTTTCTACAATTCAATAATGCAAACTTCTAGTACTAATTCGCAAACTTTGATTAGCTCCTATAAGGCCTTTTTGCCACCTACTTTTAGATTTAATGACACCTTCTGCCTGAAAAATTTCAAATTAGTGTCAGGTTTAAATAGACAAACTTTTTTTTCTTTTTAACATTCTTTGAAATATGCTAAATTATTGAAGCAGAAGCCTTTCTAAAGGCGATTCACATTTCCTTAACCATCTTATCTGTTTGGGGTTTTTTTATTTCTGTCTGTTCTTGGCAAATGAAAAATGATTTGTCAGTACCACCGTTCTCTGCAGCCTTTTTTCAAACTAAGTCTATTCTTTGGCTTTCAGTACAGCAGGTGGGATTGCAGACATAGCAGTGAAAGCTTACAATTTTATTTAAAGATCTCCCATTAGATAGTGGGCCATGGTTATGACTAATAGGGCCATGTGGACATGACCTAAAGAAGGAAGGATAACAAACCAAGCAATACTGAAATTAAACCCAAATCTCCTCTCATATCTGTGACAGTTCCTGGGTGAGTCAATAAAAGTTGCTGTGCTTCTATTTCCTTATTCGTAAAAGGGAATAATCATTATTCATTTCGTCAAGAGAGAAAGAAGGAGACATTGGCAACTACAACGTGTTTAGAGACACACCAGTGACGTCTCAGAATTTCAGAATTTCTTAGTCTCTTTCATGTAACAAGGCCAGAGGCTGCCCCAAAATCTTATTAAAAACACTTTTTTTTTTTTTCCAAAATAAGAATACTCACCTCTCTGCGGGGTAGAAATGAATAAGCTCTTTTTCCATTTACTTTCCCCTTCTTATTATAATTAGTATTAGTTCATGATACTATTACTGAAACAGGTCTTCTTAAGGAAAAAAGGCATCACACGGTGCAGATTTCAGGTTTAATACCAATAGAAATATGACAGCCTCTCCTGTGAGCATTTGCCTCCAAGCACTATAGCTATGAGTCAGTGAGCTGATAGGAAGATTTTCACACAGCTTTCAGAATCAGCCTTGGAGGATACACAAAATTACAATTCTTTCCTGTCTTTGCTGTGTTGGTCACTAAAGTAAAAATAACTTCAAATTAACAATGGTTAACAATTTGGAACTGAGAGTACAGCTTTAGGTTAAAGTTTTTGTAGCTTGAGAACTCCCTTTGTTTGGAGTGAAAAAGCTACTGTTTAAGAATGATGCAATTTTGAAGGGGAAAAGAAAGACATGCTGCTGCCTGATGGAAAGCCGTGTTGCAAGAACTGCTTACATGATCTGCTCTTTCCTCAATGACCTGCAGCTCTTTTCCAGAAGATTTCTTCCAGAGGAGTTCTTTCAAAAGCTGTTGTCTTCTTTACAAAATACAAAGTACTATGAAGCATTTCCCCTCTCTCCCATCTTGTGGACTATGGGTGGCACCAATAACCTCTTTTTCTCATGTTTTGTGAATTCAGTGACTGTACGTAGGTACTGAGTGTGTTTCTTCACCCTCAGTTTATGCTTTAGAAATATCCTGCTGTGTTCTGTCTTCCTTTGGCAGCTGTAATGTGCTTGGAAAGAGGCATGACAATTGATCTCTCATGATTTCTTGTGGATGCTCATCCTGCCAGCAATAAGTACACCAGCCATCCTGGAATAAGAATATTTAGAATGACACTGATGGATGAAGCAGAAGCTATTGTGTTTGGCCCTTCTAGATATCCAAAAAGAAGTATAAAACCAGCCTAACTGAAGACAGGTCATGAAACACAGATGCACTTTTCAGTCACATGATTTCACTCATTTTGGGTAAGGACTAGCCCTGTTTCCTTCTCCAGGTCTTACCATACAGACCACAAAGACTATACAGGTTATCAGATATGCATAACTGAGTAGCTAAGAACATGTACTGGTTGGGTGTGAGGAGAAATGGGCACTTTCATTTACAGACACCGATCAGGGTGTCTACAAGCCATCAGGGCAGTTTCACTGGACATCAGCTTCAACACAAAACACAGTCTCAGAAGCTTCTGTTTGCCCCCATCCTCAGACTAGGAGCTGATACAGGTGAAAAAAAATAATTAAAAAAAAAGTGTATCTATTTGCATTTCCATTGGATTGTTTTCCTTATGATGTTTCTCTTAAACATCAGGAAATTGTAGGAATTAAGGGTGTTCCTCTAGAAAGGCAGCATGGCCAACAGCCCAGCTGAGGTGCCTTTACACCAATGCCTGCAGCACGGGCAGCCAACAGGAGGAGCTGGAAGCCACTATGCCACCAGAAAGCTATTGTTGCCATTACTGCAACTTGTGGGTTGAATCTCATGACTGCAGTGCCACTATCAATGGCTAAAGGCTGGCCAGAAGAGAAAGGAGAGGCAGAGGGTTTTCTGTTTGCATCAAGAGTTGGATTGGGTGTGAAGAGCTGTCTTTGAAGAACAGCTGCTAGCAAATCCAAAGCCTGTGGGAAAAGAATCAGAGATCGAGGAAACAAAGGGGACCTCGTGGTCGGTGTCTACTGCAGGCTGCCTCATCAAGGGGAGCCCATTGACGAAGCCTTTGTGCCCCAGCTATAGGAGGCATTGCATTCACAGGCTCTTGTCCTGCTTGGGGACTTCAGCCACCCTGACATCTGCTGGGAAAGGAGCACAAGGAGCTGTAGGCAATTCAGGAGACTCCTGGAATGCATGAGGGATAAATTCTTGAGCCAGGTAATAGACAGCTCTGCCAGAGGGCGTGCATTGGCTCTGTTGGTCACCAACAAAAACAAGATAATTGGGGACATCAAGATCGGACGAGCCTGGGCTGAAGTGATCATGCATTTGGTGGAGTTTTAGTCCTGAGGGACATGGTCAGGTAAGGAGTAAATTTAGGCTCCTGACTTTTAAGAAAAGAAGATTTCCAGCTCTTCAGAGATCCCCTAGGACAGGGGTAGGAGAACAAAGCTGACAGATCTTGAACTCTTTCACAGAGCACAAGAGCTAGCAATCCCCAGGAGCAAGATGTCAGGCAAGGAAGGACTAACTGGTGTGGCTGAGTAGGGACCTGTTGGTCCAACTAAAGGGACAGAGCAAATGCACAGACAGTGAAATTTAGGACGGGTGGGCCGGAAAGAGTATAGAGATGAAGGATGGTTGTGTAGAGATGAGAAAGGGAAGGCCCAGTCAAAGCTGGAACTGAACCTGGCAAGGGATGCAAAGAAAAACAGGAAGAGCATGTTAACCAGAAAAGAAGGGTCAAAGAACCCCTCTGTTACACAATGTCGGACAACTGATAACAATGGATGAGGAAAAGGCTGAGTTACTCAGCAACCTTTTTGCCTCAGTCTCTTCCCACACCTCCTGAGTGGGTGGAGAGCAGGATGGGGACTGAAGGAGTGAAGTCCCTCCCACTGTAAGAAAAGATCAGGTTCGTGGTCAGCTGGGGAACCTGAATGTACATAAATTATGGGACCTGATGAAATGCATCCCAGAGTCCTGAGGGAATTGGCTGATACAGTTGCCAAGCCCGTCTTTATGATATTTGAAAAGTCATGGTAGTGAGGAGAAGTCTCAGGTGACTGGAAAAGGGGAAACATTTTACCCATCTTTAAAAAGGGAAAAGGAGGACCCTGGGAGCTGCTGACCTGCCAGGCTCACCTCTGTGCCTGGGAGGATCATGGAACAGATGCTCCTAGAAGCTGTGCATAGGCACATGGAGGACAGGGAGGTGATTAGAGACAACCAGCACAGCTTCAGCAGGGACACGTCCTGCCTGACCAACACAGTGGCTGCCTATGATGGGGTCACTGCATCAGTGAACAAGGAAGGGTTACAGATATCATTTATCTGGACTTTTGTAAAGCCTTTGACATGGTCCCCAACAGCATCCTTCTCTCCAAATTGAAGGGAGATGGACTTGATGAGTGGACTGTGAAATGGATAAGATACTGGTTGGAAGGTCACATCCAGAGGTGGATGGTCAATGGCTCAGAGTCCCAATGGACATCAGTGACAAGTAGAGTCCCTCAGGGGTCCATGTTGTTTAATATCTTCATTAATGACACAGACAAAGGGATTGGGTGCACCCTCAGCAAATTTGCAGATGACACCAAGCTCAGTGGTGCGGTTGACACACCTGAAGGAAGGGATACTGTGCAGAGGGACCTGGACAAGCTCAAGAAGAGGGCCCATGGGAACACGATGAAGTTTATTAGGACCAGGTGCAAGGTCCTGCTCCTGAGTCAGGGCAAATCCCAATATCAGTCCAGGTGTGAACAGATCAAGAGCAGCCCTGCCGAGAAGAGCACCCACTGCACTGTGGGTGAGAGGCTGGACATGACCCAACCAAGTGCACTCACAGCCCAGAAAGCCAAACGTGTCCTGGGCTGTGTCCAGAGCCATGTGGGCAGCAGATCAAGGGAGGGGATTCTGCCCCTCTGCCCTCACCTGAAGCTCTGCATCCAGCTGTGGGGTCCCCAGGGCAGGAAGAACATTGACTTGTTTGAGTGAGTCCAAAGGAGGCCACCAAGATATTAGAGGGATGGAGCACCTCTCCTACAAGGAAAGGCTGAGAATTGGGATTGTTGAGCCTGAAAAAGAGAAGGTTTCAGGGTGAACAAATAGCAGCCTTCTAGTACCTGAAGGGAGCCAACAGGAAAGATGAAGAGGGACTTTTTACAAGAGTGACAGGTCAAGGGGGAATATCTTCAAACTGAAAGAGAGTAGGTTTAGATTAGATATGAGGCAGAAATTCTTTACCAGGCTGCATGGAGCTCTGAGCAACCTGGTCTAGTGAAAGGTATCCCTGCTTATGGCATGGGGGTTGGAATTATATGATCTTTAAGGTCCTTTCCAAACCATTCTAGGAGCCTGTAACCTAACTCACTGGCATTAAAGTAATGTCTGCACAAGATAGTGCCAAACCATAACCTCCATAACCAGTGGAGGTCTGGTTATGTCCACGTGAAGTTATTGCCACAAAAATCAGACACAAAAGCTTTTAATTTTTTTTTAAAATACGTGTTTTCAGCCACTGAGTTCAAAACAGGGTCTCACAAAGGCTTACATCATCACAACCCAGATCACAATGAACTGTGGTGCTGGGGTTAGGCAGAGCTTCTTCTTAAGCCAGTGTTATGGCTGAAACCAGTGTCTCATGCCTTCACACATGGCAATAATACCAGCAATAGAAGTCTCCCAGTGCTGCCTATGATATGGGCCAGAGAGTGGATGTTACTGAAATGAGGGAAGAAAAGAATGTCTGCTGTTGAATATCTGTCTTGACCATTTACTGAGAACCCTATTTTATTAAGTGAATTTGCAACAAGGCAGCATTAGCTTGCCTTCAAAGACATAATTTAAATCTCTGGAGGGAACTCCCATGTATATTCAGGACACCTACCCAAACTCACTTGCAGAATTTAGAAGTCTCCTACTGAGAAATACGTCAGCAGATGCATCCTGACATTTAATGTTAAACATGCTGTGATGAGGCTATAAACAACCTTTCACTCCAAAACATATGAAGGAATAGCATAGGACCTCAGGGAGGGATAGCTCTTAGAAATGGGCTTGTTGTTCCTGATAAGGATTCAGACAGCCCTCCCTGGTGTTGTTAGTCCTGATTTGATTTGTTCTAAGACATGTCAGATGTTTGTTGCACAAAGAGACTCCCTGATACTTTCACCGTGATGGAATTTTAAAAATAAGAGGTGTAAGTAAAGAGGGGGAGCCACAATCTGAGTCTAAAAGCAGCACATGGTCATGTAGTCACTACAGCCTACTGCTGTCACGAGAACTCCTGACCAAAGTTCCCATTTTAACTTTTGCAATAGTGTGGTTGTCACCTTCCAGTGAATTTCAGGAAGATTCATGTGTCTACTTCCCTTTGGCTGCTGTGAAAAGTCACAGTTTCCCAGCAGTTTGTTAGAATACCAGTGACATAACCTTCAAAGCAATAAATTCTAAGGCTTCTGGAGAAATAGAGATGTTTCAGTCATGGAGGAATACCTGAGGAGAAACCTTTTGGCTCTCTAACCAATATTAACAGTTAAATGTAGAGAACATTACAAGAAAAGAACATTAAAAGGTGTGAGAGACATCTGTATAAAATAGCAGCTAAAGAACAGTAACAGAATAAAATCTGGCTCCAATGTAAGTGAAACTCGGCCTCAGATAGGGGTGAACTGCATATTCAAAGCTCATATTGTTTGAGGTAGGTCAAGGCTTGTGCAATGTTCCTGCTCAGGTTCCTCTCACTTCTTCTGTGATTGAAATTGACATCATTAGCATGATCCACAGTTAACATAATTAATATGATCCATATGTAACATCGTTACAGGACTTTGAACTGAACAACAACAGAATCATAAATTAGAATTTGACCCTACGCACCTAACTGTGCAAACAAGCAAAAGATCACAAAACATGTTAAACTTGGAGCTGCTTAACACTCACGAACTCCCACAACTGAAAAAGTTTAAAATATTATTGCAAGTGGTTGCTACACATACTTCTGTCTGGCATCATTTACCCTGAGTCAGTCACAGAACTCTAAAACATTACAAATACTTTCATTGAACATATCACATATGCAATCACAATAGTGTTCTCTGAGAGCAACATAATGCATACAGTTCTAATGCCCCCACAAAAGCAGACTCAGACACACCAACACACATTCAAGCAGAGGAGAAGTCTTAGTGAAGGACTCTCAGAAACATAATGGCTGAGATGTTTATAGTAAAGGATTAAAGTTAAATAATCCCTCAGCACAACAGGGAAAAGAGAGTACTGAGACTCCCCAGCCTCCCTTGTGGAACAAGCTATTAAGGGCCATTTTCTGGCCCAGCGTAAGTCAGAAATGAAGCTATGAAATGAACTGTGTGCTAGTTAAGGATTGGCCCTAGTTTTTGGATTTTCCAGGCCAGGTGGCTGTCTCCAACCTGCAGCATTAGGCAGTCAGTGCCAAGGGCCCTCAGTGGAACTGACATCCAGCGTCCAGCAGATGAGAATGCTCTCACTGCTCAAGTTCCCAAAATTTGCTTTACAGAAAATCTTACATGGATTTTGGCTCTTTGTTACTTGATCCATCCCAAAAGGTGCATGAAGGTGCCAAGAGTCTGGAATAGGTTTGGAGTAAAAAATTAGGCAGGACTTTTCATCTGCTACCATGTTCTGAGCATGTGACAAGTTTTCCATCTACTGCTGGGACAGTTTGAGTTAAGGCAATATCAAAGACATACGTAATAACTTCTGTTTAACCCAGTAATAATATTTAGGCTTTTGAAAAGTGGCATTTGACAAATAAGAACAAGAGAAATAATTTCACCAATTATATCCCAAGTACAGTTTAAATTGTCAGGGGAGTAAGTTAAACAATTATGTTACTTTGTTAGCGTCATTTCCCCTTTTCCCTACATGTTTTTGGAGTGCCTGAGTATGTTCCTTGCATGCTGGGGACATCAAATGTTGAGATGCAAATTCAAAACCGCTGTGAAAAAGCCTCTGATATCCCCCAGCTACAGAAATAAACTTTTGGTTTAGCTTTGCAAAATCGTCAAACTTACTGTTCTTCTCCAGTCCCCTCTCAAGAAAAGATAAAGGCTTGATATAATAGGTGCCCTACTTACCTAAGGCTTTGATCTCTCTGCTCACAGATTTCTGGAGGAGCCCCAGCATACGTGAATTTACAACCCAGTGAGCGGCTGTGCTTTCCAAGAGGGCTGGCTTCAGCACCGTGTCTGTGAGACTTCAAAGGGGAGAGGAAAGTTATTTTCTATTTATCGCTCCAATTTCCCTCTCCACTGCCTCTGGACACTGTCAGTCCTGGAAGATCATAGAATGGCTTAGGTTGGATGTGACGTTTTTTGAGACAGGCTCTAGAATGAACTTCTATGAACCATATCCAAGGAGAAATATGCTTGTGAGACACTTTGGGTTTGGATTTTTTTTTCTTTTTTTTTATTTCCTTGCAGGAGTCAGAGTGTGAAATACTAGCATTAGATATTTTGGCCTTTGCTTCAGACACATAAACACACACTTCTCTTTGAAGCAGCTACCTGAACCAGGAGGCAAGACTGTGGCTAAGCCAGAGCTCTCCTGCAACCCCAGGGAAAGGGTACTTAGACCTTGGCAGAGCATGGACAGTATTTTGAAGGCTTGAATTCCTGCCCCCTAATTTAACTGCAGTGACCAGTTCACAAAGATTATGTCTAAACTGGCCACTTGGGAGCCTTTCCAAATCTCCAAATATAAATTGTGGCTGCATACCAGTTCTTGCACTGCTGGATCTCTTGCATGTAATCTCTCCCTGCTGGTCTCATGTCCTGCCCAGCAGAAACTGGGAAAAAACTTGGGTAAATAGTGTTTGCCCTTGGGGGACATTCCAGATGTCTGCACAGCACCTGAGGGCCAAGTCATTGATCTGGACAATGTGGAGAAGGTGGGTATTCCACACATGCCACAGTGCACACCTGGAGGACAGCTGGGACTCTGCTGTGCTGGAACAGGTTGCCTAGACAAGCTGTGGAATTGAGGTTGGAACAAGGTGGTCTTTAAGGTCTCTTCCAACTCAAACCATCCTGTGATTCTGTGGTGACAGGGATGCCCTTCCAGTTGTGCTTCCAGTTCTGATTGATTGAATGCTGAGCATTCAAGACACAGATACACACTGTGATGGCACCGCCTGTGCCACCACTGCATGATGCCATGAAGAAGCAGAAATGTCAGCTTGCCAAACAGCATGAAAATTAACAAGTGTTTGAGTCATTCTTAGATTAAAATAACACTTAATGCTGTTTTAACAATGACCTGACATATGTAGTAAGGCTACAGTTTATTTCAAATATTTTGTCCCAGCCATCATGATTTCTCATCATTTTCATCATGTGTCATGAGCCTTTGTTCCAAGCTCTCTATTAATGAACTCATTGTGCTATATTGGAGCAGTATCCTTGCCAGACTTAGCTCCAAAGAAAAACAATGTGATTAACCTGGCAGGGCTTGTGGTTGGCTGGAGTGGCACTGGGCCAGCAAAACCACAACACTTGCAGGATCTCATCCCTTTATGTCTGCACAGCCCCAGATTGTTCTGTATCAGCCTACCTAAAGTAGGATCCTAACAGAGGCAGAACCTTAAGCAAGTGATGAAGGATATTCCTGGCTGAAGGCCCACATGCAGACCTGGACTCGGGCATGCTGGTGTATCAGATATGTGGGAATTCTGCCTGTGCTGCCGTGATGTAGAAAAAATGAGGTCTGGCTTTCCTACCTTTTGACAAGAAAACTATTTTATCCTCGCTGCATGTCCATTGTCAGTGTTTCCAGCTCTGGGAAGTGCTCCATTACGTAGTTGCAAAACACCAGCTCCATGCAAATAACGAACATGGAGGGGTTACAGGGCCCCGAAGGCCCCCTGAGACCTGGGTAGTCTGGCTCAGAAATCCATCCAAATCAAATCCATTCTCTGAAAGTGACAAGTTATGAAGGAAATTAAAGCAAAATCTCCACTGGGAGGAAGTTTCGTTTCACATATTTGTAGAGAGGTGATATTTTTTTTTTGTTTCGGAACACTCTTGAAAAAGGAGAAATGAGAGCATTTCTTAGCCTAGGTTTCCTATGCTATAGTCAGATTGGGTGCTCTGAGGAACAGGCTAGGTGTAGAAGAGCCCAAACCACTAATTGACAGAAATACCTCAGTTCTCAGAGGATGACCTGCTATTTACCACAGACAGGCCCAGGATTAATTGAGAGGCCTCCCACAGGCAAGGCCCGTTCATTGAAAAAGCTTTACCTGAGACAGAGATGCTGAAGGATCTTGGAAAGATATTTGAAACCATGAAGGAGAGCTTGGTGGAAACCCTCTGCATCATGAGTCAACAGGACCTGAAAGGATATTTCTGCTTGATCCCAAATCCATTAACCAGTGCGGCCTTGGGCATTTGAGCACTGTCCTGGTTCTGGCCCAGATCAGCAGGTGAGGGTGTGGCCAAGACAAAAATAGTAGTTCAATACCATCTTACATTATTTGCTGTTTGTTTTCTTATCTCACTGCTCTTTCAAAAAAATTGTTCTTGTGTCATCTCTTTGCCTTTTATGCTTCCAGCTGGAGGGAGAGGGGAAGAAAGTGGCAGCATGGTTTGGGTTTTTTTAAGCCAGACAACAACAACATGTGCTAACCAAATAGATAAGGGAAGCTTTGAGCTACTCATAAACTATGGAGGAATATGTAAGAACAATCTCTGGTGCTTCACAGAAAAGGTGGGAGAAGGAAACTTATATTTAGTTTTAGCTTTTTTCTAACTAGCAGTTCACTGGGTTGGAGAGGGGTGGGATACAGCCTGATCCTTCCAGAACAATATGCAAAGGAGGGAAGTGAAAATGGTGCAGGGCCTTGAGGGAAGCATGTGAGGAGCAGCTGAGGACACTTGGTCTGTTCATCCTGGAGAAGACTGAGGGGGGACCTCAGTGCAGTTACAACTTCCTTGTGAGGGGAAGAGGAGGGGCAGACACTGATCTCTTCTCTGTGGTGACTTGTGACAGGACCAAATGGCCTGAAGTTGTGTCATGGGTGGGTTAGAGTTGTATATTACAAAAAGGTTGACAACCCCAGTCAAACCTCTCACTTCTCTTGCTCTGAACACCTGACCTGCTGTCACAAATGTGTAATATAGTAAGAACCACTGTCAAACAAGGTAAATGTGTTACAAAGCTGAACACTTTCAAGGCACTAACCAACAGAACAAAATACCAACAGCTGATCTCCATTTCTTAGAATTTTAGCAGCAAGATGAAGACTTTTTCTGGGAGAGTTACCATATGCATCCAAAGCCACTGAGCTCAATGCAGAGTTCACTGGGTGATGCACTATGGCCCAGGCAATGCAGTAGATTAGGAGAAATGATCTGCTGGTCCTTCCCTGGCTCTAATCATAGAATCACGGAATGGTGTGGGTCGGAAGGGACCTTAAAGATCATCTTGTTCCAACTCCCCTGCCATGGGCAAAGATGCTACACACTAGACCAGGTTGCTCAAAGGCCCAGCCAGCCAGGCCTTGAAACCTCCAGGGATGGGATGTTCTGCAGTCATTGTTGCTTTGGTGGAGTATAGGAAAAGACCACAGTAGTCTGCAGTAAATTGGGCAGATGGTGAGGTGGTAAACTATGAGAGAACTAGTGGGCTCTTATCTCACAGAAGTTAATGGCCTTTATTAAAATTCATACTAGCAATGTTTTCTGCCAAGTCGCACTTTTCTGTCAATCCCTAAAATGACATTACATGACTCAGATGAAATCCACAGCATGGACAAAATTGGCAAATTTCAGCAAAATGACTGATTGCTACAGTTAGTCCAGATGGCACAGGTGAATCCTGTGGATTTCTTCAATGTCAGAATCAAAAGACTGAACATAAGCACAACTCACTTTGGCTATCTGGACCAAAAAAATGTTAAATTATGACATACAAGAGAAAGCCAGTACCTGACTTGTCAAGGCCAGAGAGGAAAAAGACTCCCAGTGAGAAATGTATCAGTCTCCATACTGTTTGTTACTATTTTTAGTGAAGAAAAGCATTTGTTGGCATCACTACAGTTATGAAATTTAAAGATTGTATATTGCTTACAGAGGCATCTTTTTATTGTGAAAGGGACTAAATCAGATTAGGGCAGGGGGTGATCATCCAAGTGCCATCATTATCCAATTATGCCAATTATCAGGTGACTGCTGGGAAGCGTGTCTTGTGCCTGCTGGCTTATGGCCATGGGAATCCTTGCTCCTGCTGGCACAGAAACACAGAAACCATTTGAACATAGGAGATTGTGAGTTGACCCAGTGGAAGAGGTTTGATTTTTTCATCCTGTGGTTGTCACCCTCATGTTTCTCCTGTTCCAAGAATGCTCCCAAACAAATAAAACCCCCAAAACATAACATAAAAAAATCACTGAACTACAAATAAGTGAGGCAAAATTTCCTCTGGCAAAGATTTTGCTTTCATTTCCCTCATAACTTGTCACTTTCGGAGAATGGATTTGATAGCATGCAGCACTCACTAGGTGACTGAAGCTTTCACAACCTCCTTCATTTGAGGAATAATGGCAGGAGTTTAGTTAATCTGGGATCCAGCTGAAAGGACAGGATGTTCTCCAGTAGTATTTTCTGGTTCTAATGTCTAGACTGGAGTACAAGCTCCCCCCTGCAGAAAAATGTGCAGGGGTTGCCCATGCTGTGTTATCAGATGTTGTCAGGAAAGGTTGGCTTGAAGAGAACAGCTGTAATACAGTAGATTCATATCCATAACTGGCCATGGTCTCCAGCTTCAGCTGATTACTGGTTTGCTACTTTCAATGGAGAGAAGAGGAGCAAGGAGGGAAATGCCCTAAACACTTCACATCTGTACTGTGTTGTGGGGGTTGAGGGCATCTGTATTTGTTGGAAAATATTTCAAAACTGAACAAGAAACTTCCCTGAAACACAGAGGGTATTTATGTCTTCAAACTTCACACACACACAAAAACATACACTGGGGAATAAGCTATTGCTGCTGCCAAAGTTTGAGAGAAAACCTTGGTTGCTATTGTGTGGGTTTATTGCATTTGTGATGGTCATCCTCAGAAAACTTCCTCCTTTGATGAAACAGATGACCTGACCTGGGCTTGACTCCAGGCGCATGAAAACAATTCCAAATAAGGATCTGCAGCCTGACAAGCTGCTGTGCTATAGGAAGGATAAACTGACCATATTTACCAGCAACTTAAATTGAAGGCGGCTTTTTGACTTTATCACCTCTTTCAGCTGCCAAAGCGATACACCTCTCTGCACCTCTAACTGTGATTAGGAAGGAGGTAAATCACACTAAATTGTATTTTCTGCTCCTAGAGTTACTGACAGACAAGGCTTGTGTTCCTCAGTTTGCCAAACATCAGTGGGTAACGAGAGAGTCTTGGGAAAGAACATCTCAAGGGAGGGGGGCAGAGGGGAGAAGAGGAAAAAAAGATGCCCAGCAGGCACTGAGAGTGCTTCTTTCTCTGCAGAATTCAGTTAATTCAAATGTACCTCCCAAATGTACCTCTTCGTTCAGAGGGTTGGTATTCTCACATTATCTGAATGATGGCAAATAGATGAAAATCCTTTTGGCTGACAGTTGTCATTACAGGAAAACAGCATCTCAGCAATTGGTGAATAGTTCCTATTAATAATGGTACTACCAGATGTGACAGCTGACAGGATTTGTCAGCACACAGAGATGTCAGCACACAGTCACAGAGATGACAGAAGGAGGTGTTATTCTGGGTTTAGTTCAAACAAGCAGCAAAAATACTTGAAAGAGAAACTTATAAAAGCAATATTGCTCATATATTCATAGTTTATATGTAAGGATAAGTGAAGGGTCTTTGGTTTCTGAAACAACAATAAAAGACTTCAGAAAACAAAATCAAGTGAAGATAAATACATTTAAGAGTGAGGAATTTGCAAAGGTGGTTGCAGTGCTGTGGTTCTGGCTTGCTCTCTCTCTCCTCACAAGTTATCATGGTTTCTTGAGATTTCGAGGTTGCTGATACAACCAGTTCCTGTTGAGTCTCAAGCTTGTTCCATGGTCATGGGTGACAGGGACAGGCTTCCAAGGGAGCCTGAGGTCCCTTCTGTCACATGCTCTCTGCCAGGAAGCAGGTGGTTAAGGACAGGTAGATGAAAAAAAATAATCCCACAAAAGAAGAACTTTGCCACAGAGGGATCACCCATAGGGAAGAAACTGCCTGAAACAGAAAGCAAGGAAATAGAATGTGCTGACCTAAAGTCACCATAAGTTCAGAGTGCTCAAACTCCTCTGACCCCTGAGAAAGGACCAGTTCCACATTACACTTCTGGTAACACCAACATGAGGGACTGAAGGTTTGGCAGAGGGTTTATTCATCTGTGAAGGTGGAGATTATGTGACTGAAGAAAAACATCCAAAACAAATGCCATATCCAAGTGACTTCTGCAGCTGACCTGAACAGTATTCAAGGCTTTAGAAAAAGTCTTGAAGAATAGTAAAAGGAAGGATAGAAAGAGAGACAAGATGCAATGTGAATTTGGCAGGGCTAGAATGTGCAGAACCAACCCAACTGTGGCTCTGATCAATGATTTCCCAACTCTAACATGTTCAAGGTGTACATTTGTGCAAAGTGGCTCTATTGCTTCTAAGATGATGTGGGAGCAGTGGCTGTTTGCAGGACTAAATGCATGATAGTAATAGGCATTCAATGTCTTCTGTGAACCAGTTGAATCTTACCACAGATTGTGGGTGGGCAAACTTAATTTCTAGGTACAAATCTGGCAGCTTGAATCTAGATGGACTCAAAATAACCCTATTGGATACAATAAATGGGAACTCACGGTGAAACTGGAAGAGACTGGGGCTGGTGAAAGGACTATGAGGTGACCTAATGAAAATGGGCTGAGAAATACAAGAAGCCCATAAAGGCAGGCACTGATAATGACAAGTACTTCTTAAAGCTAGGGGAAAGTGATACTAGAGAGACTGTACATTAGAGAAGCACAAAAAAGCTATGCACATATGATTGGAAATGGAGAGCACTGCTTAAGAGCAAAACCCCATCTCTTGTCTGATGTAGCAGAACAAAGTTTAGTGGAGATGGCATTGTCATCCAAGCAGCAGGAGACTTTATCATGATAACACTGGCAAAAGACCAATTATTTTTACGTTGGCCATAAATCACAGGCAGCAACTAAGAAGATAAAATATCAGAGAACTGGGATCCTGAAAAAAATCCTCCAGTGTCCACATGCCTGGTTTAAAAGAGGAATCTGGGGATTACATTCCACAATGCCCAGGGAGGGCTCAGACATACAGTGTATGTTCCACTGAGAATTAGGGAATACTGTCAGCCTCAATAGCCTATTGCAAATGTTCACAGACCCACATCCAGGGTTTTCTCTAGAAGGGAGGAAATAACAACATAAAAGCAGAAAAGGAGGAAGATGACGTATCTGGAGGAAATCCCAGGAGCAGCCTGTCCTCCTCCACTGCAACTGCACTGCCTACTCCCTCCCTACTGCTGCCCAGAAACAGAGCAACTGAATCCCATGCTGGAATTGCTGTCTGCCTTCTCAGTCTGTGCTAGTCACTTCCCCAGACCCTCCCATTTCTCCTCCTAGTCTTCTTGTCTCCATCCATTGCTAATCTCCTCCAGGAAGGCTGATAAACCACCCTTCCCACTCCTGCCCTTGGGTCTCTGCTCTCGCCCATCACACACCCAGAAACACAATGTCCTTTCCCATAAGGACCTTTCATTCCCACCATGTGCTCACAAGCACACATCATCCCTTTAAGTCCAAATATCTCACTCCTACAGCAAATTTTTCTGAGGGTGTCACAGACCCGAGTTGGCCACAGCTTTGAAAGGTGATTTCCCAAAGATCAAAAAGTCTCTGAAGTCCAAAAGCCAGGCTTTATTTCCTTCTCTCTATTCTTCCAAAATTATATAATTTTTAAAAATAAAGTCTAGAAATAAAGGGATTTTCAAAAGGTCTCAACCATCCACCAAATCTCATCAGGATGACTTCTTTCTTTCTCAAGCTGACTTCTCAAAAGGTCTCCATACCAACAGAAAGGTCTTGCAGCATGTCTGCTTCTCCCAGGAGCCTGCCAGGATCTTCTGCTGGCTGCCTGGAAGGCTTTTTTGAACAACTGACTATTGCTTTTAAGATTAGGAGCAAACTCTTACCATCAAAAGCCTTTCTCCTGTGAGTTGGTCTACATTTTGAATGCTGGATGCTGTTCTGGTCTTCATATTCCTGGTTCTCACAGCTCAGAAGTGATCCACTTAAATGAGAAAAGTTCAAAGAAGGGCAGAGATTATCAAAGGTTTGGGGAAACTGAATGAACCCCCAAGCTGTCTCCCCCAAGGAGCAATGATTAGGGTGGGATGTGATAGAGGTCTACAGTATTTCCATTGCCCAGAGATGAGTGGATAGGAGCAGCAGTTGTGCATCTTTGTGAAAAGAGAATGGAAGGCATCAAATTAATTAGTTGGAAACAGGTTCAAAATAAAAGAAGAGACCTTATTCAAGAACATGTAAATCCATAGAACTGCTTTTCAGGGGCTCAGAGTGGGATAGGAGAAGGATAGTTTAGAATTTATTAAAGATAAATCATGAGTCAGGAACGTCCCCCAAGTTAAAAATTAGCAGCACCATACAGAGCATCAGAAGGAAATATCACTGGTTTACTTTGTTCTTCCTCTTCTCTGGACAGCTGCTTGTAACCACTCTTGGAGGCAAGATTTGGATGAGGATTCTTGGTCTGAAACCTGTCTGCTGTTCCCACAGACACCACAGAAAGGTTGGGAGCACGAGTGGTCAGACTAGCAGCAGAATTCACCTGTCTGCTTCCAGCCTCCAGCTGATCTCTCACCTCCCTCCTGCCCTGCCATCTCTGCATTCCACAGATGACTCCTGGATAGGACAGCAGGCAACTTACCCCTCCTTGCTGCTTGTCACCTTTGTCACAATATTCTTGGAACGGTCATTTCCAACTCAGCATATATTTATAAAATAAGTATTTGATTTATTCATTTATTATTTATTTGATACATACAGTGTATATCCTATATCCAGCTGTCATTTTGAGGAGTATTAAGACAGAGTGAAGAACAGCCATGTGCACAGCACAGCATTGTTGCCATACATACAAGCAGAAGCCTGAGGGTTTGTAGCTTAGATCTTCAAGATTTTTCAGGCATAAAAGAAAATTTCAAAGTATCGCCATCACTGTAAACACAAGAAATGAGGCAAGATGGGCAGACAGTTTTAGACAATCACATTAAAAAGCAAAAAGTTACTAGCATTAGAATTGTAGAACCACAGAATTATTTAGGTCAGAAAAAACTTCTAACCTAGCACTGCCAACTCCACCATTAAACCATGTCCTCAAGTGCCAGATCAGCACATCCTTTCAAACCTCCAGGGATGGTGACTCCACCCTTTCCCTGGACAGCCTTATTCCAATGTTTGACAAGCCTTTTGGTGAAGAATTTTTTTCTTAATATGCAAACTAAACCTTCCCTGGGGAACCCTGAGACCTTTTTGTTTTATTCTGTCACTTGTTACTGGAAGAAGAGCCTGATCTCCCCCTGGTTACAACCTCCTTTCAGGTGGTTGTAGAGAGTGGTAAGTTCCCCCCCGAGCCTCCTTTTCTCCAGGCTAAACACCTCCAGCTTCCTTGGCCTCTCTTCATATGACTTGTGCACCAGACCCTTCCCCAGCTTTATTGTCCTTCTCTGGACACACTCCAGCACCTCAATGTCTTTCCTGTAGTGAGTGGCCCAAAACTGAACCCATGATTTGAGGTGAGGCCTCACTTGTCCACAGTAACAGGGGGACAGTCACTGCCCTGGTCCTCCTTGCCACACTATTGCTGACATAGGCCAGGATGGCATTGGCCTTCTTGGCCACCTGGGCACACACTGGCTCATGTTCAGCTGCTGTGGACCAGCATCCCCAGGTCCTTTTCCACTGGGTAGCTTTCCAACTACTCTTCACCCAGCATGTAACTCTGCTTGGAGTTGTTGTGACCCAACTGCAGGACCCACAACTCGGCCTTGTTAACCTCACACAATTGGCCCCAGCCCACTGATCCAGCCTGTCCAGATCCCTCTGCAGAAAATTCCTGCCCTCCAACACTCCCACCCAGGTTGGCATCATCTGTGTACAGACTGAGGGTGTCCTTGAACCCCTTGTCAAGATCAGATATTAAACAGGTCTGGGCCCAATACTGATCCCTGTGGGATACCACAGGTGACCAGCTGCCACCTGGATGTGGCACCACTCACCACTGGTCTCTGGGCCCAGTCATCCAGCCAGTATTTACACAGTGAACAGTGCACCTGTCCAAGCCATGAGCAGCCAGTTTATCCAGGAGAATACTGTGGCAGACAGAGCCAAAAGCTTTGCTGAAGTCCAAGTAGACAACATCCACAGCTTTTCCCTCATCCACTAAACAGATCACCTTGCCACAGGAGGAGATCAGGTCAGTCAAGCCGGACCTGTCTTTCCTAAACCCATGCTGACTGTGCCTGATCCCCTGGCTGTCCTGTATGTGCCACAGGATAGCACTCAAGATTATCTGTCCATCACCTTCCATGGCACTGAAGTCAGGCTGCCAGGTCTGTAGTTCCCTGGATTTTTCTCCTAGCCCTCCTTGTAGATGGGCATCATGTTTGCCAATCCCCAGTCAGCTGAGACCTCCCTGGTGAGGCAGGACTGCTGGTAAACNTGCAGAAAATTCCTGCCCTCCAACACTCCCACCCAGGTTGGCATCATCTGTGTACAGACTGAGGGTGTCCTTGAACCCCTTGTCAAGATCAGATATTAAACAGGTCTGGGCCCAATACTGATCCCTGTGGGATACCACAGGTGACCAGCTGCCACCTGGATGTGGCACCACTCACCACTGGTCTCTGGGCCCAGTCATCCAGCCAGTATTTACACAGTGAACAGTGCACCTGTCCAAGCCATGAGCAGCCAGTTTATCCAGGAGAATACTGTGGCAGACAGAGCCAAAAGCTTTGCTGAAGTCCAAGTAGACAACATCCACAGCTTTTCCCTCATCCACTAAACAGATCACCTTGCCACAGGAGGAGATCAGGTCAGTCAAGCCGGACCTGTCTTTCCTAAACCCATGCTGACTGTGCCTGATCCCCTGGCTGTCCTGTATGTGCCACAGGATAGCACTCAAGATTATCTGTCCATCACCTTCCATGGCACTGAAGTCAGGCTGCCAGGTCTGTAGTTCCCTGGATTTTTCTCCTAGCCCTCCTTGTAGATGGGCATCATGTTTGCCAATCCCCAGTCAGCTGAGACCTCCCTGGTGAGGCAGGACTGCTGGTAAACGATGGAAAGTGGTTTGGTGAGCTCTTCCACCAGCTCTCTCTGTGTCCCTGGGTGGATCCCATCTGGCCACTTAGGCCTGAGTGTGTCTCAGTGGTTTAGCAGGTTGCTGACCACTTCCCTTTGGTTCATGGGGGCTGCATTTTGCTCCCCATCCCAGTCCTCCAGCTCAGGGGCCTGGGTACCCCGAGATCAACTGGTCTTGCTATGACAGACTGAGGAAAAGAAGGCATTAAGTTACTCAGCCTTTTCCTCATCTTTTGTCACTATGTTTCCCACCACATCCAACAAAGGATGGATTGTCCTTAGCTCTCATTTTGTATTTATAAAAAGTTTTTATTTNGGTCAGTCAAGCCGGACCTGTCTTTCCTAAACCCATGCTGACTGTGCCTGATCCCCTGGCTGTCCTGTATGTGCCACAGGATAGCACTCAAGATTATCTGTCCATCACCTTCCATGGCACTGAAGTCAGGCTGCCAGGTCTGTAGTTCCCTGGATTTTTCTCCTAGCCCTCCTTGTAGATGGGCATCATGTTTGCCAATCCCCAGTCAGCTGAGACCTCCCTGGTGAGGCAGGACTGCTGGTAAACGATGGAAAGTGGTTTGGTGAGCTCTTCCACCAGCTCTCTCTGTGTCCCTGGGTGGATCCCATCTGGCCACTTAGGCCTGAGTGTGTCTCAGTGGTTTAGCAGGTTGCTGACCACTTCCCTTTGGTTCATGGGGGCTGCATTTTGCTCCCCATCCCAGTCCTCCAGCTCAGGGGCCTGGGTACCCCGAGATCAACTGGTCTTGCTATGACAGACTGAGGAAAAGAAGGCATTAAGTTACTCAGCCTTTTCCTCATCTTTTGTCACTATGTTTCCCACCACATCCAACAAAGGATGGATTGTCCTTAGCTCTCATTTTGTATTTATAAAAAGTTTTTATTTTCTTTTATAGCAGTAGCCAGATTAAGTTCTCCCTGCATAATCCCACAATATCCTTGTAGTTCTCCCAAATTGCTCCTTCTACTGTAGGTCTTCTTTCTTTTCCAAGTTTCAGAAAAAGTTCAGCCTTCTTTCTCATTGGCTCATCTTTCAGCACATGGGGATGCCCTGCTCCTTTGCCTTTAAGATTTACTTCTTGAAGAACATCCAGCCTTCCTGGATTCCTTTACCCTTCAGGACTGCTTCCCAAGGGCTGCTGAGCATATGTTACACAAGGAAAAAAATGGCATCTCAAATCACAGAAAATCAGAGACCCACATTATCATGAAATATGAGTTTCTGAGATCTCTGACCCTGTCTGCTGGAAATTGGCAGAATCCTCCAAAAAATGAGCAGGGGGAGCAGTTTACTTGACATCAACAAGGCTTGTTCTTTCATCTCTTGTCAATAAATCTACACGGCATTAATGCTCATATGAGGTTGAAAGTTATGAATCAAATTTGTTATATAATCATTTTCCTTCATGTTTTATCTGCAAAGTATCCGACTACCTGTCTGAGTCTTTCCATTCAGCAGCTTCAGGAGACTACCTGAGTACAAAGGAAATGCAACTTAAAGGCCAGACAGGATAAAAAGAAGTAAGCTATTCTCTATTATTTTCCATGATGTCTCAGTGCGTTATCCGAAGCCATGGACTTCAGGGAAAGATGTCCTAAACAGAGAGACCATGGAGGAGAGGAGAACTTGCTGGGCATCTACAGCACCAAAGAAATCTATGTACAAACACAGATTTACAAATATTGGGTAGTGATTCTGCCCTACGTAATTTAGCAAACCCAGTTACAGTTACACTTGAACAGATGACTCCAAATGCTGCTAAAAGAGTTTATTAAAGACCATACTAACAGTTCTCATAACAGTGGCACATACAATGATTCAAAATCATGACAAATAGTGTGGAATTTCGAAGAGCATTATTATAACACACCATGGACAAGAACAAAGCAGATGTGCTGTCTCAGAACTCTACAAGCAGGCCCATGAAATACAGGAGTCACATCATACAGCTGTACAAGTATCAGAGAAAATAGAAAGAAAAAAAAAAAAAAAAAAGTCATTCAATTGCAGTCCTTGAATTTATTGACAGTATTACAGTACTTTATGGGCAAGGACTGGCTTGTTCCAGCTGCACTTTCCAGAGCACAAGGGCAGCTGGAAAAGCGAAAATATCCCCAATAAAAACCCTCCAACAAACATATCTTGGGTGCAATCACCACTCCAGACCTTCCTGCTTACAAATTTTCAGTCAGAAATTCTGACCTCCCTGCAATTACTTTGCTCAGGACAGTGTTTTGTTTTACAAGAAAACAAAAGCAGGATGCTTCTTTAAGACAGTGCAAAAATATTTCAATGGTATAGTCAATGGTGTTGTAAGATTAATGACAATCAGCATGGATCAATCACAGCATGGCCAACAGCATCTTCAAGATCAGAACTGAACAAACGTGCTGCCCCTTGACCAGCACCCCAGACTGAGGGCTTGCACAGGGGAGGCTTCTTCTTCTCTCCCAAGCAAGCCATCATTTCTGGGTTCATAGTGAGGAATGGTCTTAGCTACTCCAGGGTAACAAAATGCTACAGAAAGCCTGCAAGTATTAAATTATCCAATCCTCTGCCAAAAAAACTAACAAAAGAATATTGAAGTGGAAAAAGTACATAGCAGCCATGCAATTTGTCATGGCTCTAACTCTACGATTCTAACGCCGATCCCTTCCTTACCGTGTCGGTCCCGGCAGCCAAGGCGTGCCTCGTGGAGTTGAGCAGCTCACAGCACCCCCACAGCGACGCGGGATTCCCGGCAGCACGTGGGGATTTATATTCTCCGAGACACTATCTAATTACAAGGGCAGGGCAGCTGCAGCCTGCTCCTGGTGTGTTGCCTTTGCAGCTTTTGGCTATGAGATCTTAGGCCCCTCTGGGCTTGGGGCCTGGTCTCACCCATGCTCACAGAAGCACATCCGAGGACATACATTTATCCGGTGTGCATCTTCAGGGCGATCTGCAACTTCCCTTTTAAGCAGATGTTGAGGTGTCTGCACATCATGTTGGCATAATCTGTGTCAGAAGATCCCCAGGCAGCTCCACAGTACATGAATTCAATGAAAGATAACTATGCTTTGTCAGACTCCCAAATCATCTCCTCCTAATTTCCACACAGTTTTGTGTTTGTATCGTAGTGTGATTATGTAGAACCTTTTTAATGCCTGCCAACTTCAGAGGATAAAATCACAGTGCTGCATATCAACAAAACCCAGCAACTCCAGCCTCCGATATAAAATAATTTATATACACAAAGCAGAATTTGCATCTTAAATAAGAAGAGATTGTCTCATTCTCTATGGTGTCTTACCCAGCTACTAAAAAATAAATAATTCACATCAGATTGATGGATTTGTTTCCTATACAGCACACGTGCGCTATCGGAGCTGACAATGACAACATGAAAAAAACCTTTTGCAATTAATAAAAGAGAATTGTTGAACACTTGCACATATTGGCACAAGGCAGAAGAGAAAAGGGAACATTACACAGCTCAGCTCAGGTGCCTTCCTCTGTGGAGCGGGACTCAGATTTCAACTTCACAAATTCTCTGGCAACTTCATCATTGGTTCTCTGAGAGAGAATCCTCAGGATAGTAAGTCCAGTCTCATCCATGTGAATCCTGCGCCCGAGAGGACACCAACAAGCACAGCTTCCTTTGTCTGCTATGTCTCTGAGCTGCATCACTGCTATCCCCAGTACCCGGTCCTCCCGAGCAAAGCAGTAATCCTTCACACAGACTTGGAGCTCGTACGCATCGGGGCCGTCTTCGTTCCCCAGGATGCTGAAAAGCACACACAAATTACAGTTTATGAAGTGTATAAATTTGTCTACAAAATAAAGGTGTCAGCAGTTGACTGTAATGCTCTGATAAGCCACAGAAAACTGCTTTCTACGGAAAACTCTGATCCGAGGGGGAGAGGTAAAACCTATAGCATGTGGGCATTTTTTCTGATTTATAGCAGATAAGACAACCTGGTTACTTAAAAAGAAAAAACAAACAACCCTATGAAGTTGCCTTTGCAACTTGTGTGCGTGTGTGTGTGTTAAACTGTGAAATGAGAGGAGTGGGGAACATTAAAACCACACTAATAGATTTTCAATTCTGAAGGCTTTAAACATTTCTGCTTCTGTTAAGGGTTTCTTCATTTCAGAATTACTATTTTAATTAGATGAAGTCTTTGTTAAAGATTCAGAACCTTCCATTAATGCAAAAGCTAATAAAAATAAATCCCCAACTCTTCTGATGTTTCTAAAACTAAAATAATAAAAGGAACAAAATCCCTTCATTTAGAGGAAGCCTTTCCTCACAGAACAGGAAAATTATATGAACAGTCCCTCTCCTCCAGATGTTCTGCTGGTCAACTCTGCTCCTCTCATTTTTACATGTACAGCTGAGTGAGCACTAGCCTGCAGCTCCCTTTGTTAAGCCTTCAAAGAAAGAATATGTCTTTGTAATAATGAAAGAAAGCCAAATAAGAAAAGATCAATACTCGATGTTGAGAAACACTGCAATTTTAGCAGTGCAACTTGCTACCAGTTCCAAGAGCTGTATCCTTGGAAACAAGTTCAGAAAGCACGTCCCACAGGTCAAGTTGGGATAAAAACACACATTAGGACTAAGAGACAAAAAATATGTAATGAACTTTTAGCCTCAGCTCAACCAATAACAGATACGAAGTTCATTAAAGTGACAGAGCACAGTAAAATGTGTTCTTAGGACACACAATGCATTTCAGAAGGTAGCTAAAGGGCTCTGCTGGTATAGAACAGACCTCAGCATCCCACCTGCAGTAAAAACTCCCGTGATCTAACTTTACCTGCCAAAAAGCCAAAGACAGGGCCAAGCTGCTGGTTCCATACTCTTCTGGGCCCTGAGCAGGCTGTTTGTGGACACTGGAAAACCCTATCTGTCCCCTGCATCTGCACTTGCCTTGCCAGACCCCCAAGGCTATTTTTCACACTTACAAGTGGAAGGTCTCATTGTATTTTGGAGCCCAGTTGTTGCTCTTTGACTTGGTTGTGAACTTCCTCTTCTTGTCACTCTGATGGGGCCCAATCATGGTGATTTCCACAAATGGACGGAACATGCCAGATGTTTGCCACTTCAGGTCGTTGGCTGCCACAACTGGAAAAGAGAGTCACCACCTGTTCCCATGGCTCAGGACACCTTTCCACTCTGCCCTGCTTTCAATTCTTGTTTCGAGGGATAAAGTCTAACTCAAGACACCACAGTGTCACAACACACACGGTCAGGTCGGTTTTGTACTACACAGATATATATGCTTTTTGGGATCTAATGTAAGGTCTGTGAAGGGAATTTAATGTTTAGGACAGCATGTAGCTTCTGCTACATGAATTGTCAAGAAAACAGCCCAAGAAAACAGGCATTCCTGCAGCTCGGGGCAGGTTGCCATGACAGTTCAGTCTACATGACAGTTCCCATCTACATTATGTGTGGGAAAGGAAAAAGAAAGGGGCATTTTGGAGGCTGATATTAAGGTTTCTGTTGAAAAGGAAAATGAGATTGCAGGTAAGACAAACAAAGCCCGTGAGCTGTGGGTGGTTCCAGAATCCAGAATTATTAGATTCTCTTTCTCTCTCAGGTCACTGCAGGGAACAGAAAAGAAATAGCTCTGAAAATCAGCTTTTGCACTGCAGTATAAACTAAGCCAGAAGAGAGGCCTGAAGAGCTGTTTATGTAAATCTTTAGAGGAAATTAAAGTAGTTAAATATGCTGTATTCAAGCATAGGAGACGAAGGAGGAAGAGGAAGCCTGGGATGAATCACTACTTTGGTTATTTTCAGAGTTGCTCTTCAGGGACCAACGTGGCCTTCAGGATGGGGGGGAGAGGAGCCTCTGAACTCTTACTGGCTCTGTGATCTCTGGGTATACAGTGAGCAGTTTTGCAACACCACCCTGTCATGCTGCCCCGTTCTCTGCAGCACAGACTAAACTGTGGCGCCTGGTGAGAGCCATCATCTGATTTTTGTTTACTGCTTATATCATTGCCAATAAACAACTGGCCTGTACATTGCCATGTCAGAGGCTGGACAAGCTCATCTGCTGTTTCTCTACACGTTCCTGATGTGAAACAGAGAAAACAACTCTGGATTCAGATCCCATGAGCTAACACAGAAATATATCATGGCTGCCAACTGGAGATCTGCCTTGATGCAGTCACAGAGCCTGAGCAGTAACACATGCTTTGCCATACCTTTCACCGTGACCTTGTGTTCTCCAGTCCCTGGGTGTGTGTACAGGTCGATCTGTATGGACACTTCACCCACAGGATCATCCACACCAGAGCCTGTTGGAAGAAAATTGAGACCCCCCCGCCACGGATTACTGTTTATTGGCACCCATCTTTGCTTTATGGCCTCAGCAAGACAATGTGGTGTCTTCACAGTGCACTTTCCATAGCCAGCTTTTCAGTCAACACCAATAATGTCACGCTAATGGAAGGTAACATCAGGCTCACATGCCCAACACATATAAACACTAAAATTGCTTGCACACCACTCTGAGGATTGCATCCTATGGAGAATACTGGTAAGATTTAAAAGACCTAATGCTCAACAATGGACCTTCACAGAGAGCAAGGCTTTTTCAGAGGTTTCTGCCAAGATATTGTGTGTACATGCAGGCATTCCAGTGGTGGGCATCAGCATTCCTGTCTGCTTAGGGAAGAAGGGAGGACAAAAAACTCAACAACAACAAAAAGCAGAAAAAAAAAGGGGAAGAGAGGACATCACACAAGAGAGGAAGTTTAGGGGAAAAAGAAAAAAAGAAAGACATAGATGTTAGTGATTTGCACAGAGCCATAGTGCAGTCTCACCCTCCGAGAACCTTTTTTCATGTTGTACATCAGTTAAAAGCTGTAATCCTCACTGCCTACCTGCTTCCCTTCAGAGGGTAATGAGAACCCCTTCTCTATTGTGCACCAAAAATGAGAGAAAAGTACTCACTATTTGCATACTTGTTTCCTTTTATCAATTAGCCAGGGAGAAAACAAGATGTAGCTTCAGAGAGGAAAAGATATTTAACAGAGGGAGAAGATCTCATGGACCTTACAACTCATGTATAATGATTTTTTCAACTTTTAAACTTATAATTATAATGCAATATGTGAAAATGACATTTTTCTGGATAGTAAAATTAAGATGTCATGTAAATTACAGAAGAAGACTGCTTTGCAAATGAAGTCTTTGATAAGATAGTGAGATAGATTTTACTTCCTCTGAGAACTGCTTGACCTCAGGCTGACAATTAGCAATGCTGTGGTAATTGAGATACCTACAGAGTAATTGAGTACCTATGAACAGCAGTGTTATTTTGTCAATTTTGAGGCTAAGACACATTACTAGGTGAAAAAATTGGTCTGTTTGAAATTCTAGATAAGGCCCTTGAAGGATATCACTGAACAAACATTTCGATTAGACTGATCTAACAGGTCAACTTTCACAAGAATGGTCTGCAGGCAGCAAAACCACTCATTTAAAAAACAAGAGGTTGAGAGCTAATCTGTAAAATTCTCTGAAGAGAATTACATGCCACAGAACTGTAAGCAGTGAAAGTCACATTAATATACAAGTAAAACTATCTGAGCAACCAAAACAGAACCTCAAATAATTACCTCAGGGTAGATTCCCATTCTTGACCTGAGTACAACCTTTAGGCTGTAACAAACATGATCTTAAATGCACTGTTTCCTCCCCGCTCAGAAGGACAGTGTTACTTTTTTTTTTGCATATAACCACAGAGCTTTAAAATTGGTAGGCTTAATTATTGACCTGATTCATCTGATGGTGTGGGTTTCTCACTTAGGCTGTTGGCATTTTCCATAGGAACAGACAGGATTACCAACAGTATATAACTGCCACATCCACAGAAACATCAGCCACCAAACACTCAGGTCTTCATTTTACTGATCTTTAGTGTAATGACTAGGTTATAGAGGAGACACTGTTGCTTCAGAAAACATGGAATCATCCCATTCTTGTTCTATTAACTAGAATTTTCAGGAACAGAAAGAATACTTTGAAAATTGCAAAAAAAAAAAATTCTCAGCACATATAACTCCATGCATACACATGCTTACACATTTAGTGACAAGCAGATTTAATTCTTGACATGAAATTCTCCTCAGTATTACAATACTGTAAGGTGAAACTGCACAACTGAGCTCGTGCAATGGGTTACAGATGTATTTCACCTAAGATAATAAAAAGACTTCCAACAGCAAAAAATAAATTGAGAGATAAAACATTAAGAGACTTATTTTTTTAGAGGTCTCCTGAGCATCCAGACCTTTAGCTACTCTCCCTTCAAGCCAAATGGTTCAAGCTTGGCCATAACCTTGAATGCATATCAGACATGTCCATGTAATGTAGTAGCTCTTCTCAGCAGACCAAACACATGCAAGTTTGTGACTTGAAATACACAGCCCATGGTAAAGGGTAGGGGAACAAGTCTGCAGCATCTCCCAAAAACCAGTGCATTTTCAAGACAACATTCATATCCCATGAATAAATCTCAAGCTTGAGGACAGGCTCTCAGGCAAGGTACAGACTTCTAAACTGCACAGTGTGTGGCTCTGTCTGTGGGATGCAAACATTTGGTTCAAGTTCACTTCTACAGGAACTACAGGGGACAGGACTCTGGAAGAGGTTTCTGAGCATGGGCAAGATGACTTCAAAAGAAAGGTTGGGTAATGTTGTTATGGTAACAACATTAACCTTGAACATACCCTTATCAGGAAGAACGTCCTCATTAGCGGTAAACCTTATACCTTTCCCATCATGCACTGAGACATGAATTCAAAAGGCAAGAAGCAAGCAGGATAAAGAGAGAAGAGTATGAATTACAACACAATCTTAGCAGTGTCATTTAAACACAAGACAAATATTCTAGCTCTTAATAATAGACAAAATATCCTCCTAGATCTTGTGCCCCCGCCCAGGCTTTGGAGAGCAGGCTGTCTGCAAGTGAGGGGTTGTCTTGGTTAAAACAAGAACAGAATTTGTGCTGGCATAACTAAACTGCAGCCCTGATCCGAATCTGTAGAGCAAACATTTAACAGCATAGTGCTACAGAAGCCTGCTCAGTAAGGAAATGAGAATGGTAGGTACCTCACAAAGTGGAGGATGCAACCATTGAGCAGAGAAATAAGAGGCAAAAAGCATTTAAATAATTCTGTAAATAAATAAGTAAATAAATAATATCCTCCCATGGGCTTGTGGGACGTTCAACTTATGCAAAAGGAAACATCAGTCACAGCTGTAAAGAGTGGTGCTGTCCTTTCTGCCCCTCCAATGTGTGTGCAGATCTCCAAACCCATCCACCAGTTGCAGTTGCTCAGAAGTGTAAGCAAATAATACCCTTCTTTAGCCTCAGTCCCAGGAGAGAGTCATGCCTTTCTCAGAGATACTCTATCATTGATCCCACAGATCAGGTGGCATAGCTCAAACCTTTTATTCTCCAAACACAGTCCAAAACTCTCAATCCTACTAATTCAGAAGATGCTGATTTGGACCAGCTGAGTGGCCTACAATGCCCAGCACCTGTTCTTTAAAATGGCTCAGTAAGTCACAAAGAAATGTCCTCAGTCAGCTATGAGATACAATCAATGACCTCATATAGTGTGCATCTTGTGTCCTAAAGATTCATTCTTTCTAAGCTTCTTAAAAAATACATAAATAAATACCCATACAAACACTTCTGTATATTCCATAATAGCTTATGTTCTATTACCTTTGTGTTTCTGCTAAATATTTGCCCTCAGTGCAAGTTTTACTGTCAAATCATGCATTGCATTAAGCTGCTTTCTCATATCACTTTGAGACTTCAACAGCTTAATTTTTTCCTCTAATTTTTAACGCTCCTGACTGGACAACAGCAGTGCTGCACACTTCCTTATATCTTGGCTCATCATGACAACATAATAGTATCCACATAAAAAACTAGCTCCAATTCATGGTTTGGATATATAATGGGAAACATTTGTATAGAACAGCAGTATTGAAAGCACTCAAATGTGCACTCAAGTTCCCTGTTAGTAAGTGTTTCGTGTAACTTTGATGACAACAGCTAAGTTCTTGGAGTCCCCTGTGGATGCAGAAGTCTTTGACCTGTCTGGCCACTGGATGTCATCGTTGCTCTGCTGGGACACAGCTACAGGACCATTCTCTCAAAAGCAGGTACTGACTTTTTAGTTAATTTCAGTAATATTCAGTTTTAATGCAGTATGTTTCAACCTAAGCAAGACTAGACCATGCTGCTAAAGGCAGGGAGCACATAATCACAGAATCGTCATGGTTTGGAAAGATCTTCAAGAGCATCTAGTCCAACTGTCAACCTAGCACCACCAGAATCACCCCTAAGCCATATCCCCAAGTGCCACGTCCAGATGCCTCCTGAACACCTCCAGAGATGGTGACTCCATCACGGGCAGCTTATTCCAGTATCTAACCACCCTTTCAATGAAAAAATAAATACTAATATGTAATCGGAATGTCCTCTGGCACAACTTAAGGCCATTTCCTGTCATTCTTTCACTTAAGACATGGCAGAAGATACCAGCTCCCACCTCAATGTAACCCCCTTTCATGTACTTTCAGGTTCCCTCTGAGGCCCCTCTTCTGATGATTCAGCCCCCCAAAACTACACTCAACTTTTTACTTTAGCAACAAACCTTGTTTTGCTCACGAAATCTCTGTACTTTCTACACAGTTAGAGGAATGCCAGTATCAAGGAGTCTCATTTGCACATAAGGGAAAAGTGTGTCAGCTGAAGAGTTCCCCTTGATTTTGGGGCTCGGTGTGATGGTATGCTGACAGAGTTAGTACTATCTGTGGGCTTGCCAGCTCTCATAGGCTTGAAATGATTAAAGGAAAAAGGATGCCATGCAAAAAGATGGCAGAAGGACAACCCCATGGAGTTGTATGACTGCCGCTGAGGTGAAGTAGCCTAATGACAAGACTTGTATTTAAACAGCCTGAAAAGTGAAAAATATTAGTTTGTGTTTTGACCTAACTTCTAACAGCATCTGTCCCCTCTTACTGAGATTAGGGAGTTTCTCAGTCAGCTGGTGAAGGTCCTTGACTAGAGACCAAATTATTCTGTACAGCAATCTGGAAATGTTAACATGAAAGCAATGGACGATAGAGACAATTAACTGCTTAGGCCTTCAAATTCAGTGAAAGAGCACCACTCAGCCATAAGGCTTCCCAGAGAGCCACCAAACCTTGTGGTAACCCACCACAGCAGCTTATTAATATATTGTGGTGATCTATAAACATCTAGCTCCCACATATCCTGTACTGGCTGCAGACAAAACAGTGCCTTTGTTGCTCTCCTAAGAGACTTTTCCCTTTACAGGCAGCATGTAGCTCCATGAGTCATCACACTGCTGTCAATCAGCCTTAGTCAGGACTACATGGGCTGTGCTGGCAGCTGGCCTGTGACACAGGCACTGACTAGTTTCTGCAGTGGTGTCTTGCTGAAATAGTCCCCCACACCACCATGTAAGCTTCGGTACAATAACTTTAAATTTCAGTTAAGTCACCCACCCACATTAATACGTGAAACGTGACTGATAAATGAGGATTGCAGAGAAAAAAGATCACAACCACCCCAGGCCTTATGTTCCACATATCTCTGCTCTCTCTAAATGTAGTCATGGAGTGGGAAATAACCTCCTTTCCCTCTTTCCCAGTTTTACAAGCTCTGAACTGTCACGTTTCCAGAAACATAACTGCCAAAAGTACTCTACAAACTGGCAGTACAAGACAGAGAAATTACCAACAGAGCAGAGAGCTCCATTCAACTCTGCCAACAACACAAAAGAGTCTTACCCTGAGCTGTCTGACTCTGGACAAAGGTTTTGATGAGAGTGTCTGTGGTCTGAGTGTAGAGAGAGAGAGCATATCGAAGTGACTGCAGGTCCGGGCTCTTCTCCAAGAAGGTTTTCTTCAGACCATTCCCACCAGCATGGAAATATTGCTAAGAGTCAAAAAAGACGGGAAAAATACCGAGCAAGAATTACAACCACCAACCAACATGTATGTGCTATTGTGTGTGCAGACAGGAAAGAGAAGGAAAAATTCACAAAACAGCTTCTCTACTGAAAACCCAGCTTTTAGACCAACTGATACCAACTGCTCATGGTTTTCCTCTTCCAGAGCACTTAAATATAAACATGCTGTCTCCCAGCATGGCAGTCACCCGAGCCTATTCAGATTTACAAAAATTCCAGCCATTTCCTGAACCAGGACAGGCATTTCTTCCCAAACAGGATTTGATGATGGAGTAAGGGAATGACAGAGACAGAAATGGAATCACTTACTTTGATTGTATCCAGTGCCAGGTCCAGAACAGCACATTGCTTTGGAGTGAGACTCCTAGTTTCTTCTCTCACCATATGGTCCTGCAAACAACCATTATATTTGACATGAGCATGCTATCAGAGACTAAAGGAAAAGGAGTGCCCATTATCATCACCTTCTCTGGATTCATGCTGTAGCTACGTGACAGCAGCATTAATTCTGTTTAAAGAATGCTTAATGAAATCTCTCAGAGTTATTTATTACAACTTAGCTTGAAAATAAACTCATTTTCTCTCTTTCTTGCAGGCACAGAAGACGGAAATAAGGAAAGGAAGTGGACAGAGATAAGTGACAATCTAAAATCACTGTCTGTCCTTCTAGAAAACCCAAACAGAAGTCTGCCTGCTACCACTGCTATTCTAGAGCAGCCACCACAAAACACTCAAAACACCACCTAAATCAAGGACTTCTATCAAGAAGTCAAAGTAGTCATGTTGTCTCTGGATTTTTTAACTCTTCCAACTATAAAGATCACTAATTCATCATGTCATTGGTGTGGAGGAAGAAAAACAAAAACCTTGTTCTATAAAATACATTTGCTAAAAGAGGACGTTGTTCCCATTAAGACCCACTACCTTTAATAGCAAAGAGGCAGAAATCACTTAGGAAGGAATTCCTTTTCCTGCAGTGGGAGCACATCTGGCTGACAACAAGGATGTGCCATCCTTTGGTATTTCACTAAGCTCTTTCTCTCTGATGATTAGTCTAGGTCTTAGGGGAAAATAGCACATTGTAGGAAATCAGAGCTTTGCACAACTCCAAATTTCTAACTGCAGGGTCAGGCCAGTTGACTGCAGCTTAGATGCTAAAGCATTTGTGAAAAAGATGCAAGCAAATCAGGCAAAGTCTACTTTATGTCCACTTTAAACATGTCATAGCCTCCAATGAGAGACACCTTCCAGGAGACACAACTCCTAAATTGTTTTCGAGTAAAGCATGCCCTGTGTGTGGCATCATGCATTTCACACAGATGGACCTGCTGGCTATCTTGCAGCTTGGTGATTCTTCACACTGCCTGGTGCTGCTCCCCACTTGTTACCCACCATGACCCATCTCCTGCCTGATGGAGATGGGGTTCACTCAGTTCAGATGCAGTGTGAGGGATTTGCCACACAGCTCTCAGACATCCAGCTGGCAACTTTACACAGTACTGCACTGAACTGCACAGGAAATGCCTCTCAAGTTGTCAGTACCTCAGACAAGTTCACACCATGCTTTCTTCGGTAGTAGAGACATGCCTTGACTTGCCTCTTTACCCTACACAGGATGCTCCTGGTCTGGGGACCTATGTGCAGTGGCACAGTACTCTGTAAGCTGCAGTGTATCTTCTGTTGTGACAAGCTGTCCTGAGAGGAGCAATAGCTCTCCTCCCTCTTCTTCATGAGCTGGGAGTAATTCAATTGAAGATGATGTGGCTTCACACTTCAGTAGACAGAGGGTAAAGCATTCTTTTCTCTGTCTGACAGTCAGATTAAGTGCAAAATCAGCCAGAGCCCAAAGCTACATTCATGGGAGAGGCCAATTTCATCAGGGTACATGTGTTCTCAAGGCAGAATGACTTTCATATCTGCTAAAGTGATTTTCTAGGCCTGCCTGTCAGATTCCCCAAACTGTGACAGAAACCAGGTGGTCAGCGTTTTTCCCTGAAACACCTAAAAATCTCATTCAGCCCCATTCTGAGCAGTCGCTCCCCTGGTGCCCATGCTGTCAATGCACTGCTTTCTCTGAGTTTGCCAGTGTCATTTACTTCAACACATTATGTAAAAATAACCCAGTGACTGGACTGGTAATGCTTGCACCTACTCACAGAGGAGACCATGACTGTCATTCCCCTGCATACCTGCCCTCTGCAAATCCCACACTGTTCCTATAAAGGACTGCACAGAGTGCTACCTTGCACTTCCCAGATTGCCAGCCATGAGCACAACACAAATATTTACATCAAATAATTACACAACTTCAAGCAGAGGAAGTAAAAGAAACCCCAAACAAGCCAAAAAACTTTTCCTCTCAGTCTCTCACTCATCCTTGTATTCCCCACAGGTACTCTCAGAAGAAACTCAGTGGTCAGAGCCTGGCTGTTTATCCTTGGGGCAGCACATGGGAGAGGAGGTGGCTGCTCCCTGCTTCAACTGCTGGCTATTAAGCAAACTGAGCAGAAAGTTTGATAAAAAGTGGGAAACAGACCCAAGGTACCAGGTTTATGGCTGGCTTTCTAAGCATTTTAAGATACACTGTGAAATTGATTTGTCATCAGGATGAGAGCCTGTGCTTGTCAGGTCTGTCAGTCAGTTTTCAGCTGAGTTATCAGATTCACTAGAGCTCTGTTCTCCCTGTTCTATTTAAGACCAATAAAGCTTAAAATTCATCCCATCAATTTCCCAGGCTTTTAGTGGAACTGCAAAATGCAGAGAAGAGGGACTCTGAAGAACCATTTACTCATGCCTTCACTGTTAGCTTATATATGACTGAAAAAACAAAAGCACAAAAAAATGTAATAACCATGATGCTTACATGGACTCAAACAATTTACACTCCTATTCTTCTGCAGATTTTTGGACATAATGTCAGTTTACATAAAGGCCTCCAAAATTCAGGTAGTAGAGTGCTTCCCACTTGTGCATGACTCTCTTGCCACAGATAAAATCCTGCGTACCTGTGCTGCTGCAGTTCTGTATGTGGATATGCAAATAAAGGTTTGAACATACACTAGGGCTTGCCTGATTTGCATTTCTAAAAATGCACCCCAGAATTAACAAAGTTAAGCTTTACAGCAACTGAACTGAAGATGGGATGCTGCTGAGGGATGGCTTTCATGTGACCAGTGCAAATGGAAATCAGCAAAGCTTCCAACTCATTCCTGGCAAGAGGCATCCTATATATGCTTAGAAATTCCAGTAATGAGAAAATATGGAACAAGTAAAAGATAACAGTGAATGTCAGTGACCATGTCCGAGAATGCAAGTAAGCCACAGAACTCACAGACTGTCCCTGTGACCTGGGAGAAAGAACAGAGCAAATTTAGAGCTCTGCCCCTCAGATACCAGGAGTGCATGTAAAAAGCATGGATGGCATCACTTCCTCCAAATGCTGGGTACTTGCTGATGGTTTTGAAAGGGGAGGGGTGTACTGGGTCTATCC
>WEIV01025256.1:306108-328528 GCA_013390005.1 Calyptomena viridis | reverse complement strand
ATCAATTTAAAATTAAAATTATACTAATACCAAATACCAGTCACTGGTATATATGATCAGCTATTACCTTTAAAAAACAATGTTTGACTACTATTTTATATCGACAAAAAAGTCAGAATCCAGAAGAGATGCCTACAGCTTGCATTCCAAGAAGGTACCCCTGCAGAGCAAGGCTTTAATGATTGCTGTTGGATATCCATAACTCCAGTTTTGGAGCCATGTGCATTCCAAAACAAAATGTCCAGCTATGCCCTCATGTGCACAACATTAAAGCTTCAGCCTTCCATTAATATGGGAATACAACAGTCCATTGAACAGATTGCAAATTACTCCAACTGGGTCTTGTACAGCAGACTTTTAGTCCCTGCAAAGGGGACAAAAAGCTCCTTAAATCAACATCCTAAAGTCACTGTTCCTTACACATTCCAATTCATCCCTCTTTAACCAGCAGGAAGAGACTCTGTTTGGTACAAACAAGTAGCCAAGCCCAGGCATCCCTGATGGAAGTTGTCTGGTACTGCATGGCCATCAAAAATCAAACCAAAGTGTCAACCAGGGCATTTCCACTGATTCCCAACTGTGACTAGGAAAAGGAAAATTTTCAAAGATTTCCCATATCCTGTGACTTCACTGTAAATAAGTATAGCATGCCTGTGTTCTTCATAAGACACTGGTTACACAGAGAAGTGACACTGTGCTGAGCCTCCATTTCTAAAAATCCTGGGACAAAATTCACAAAGAAAATTACAGGCAAAGGATGAAACCCCAGTGGTGTAGCTTTCCAGCTCTTTCTTTTTTTTTTTCCCTTCATTTAATTTCCTTACCTGACATCAGCTTAACAACAGTTACCTACAGCCTGTCTTTCTTTCCACACTAATATCATTAAGGGATGGGAGCCTCTACCATCTCTATTAAACTGTAATAAAGCAAAGTCCTCAACATGTAATGCCTCTTAATCAACCAGGCATTACTGAAATTACTTAATCTGCACAGTCAGTACTTCCCCACCCTGCTTTACCACTCCCAAACACTTCACAAGGGCAGCAGCACTTTTTTTTCAGAGCTTAGCTTTAAAATTTGTTTCCGGTGTATTATTTCAGTGAGGGTAAAGAGGAACTATATAGATTTAAATGTCATCTTGATTTTCAATTGCATTACTTTTGGCTACTTCTAAAATAAATATAACCAGGAAAAGAAATACAAAATAGAACAAAACCCCTTGCAATTAAATTATTGCTCTCCCAGCACAGAGTATTATGTATGTGTTCTAATAATGTATGTACAGGCTTTGTTCTTCTCCCCACAGCCCCTGCCCCAATTTGAAACTACCTAAGCACATTGATGTGCAAGTTTCTGGAAGACTAAAATGTACATTTTACTAAATCACAGTCATATCAGATAGTCATTAAGTCTAAGCAAGGGAAGAAAAAGAGCTGCTGTGGGGGAAACAAAAGGTAAAATACTCCCACTACAATTTAATCAATTTCCATTACTTAAGAAGGAAATCTAGAAGCATTGTGGGAATCTTATATTCTTGATGAAACCATTTTCAAAGAGCAACAGAAGCTCAACAGAACAGACACCACATTATGACAAATAATACCAATGTATAGTGGCTACTGAGGTTAGCATTTAAACTTCATATTTAAATAATTTGCTGGCTACTTCAACCCATTTATTTAGTCCATGTATACAAAGTTCATGTTTTTAGTAAAACACTACAAACCCTAAGTCCCTTAACCATGATATCTTTCAGAACTGGGATGGTTTTTGCCATTATAGCCAGATTTGTTCCTTCCCTTAAGAGCCCTACTGAACCAGTTGTGTTCTCTTAACAAGTCCTGAACCCTGCAGGTTGTAGAACAGACAGGGGATGTTAAATTGCAGTGTCTCAACATGAACAAACCAATCCAAACTTTTAAATATCTCCAAAGAGTAGGGAAAGTAATCAGAACCTGTTGGTCAAGCTGGTGATGTGACAGCCTTTAAGATAATTTAAATGACAGAGGCAATGTTTTCCAACTCACTCATTTCCTTCCCTCAAATTGAATATTCTCTGTGTTTGGCCAGCAGATGTACATGATAAATTCACACTGGCTAAGGGGACACACACACAGAGACAAACCTTTAACAAAAGGAGAGGAAGGAATTTGTTATTTGTTATTTTCAGGAGACTGAATCATCAAGCTCACCTGTAGTGTAGACCATAAAAAAGCTGAAATGGTTTTTCCTTCACAACCATCATTTTAACGAGGCTCACAATTTTTTTGCTATTTGAAAACTAGCTGCAAACATTACAGATTTGAGGGAAAAAAAAGGAAATGAAAACACTTCACCTCTTACTCTAGATTTTGTGAGCTTTTTATCTTACCACATTATTAACAGATATAAAAGGTTATGTGTAAACATTCAGGAAATTGCCTTCAATGTTCAGTACTCTGAAATTGTACCATAATCATGTTCAAAAGTAATGATACACTTACAAACAAAGGAGGTTTGGTGACAGAGTGGTTACTCTAAACACCCTGTGGGTTCTCCTGCCCCTCTCCTCTCAAATCTGATACCTGGCTCAAAATTGCTGCTCACCAAACTTCCCACTGGTTCCATGGGCAGAGCAAGTCCCCAGTCTTTAACAAAAAGCAAAGAGGAAAAGCCCAAGTACAGCCAACAGGAAGGCATGTTATCACTGCCTCTGGTCACTAAGTAACAGCTCCACAAATATGCAAACCTAAAAAAGGGAGAAGTTCAATCTATTGGAAGAGATACTGTAAACATGAGATAGACAGGTAACCAAATGACAAACTGTTATCTGAGAGCCTTGAAAACCTCTCCATGTGAACTGCTCCTCAGCCAACTTGTAACAAATAGCACATGCAGCTAAATTTAAAAAAAAAAAAAAATCCTAAGCCAAGTTAAATAGTAACCAACATTCACATTTAACCATATAAAGTCTACATTAAAATCCAAAATGACAATTACAAAATATTGTATTACTATGAACGCTGTCAAAAGCTTTTAATAATAGTACACTAAGGAAATAAGTAAAAATATCATTTACCTTGTATCTCATTTTGGGGCACGAATGAATGTAGAAACCCATATAATAAAAACAGAGGTCAGGAGCTTTTTCATGAAGTTGCCTCGTAAAAGCAATTTCCCTGTGAAAGGAAAGAAAACACTAATTACATTTGAATACAATTCTTGCAGTCATTTTACCTCATCATACTGAAATATTTTACAACTACCTGGCTCTGATCTATTTAAAGAACTAGACTTCTATAAACTGGAAAATGAACATCATAAACTCCAAATTAATGTTTTTTAAAACCCGATAAACTAACAATTAATACTTTAAAACCAAACAAACAAATCACCGAAATGCACAACACCATGGCAGGCTTAAAAATAACACAAAAATGTTTAGGTTTCTCCTGCCAACTGCCTGACTTTAAATAAATTGACTGAGAGCCTATATTTAACAGATTTCTTTTTAATATTCATGTACATGGGAATTTTGCAGAAATCTGGCCCAGCTGCTGCATACAGATTGGTTAACATGGCTCAGGAAAACATCAGAGTATTTTTGAAAAATAAGCTTCATGGATAAGCCCCTTGTTTGTTCTATCATTTGTGATCCAGCAATTTGCATGTAAAAACATCCATCTTTATGCAACAAAAGGTATTTTTCACCCATCTCATGTTTGTTGGTATGATTTTCTCATTTATTCTGAAAGAAAAAGATCAATGTATTCCAAAATAAGTTCACTTTTTACTTTACTGGCACAAGGAAAGCACTATTATTACAAAGACTCAGCCAGTGCTTCCTCTATAATGATCATTTTTACAGCATTTCTAACTTTGCAGATCACTTTTGTAACAAATTTCATAGAATGTGGATGTTGGTTCTTACTTTAAATGTCAAAGGGGCAAGAAGATGTCCCTGGTCATTGCAGGGGGTTGGAGTAGATGACCTTTGAGAGGTCCCTTCCATCAAACTGTTCTATGACCCAATATATGAGTAAATGCATACAGGGAGCACATACAAATACTGGAGGTTCTTTATCCCTTAATATTAAATTAGTAATAAGGATGTTTAAATGTACTGAAAATCTAACATTTCAGTAGCATGTAGTTTGCTGAGTACATCATCACTAGTTCATTATAACTCTGTATTTATATACATCTCTCCAAAAACAGGAGACTGTCTAGAAACTGAAGTTACTCTGTATCTGAAAATCCAGGCAAATATAACAGATTCCAGAAGTGAGATTTATGTACCATCAAGCAAGTACAAAGATGAACTTCATATACATAACCTTTAAGCCATGGCATGAAGTTAAATGCAGATTAAATGAAGTTTCATGCAGATTATCCCAGACCTAATTAAACAAACACCTTCTTGTGATTCAAAAGCTGGAACACTACAGGAGAAAAAATCATCATCTTTGTATGTCAGATAAACATACTCTCCTAAATACTCTTTCCAATTAGACTACACTATGAGAGCCAATAAAACAAAAGGACCAGAGTGAACAGAGAGTGAAACAAATAGACCCCAGTGTAATGAGGTAACTGGGCTGCAGCAGCAAGACTTACCCTGGGCAACAAGGTTTCATGCAACCAATGTGGTGCTGTGATAAAAAGTGAGCTCCAGCTACTGCCACTGCCTGCACACTCCTGCAGTGCCCAGTGACAAGGACCCTGAACTCAAGTTCCTGCTCTAGCCTTCCTTCCTCTATCCAGTCAACCTCATCCCACACAAAGTTTTATTGGGAGGATGCTGTAACATCCTTCTCTTTCTGCCTTCCAGGAGTGTGTGCTGTGATCCAGTGCAGGAGAATCCTTGGACTCCACCATTCTGCACCAGAAGCAGCGAGGAGGTGTCACTGTATGGTACAACACCTGCAGCTTTCTGCCTAAATCTGCCCTCTGGAAAAGGGACCACAGGCTTGCAACTCCCTTTTGGTAAACCTTTCATTTATACATCTAAAGAGTTCGAATGGCACAGGAGTTAGTGCTTGGCAGGAGGGGTCAGCCAGGGACAAAAACATCTCCAGCTCATCAATCTGAAATTCAGAGTTTGCATTTCAGTGCCACACAGACCAATACCAAAAGGAGTTCAAGTACCTGTCCTCTTACTGAAGAGAGGTTGTGAATACTATGATTGTCAACTATTCATGATTTTAAGTAACAGGGGAAAGGTTTAACTTCCTGATTGTATAAACAGGAGTCACTCAGTATTTCTGAAGGATTTTTTTTCCATTGGTAAGACTGGTATTTACAAGTAGCTTCTCCCCTCATTCTTTACTTACAATCCTACATATTTCAAATGATCCTCAAATCCCATCCTTTCTACGGCTCAGCAGCAAAAATTCTCCAAGTGGCACGAAGTGGAAGTGACAGCACTGCAAGGCAGTTTAACCTCCTTGGAGTAAAATTGGCAACAGCTTTGAAGGTATCAGATTCCTTTGCAACTTCCTAAATCCTCCCTAACTCAACTTTTTTTTTCCCCTTTTTGAAAGAAGAACAATTCTGGCTCCCTCTAAGACTACTGGGAGCTCATTTTTATTGCCTTAAATGCTGCAGAATTTACAAGCTGCTTTTTCACAAGTTGAGTCATACAGCATGGTGCACCCACAAAGCTTTGAATTTATTATGTAGAAAAAACTTAAAATCATTTCAAGAATTCATAAGCATGGATTATGACAGTCTATTATTACATAAAGTAATGTGATACATAAAAAAACCCAAACAACAGCTCTTAGGAGGACTTAGGATTTTATGCTATATGTTCATCTTGCATGGAAAAAAATAGTTTAATTTCAAGTATCTAGCACATGGAATACAATATTCCTAAAAATCTAATAGAACACAGATCAATTCTAACTCATAGGAATTCCAACATTTTTCTCCACTTTTAATTTTGATTAATTTCATAGAACTGTCAGTGCCACTGAAAGCCTCAGGAAAATGACACTTCAGACTTTCAGATTCAGACCACTGGAAATGCTCAGCAGCAGCTTCACTAATGTTCATTACAACTTGGAAGTTGGCCCTGATTTGTGCTAACACTGGAGCAATGATATCCACAGGTCCCTTCTGACCTAATCTTTTCTGTGATTCTACAGTGTCATTTTCATAAAAAAATATTCTAGACCCAGGTGGGGAGAACCAACAGGAAAGCAATGTTATCAGCTCTTATTAAAGGTGATACAGGTGGAGAAATTGCACCATAGTTCTTAACTAATCCAAGAGCTTAAGCAGAGTGGGGGGATGTCCCTTGTGGCTCATCACAACACCTGCACCAGCTCTGGCATTACAAGGTTCTTCACTGAGCCACCTCAGCAAACTGTATTCTGCTCAGTAAATTAAATAAATAATAATTAATAAACACAGGGTTGCAAGAAGCCCAGCACAGAGCAGAGATGGAGAGCAGTGATTGCAGCACCTCATTTCAGCAGCAATGAACCACCAGGCTGATGTCAGACACCCAACAATGAACTTGGTGGGAGAAACCCTTTGACATGTGGGTTTCAACAACTCACAAAAAGATTATTTGGGAATCACAAAATTCACACCTTCAAAGAGAATATACCCAGCAGGAGAATTAAAAAATAGAGATTTTTATTAAGATCTTTTGATTTGCTAACAATATAAACGAATTTACATTAGACTTTTGAGAGATCTGATGGCAGATGGTTTATTAGTTATTGCAAAAGTTTGTGAAGTCACTGTGATAAGAAATTTCCTAAAAGTAGTGTTTGTGCTTTATGTACTTCCAATCCTGCCATTTACCCACCCTGGTGGGTAACACTAAAAATAGCTGAGAAGGTCCACCTACAGAGAAGATGCCTCTCAACAGGATGCTTTGGAAAAAGGAGAAAGCTGGATCTCATGATTCCAGTGCATCTTTTGAACCTGAAGGAGTGCAGTGCAAATCTCAACAGGCAAAAAGACTTGTGCTACAGCTTCTGAGATTCAGCCTGAAAACAGACATATCTGGGATGAGGTTCAACCCCAGTTTCTTTGTGAGAACCTGCCTGGGAACGCCACATGTCTGTAACCACTTTATTTCAGGCAAACAGAGAACCAAAAAGGTAAGAAAAAAACCTTAGTTGCACAAGTATCTCCACTCATTTAGGGTTTTTTTCCCTTGCAATCATAATGGAATCATAAAATTGCTTACGGAAGAAAACCAGCAACTTGCAATGTCATACACAAGTTTTGTTCACAGTGAAAAGCATTACCCACTAATCCTAATGTTTTGCAAGACTGTGTTGAGAGTTAATTTAAGGCCTTAAAATATATAGGGTTACTCTCTCATCAGCCTTTCTGAAGACAAAGATAATGAGCTTAACATACCTGAAAAATATACTCAGTGTTAGTACAGCAGGAGACTTCTAATTCAGAAGACAACGGTTTTTAGGTACTCAGTTATTTATGATCTCAGTGTGCATAAAACTATAAAAGTGATTAATCACATTTGGTGGCTGGGCTAAGAAAAAGGTCAAAGGAAAAATTATTTCTATTCAAACAAAAAAGGGGCTTTTCCTGCTGAAAACCAAGCAATACTAAATTATTTTCAGGGGCAATAAAAACTAGGTATTTCATTTCTGAGTGTTTCCTTAATCTGTAAAAGTATTTAGCTAACTAGAAAGATACATCCCTAGTCATGGATGACAATTAAAAATTTATGTGGAATGCAACCAACCACAGTGAATCAAAAAAACCCAAGGAACCAACCACAAATACTTTGTTGGAGATAGTGTTACCAATATAAGTTTAGGCTGGAAATAAAAGCACAAGGTTAGAAACAAGTACCAATCCTTACTATTATGACTGAGCAGATAATGAAAATGCCCTCTTACCGTAATGCAGAGTAGACTCCCAAAGATAAGAAGGAAAAGTCTGGATCGTAGTACAGATACACAGAGGACACACAGTAGGGCAGGATATCAATGACACCAACAGCAATTATCTTCCCATCCAGCCAGTACTGCTGGTGGAAAGATCCATAGCCACATTCTGGTCCATCTGGGGTGTGCTCTGCCTAAGCAAAAACAAGAGTGGGATGTAACTGCAACTGAAAGGCTGACAGACTTTCAATATGAAAACAATTTTAGGAAAAATTTTAACACTTCAATAAATACTGTGAGAAATTATTCTGGCCATCCGTGTTTAGAGAAAGGAAAAAAAAGGAATTTGAAAAGCAGGGAGAACAATGTTAGTTCATGGGCTCATTTGGGACTGCTGCCATACTCGTGATGGGTAAACCCTGCAAATCACATCCCCAACCTGAACCAGCCTCTGCCACTGAGTATTTATGGTACTGATGTGAAAAACCAACTTGATTTGTCAAGTTATTAATGCTTTATTACATGCAAATGAATTCTGAGACACTCTTCAATTTGACCAACCTCCTGCCCAACAAGAGAGGAAGCCCAAGGGCAGGGAGGGGAATGCAGACACATCTCTGTGCCAGCCCTTCCCAAGGCTGGCTGAGGATGTCTGATGCCTCCAACACTTTCTGTCACAGCAAGGAACTTCCTTGTTTCTCTCCTCCATGTTCCCAAGCTCTGGAAGCACTTTGACCAAAGAAACGGAGTTTCTCAGTGGCCATTAAATTTACTTCAGAGAAGCATCTTCTAAAAAGAAGTGAAGAGTTGTCATGTAATATTCATTCTTTTAAGGCTTAGTCTCTATAACTAATGAAATACCTTTTATCTAAGAACCTGAAACTGTATTGCAACAAAATCTGTGGAACTTCTTTGTCAGCCCAGATCAGAGTGTCTCCTGGAAAAACACTAAGGAACTGGCTATTGTTGTGTGCTGTGGTTTTGGATGTGCAGTGAAGTTTGTCTCTGGATGGGGTAAAGCACCTCCAGCCAGAAACTGATGCTTCGAGTTAAGAAGAAAACGATCTCCTAATTTAAACTGTATTACACAACCAACCTTGGCAGGCCATTTTCTCCCACGTCAAGTTTACTTTAATCCTGAATTCCACTGCGCTCAACTTAATTATCCATCTAGTCATGTTTTTCACTGCATTGCCAGGTCTTCAGAAAGCTGCTTCTCACTCAATAAATCTGACAATATTGCCTGCTATTACCAACTGTTTTGCATTACAACAACAGAAGGTGGGTTTAATCAAGCATTTTGATACAGTAGCACAGGCTGAAGAGATGATGGGCAGGAGAAGTTACTCTAATTGGTACCACATGTGTCAAAAGAAATCAATCACCTGAGCAAAAATAATTCCAAGTGACTTATCCAACCAGTAAGTCCCAAAGTAAAGGCCACATGATAAAATGTTTGTGTTTTTATGTAGTTACACAGCAGAAAACTAGATGTGGAGCTGTGAATACTCAAAGTGAAATGATCAAATATTTGAGAGCTCCATCTGCAGTGTATGAGGATATTAGACTCAGATACAGCATATTAAACTGAGTTTCTTCTTGTTCAGGTAAAGCCTACTTATCCAACAGTTATGGCTGCATTCATTATCCTCAACTTTTCAGCAGAGCCAAATAAAATCTCACTGGTAAAACTCTTAAGCAGGGACACAGCCAAGTAAGAGATGTTCTCTAAGAATTTCTTAGCACAGTTTAAGTTCTCAGCTATCAGGGTGCAGTCAGTGACAGAAAAATGAAATATCTCCTGCAAGCCACAGGGAAATGTGATTGGTAATAGAAGACAGACTTGCTTAAATAAGTTTCAGTTAAAACAGATTTTCTTTCTTTGTCAAAAATTCATGATATGGGATTTAATGGATGTTACAAAAGATAGTCTAAGCCAATATGGAAAAGATTTTCACTCAAAGGAAAGTCTTCTGAAGTTAAATGAATGCTGTGTCTGTGTGTGACCCCAAACCTCCAAAAAGCATCACATGGATTTGGTCACTGGACCTCTGCAAAACCAAGTTAAAAAACTTCTGGTAAAGCATAACCTACAGTTATTTCACTAATGCAATTACAGTGAAATGTCATGAACATAAAAGAGTCTATGTTCTGTAACAAACATAATGAGCACTGCACTGATTTCAAATGTTCAGGGATCCCCATTACATTAAGCAAATAACATTCTAAAAAGAGTAAGATTTTCCTGCTCTTTAGTAAGTTCTCCTACAATGTAATCCTTTGTAATGCCTGTCAGTATTACATTTACTCCCATTTCTCAATGAATACTTGGCTCCTTTAACTTATTTCCTATGTACCATCCAGGCAATTTGACCTGAAACAGGTCTGGAATATGAAACATTTTCCTGAAGCAGGTTACACCATTTCCCACCACTGACATCTCCACTGGGACCATGTTTGTCAAGGGTGATGTAAAATACACCAGTGACATGAGGTGAGCAAGACCCACCAAAAAGGGCTTATTTTATCTACCCAAAATTGTACATTAGCTCTGGAATCAATCCAGGGAGACCAAATTATTCAAAATTAACAGTTAGTACTCATATTTCAATACAATGAATTATTACAATCTGATGATATTGAAAAAAACTTAAAGAACTAAATTCAGGACAAATCCAGGACAATTTCTCTCCCCAATGTTTAGATTGTAATGCAGAGAAAAACACAATATACTCCATTCCATGTTAATTCTACATGTCTTCATATACTGCTAATTATTCCATGAATATATTGGACTGTTCATATTTTACAACACATTATTAAAATTTAAATATTTAATAGAACTGGCATTATATATTGCCCAATTAGTACAACTCACTGTAATAACTGCCTATAATTGAACTTCAATGATGGTGAGAGGGCTCAATTTTCTTCAAGGCACATTGGTCTTTCTTTAAGAGATGTTTTACCTATAATTAACAAAAACGGGTCCTGCCCATACTAACTGAATGGTTATTTTTCTCTGGAAGTTTTCATGAAATTTCATATTTTGACCTTTCCATTTTACCCTCTCTGTGAACAGAGGGAGGAGGAAGATATGAAATCCATGCCATCCCTAACTCAAAGATAAAAAAACCACCAGGAAACCCTTGACTTCTACACTCCAGTGGAAATTATTTGCCAAATAAGCAGAGTGATTAATTCCAGCAGTTCCTTTCCCAACAGCACACATACACTACCTACCATGTGGCAGATTTCTATCTCCTGGTTAGCAGTGTATTTCCTTTCCAGTCCTCTGTCCTCCTTTCAGTGGGGATTGGTGGAAAAGCTGTGAAAGCAGCTGACAAGTACAGGCTGTGGCAGCACAGAGGCAGCACTGCATGTTTTCCTGAGGAAAGTCAGCCATGCACCCTCTCAGGAAAAAAGGCCAACAGCAAGGAGGGAGCCACATCCTCCTCAGGAGTGACCACCCCCAGGACAAGAGGCACTGTGTGCAACTTAAACACAGGAAATCCAATCTGAACAGAAGGAAAGAGGTTTTAGCTGAGAGGATGGTTAAATGATGGCATGGGTGGAATCTCCATCCTTGGGGATGTCCCAAATCCACAGTCCTGGACAACCTCCTGCTGTAGCTGACCGTGCTCGAGCACAGGGGTTGCACTAGATGATCTCAACATGGCCCTTCCAACCTCTACAGTTCTGTGATTCCACACCAAAACTAAGTGAATCAACTCACTCTGTCCCACTATGACATTCTTTACAGAGCTAACTGCTGTATCCTGACTGGAAAAGTCTGGAATTTGAGACACACTGTCAAGTACTGAGTCAGGACAGTGACAATAAGCCTAAAATGCCAAAGGGATGTGTGAAGCTGTGAAGGCACAAGGGTTTTCAGCTGCAAGAGTTGTTATCACCATGTACACACCATGGGGATGTCTACTCCACTCTAAGGAAAAAAAAAAGCCACTTGCCAAAATCTCCAAATGAAATGAGTTTTGATTTTGTCCAGAGCAGGGAATCAAATATGACTAAAATACAACATTCTACAGGTGATCCTGGGAATTACAGACCTGTAACTGTGCCACTTGCTATAAGATCTCCTAAAAATTAAATACCAATAAAATCAATAAACAAAATAATGCAAAGAAGAAGCTGATGTGCTTCTTGAAGAGTGAAGATCAAGATTCACAAACATCTTTCAATTCTTCAGAATTCAAAAGCCTCTTTATATGAATAACAGGAAACTAAGTGAGAACAAATGATCATTTGCACAACAGAAAACAGATCACTTCCCATCCTGCTGGATCCATTATGTTCTCCAGATTGGCAGGTGATTCACTGAAGAGTGAATGATGCTACAGGAAACCAACAGGATCATTTGAAAGTATCAGGATGGTTAAACAAGAACTGAGCATAAGCAACTACAGAAAAATCCCATAATAACTGAGTGATTTACCAAATGTTCATAAATCCATGGAGGATAAATACAAACAGGAAAAAATATTGCTACAGATAAACCCAAAACAATGGGTTTATAAATTACCAGTTCTTCCAAAAAGTTGATTTTGACAAGTGTTATGAAATCGACAATTTAATGCATAACATCAGTCGAGATGAAAAAAATAAAGACTAAAGAGCAATTAGAGAATAATTTGAAAATTAAACAAAGTTACCCTTCCATGTGTAATGCCAGGGCACATCCAAGTGCTGAGGCTCATTCCAGCTGCTGTCTCAGGATGACATGGAATAACTTCAGAAGGACAAACACTGAGGTGACTGTTAGTGACCACTGGCCCAGAACATCCCCTTAACTCCCTGAGCACCAAAAACTAGGAATGACCCTGAGCAGTCTGGATTTTCTCTGTGTCCCACTGCTATGAGCCTTCTTTACCTTGGCAACAACAGGGTACCAGGACACTGTTTTTTGGCTGAGGCTGCAGACCCCTTTCCTGTGCTGAACCATTACCACAAGGCTGGACTTGCATATGTGAAGTGGTACAATGGCAAATGTTTAAAGGTAGCCTCAAAAACAAAAGGAAGAATAAAAAACCCCTCAAAGTCCTCTTTACATTACTCTGTTTATTGCTAGAAAACTGCCTGGTTTTCTGCTACTACATACTCTACCACTATTTTTAAAAGCATTCATGTTTTGTGCCAGAGCCCATAGCCAAAACAGAAACTAAACTGAGTAACAAAATGAGGAAATAAAAAGACAGGAAGAGTTGGATTGTTCATACTATTTGCAGCTAATAATAATATCAAAAATTCAAAAAATTACAAATTGAAAACATGTAAGGTTTAAATTTTATTTTAAATTATTTTTGTTCAAAAGAGCAAACAGACTACACACTGCTAGATTTGCTTGTGGCAACTGTTTCAGAATAAAGAATTTCAAGAATCCCTTGGCCTCTGATATATAACCCCCTTTATTTAACTTCATCTAATTGAAGACATCTGTAGTGGTGCCACACAAAATTTAATTCAAGCTCCAAAATGTCAATAAAATTGTCTGTAAGAAACAACATCAGTATAAACCTGGCAGGGTAGTGTGCATCAACATCTACGTAGCCATACAAAATTAAGAATATAATGGCAGTCTGCTGCCTGAGTTGACGAGGTGATAAAAGCCCTTTTCCTATAAACTCTAATGAGCTCTATTACTCTTCAGCTTTCAGGAATGTAAAGGCCAGTGGACTCAGCAGAGAAAAGCAACAAACTCTCCACACATGGATTCATTCAAACTGCCACATATCAAATTACCAGTGTAATTACTATAACCTGACAATTTCATTACAGTCACGAGGTCCTTAACTCTTTAAGATTAACAAGACAGTGCAAGAAATCCACAGCAGTTTGCTTACTTGAAGCAACAGCATCCCTCCTCAATTTTTACCTCAGATGGGAGTCAAACAGAAGTTTGGCAAATTATTTAGTAATACATTCTTTTCTATTCATAGAAATAAATCAAAACCCAGCAAAGACACAGCATTTTCTGCCTCTGTTTTCTAATGCAAAGCTATGAAATACATAGTGGTTGCTTATTACCCAGCAAAGGAGTCCTCAGACTTCTCTGAAAACAGTTGGTGATGATAGAATTTCTGTGCCACCCATCTATACCCTAATGGTTGGCTGCCTACAGAGAGTGCAGAGGAGAGAATAAATTAATCTCAGAAGTTGCATCTCAAACAAATACTTACCTCCAGAGGAGAATCACAAAGGAATCTTGTGAACTGCATCCAGATGGATTCAGCATTAATATGTGCCCAAGAACACAGTCCAAATATGCAAAGCAGAAAAAGAAAGAAAAATATTAGCAGCACTTCAGGACACATTAATAGTAAAATTCACTCTTTTAAAGATGTGGTTACATCATTGAAAAGCATTATCAGATTTTACGAGTTCAATTTCCATAAACAAACTCTCACATTCTGTTTAGAAGTGACACAATGATTCCATACAAATAGACACAATAGAATAGACACAATGATTCCATACAAAGTACTTTTCTATAAAATAGCAAATGTTTTTTAAAAGTGTGATGTGAGAGAATTATCCCCTTGTAACATTGGTCTGTTTCTGGTGTCCTTTATTTTAAATTAACACATTATCCTTCTCTGTGACTCCCTGCAACAGGGAGGCTTTTCCCACTGTTCCACTGGTATCTGCCCTACCTCTAAAGCAAGGGGGCTGGGGCCCTTATAACTCTTAATACTAATTAATTAATTTACATTCAAGAACAAAAGCAAGCCAGTTTCATATCTAAAGAAAAGGAAAGGAAAAGACAAAAAAAAAAATCAACCTCCTGAAAGTGCATTTCAAAGCTAGATATTTTATTCAATACAAAATGGAATGTGCTGCAGATAATCAACCAAAAAGGTAATATTTTAATCTGGAGCTTGTCCAAGATTCTAAGAGTAACCAAATATAATAGTTACTTATTCACTATTATTTAGTTATCTTATTATTTTATCTATTTAACCTCAAAACATTTTCTTGTTAAACAACTAGGATGTGTCACAGAGTTTAACTCCCCCTCTTGTATTAGCTGGGTGGTTTAATAGCTCAGCAGTTCACAAACTGCACAGTAATAGCAAACAGGGAGTTTTAATTTAAAGTTTGATAAAAATATATATAGGCATCTACAAAAACCTGCATGTTGTTAAGAATTCTATTACGTCCTGAGATTAATTAAAGGGGAATACAAAAAAATGGGGAGGGGAGGAGAGGAAGGCAGGCAACAATAAAAAGTGCCAACAGAACCAGCTGCTGACTTAGGACAGAGTTCATAGAGAGCCTAAGGAAGTGAAACTTTCTCTTTTCTGCAGAAAGTGCTACAAAGCAGATTTTAGCAATAAAAACAAGCCTCTGGTAGACAGGGACATCGATGTGCAAACATTAACTGGCCCATTGCAGCTCAAAGGGAAGACAACCTGAACCTCTAGGATTGTCTCTAACAAAGTGCATCTGCTGATGCTAAAACTATCAAGACCTTGCAGAAATCACTTTTCTGACTTTTCCCCCTCAGACAAAGCAGCAGCTGATCTCTGGATGAATGATAAACTTTAGGCACAGACTTTATGGAAGAACACTGAATTTCTATGTGGTGCTGGGGAAGGCATTTCCTATAATTAACTATTCCAGATCTAGTCACTACCACTCCAAATTGCTCATAGTTGGGAAAAACAAATGACTCTGGTAATCTCAATTAAATTCTAGAACTATTTTGATTTGGTGGATAAGGAGAGAAAACAAGAGAGGGGAAAAACCCCCACACTGATGAATACTTACAGAGAAAAAAGGTAACTAAAATTTTGAATTATTGGGTTATTTTCCTGCAACAAAAGTGCAGAGAGTTACAAATTCCTGCACTGCAAGTGTGCAAGTCCCTACAGCCAGTGGCTCTACAAAGAGCAGGTTTCAGAAAAAATAAACCATGTGTTACTAATTTTCATGTCAGAAGACCCCCAATTGTTCTTAATCTGTAACTTTACCTTTATAGTGAAAGTTAAACCCTACGGTGAGAAAACTGTGCCCACAACACTTTTCAAATAGTTTTATCAATTCTCCAGGCCCTGCTGTCCAATTCCTTAGCTTTGAGGGTGAGGGGGGACTTTTTAAGTGTACCTAAGCATAACTCCTGCTTGCTAGGGAGTGTATCCTGTTACAGCTGTACTGCTGGTAGAACATTCCAAACTGCACTTGAATTTGTATCACAATCTTAAGGAAAAAAAACCCCAACATTGCAAGTCTTGTTATAAATTATTTTATATTATTAAACAATTTTCTTAATCAAATCCTCAAAAAATTCAGAAGACTGTGGATCTTCTCTAGATGTCAATTAAGAAACACCAAAAAAAGCTCAACAATTTTTTGTTGTGGATTTATTATTTTCTTTATAAGGAAGAGTTTAATTCACACATTGAGCTGGAGAATTTAATAAATCTTTTAGATCCTCTGATCTCTGTTGTTCTCCTCTCACCCCATATTCTCTCTCCCTCCCATCCCCAAATCCACAGCACTTATATCATAACTCAGGAATATACCTGGTCTACACGTTGATTTAAAAAGAAGAAAAAATAAGATTCAGTTTCTAAATTAACAAACTCATCTAACACTGCAAGATTATTATGAACACAACTAAAAATTATTCAATAAACCATGAAAGAAATACAGTCAAAAGCTGATGCTGCATGTAAAATAATTCAGTATGTCACACAAACACAATTAAAATTCCTTTCACACAGTCATGTTTTTCTAATTTTAATTTCCAACTGATTTACATAAACTTGAGTCTTTTAAAAGCTATATAATAGATATGAAATCCACAACAAGTTCTTACTCTGCTGCAAACTAATTACAGCTGCCAGAAAGAATCAACACAACAACAGGGAATAAGTTTAAACAGAATTAATAAACTAAGAGATGAACACATCACTGAGAATTAAATCAAAGGGAGAAAAAAGGCAGAAAAATAAAAGCAAGGTTGGGTTCAACCCAAAGGTACTTGCTGGAGTAAAAGCACATGCACAGCTTTAAAAAGGGGTAATAAAACTCAAGTGTTAACACCTGCTTCCTTTTACAAATGGGGGAAGACATTCAGATGCTGAAGTGGAATGGGTTTCACTTGGTAGCTCAGGTCTGTCTGCAAGTGAAGGTTCCTGATGTCACACAAGGACATCAGTGACTCTTGTGGTTTTAAGTAACCAGAGTTTTTTATTAGCTGGGGGGTTCTAGGAGAGAGGCTTCTTTAAGAAGCTGCTGGAGTTTTTCCCTGCTCTAAGCTAGCCAAGGTCAGGCAACAACACCTCTGTGATAACATATTTAAGAAGGAGAAGAAAAAAAAAACTAGGCAGAACATGATGGCGGCTTAAGAAAAAGGAGGGTGTGAAGTTTGATTAACACCAAGGTCAGAGGGAAGGAGAAAGAGAAGATGCCTTAAACACTGAAATAGGGCCCCAGCAATCTGTGAGGAATCGTAGGAGCAAAAATTTCGTCTGAGAACCCGTGGAAAGACTGGGAGATTTTTCCACGCCGGAACAGAGAAATGCTGGAAAAGAGAGGCTGTGATCCTGTGTTTGGAGCAGAGGGGCCNGCTTTTAGCCAGAGTCAAACCATAACAGTGACTTCTCAGAAAACACAGATTTGTGTCATCAGGAACTGTAAAATTATCTGAGATCTTCAGTGCAAAGACGTCACAGAAAAACATTCACTTCACAGCAAAGTATCATTTTCCCCCTGATATTCTTAGTTTGCTCATATTCCAATTCACTGTCGAGGAAAACTGGTTTGCCCCTTTTCTTGGGGTACAGAAGGGTGAGGGTTGGATATGGGATTTGGGCTTTTTTTTAAATCCAATCTCTGAATGGGATTAAAATAAACCAAGGATTTTGGTTGTGGGGTTTTTTTTGCTTTGTTTTTCATTAAAAAAGGCTTATAATTAAATAAAAAATAATTACGACAAGTCATAAAACCTACAGATCCAGTGCATGTGTGGCAAGCAAGTTTATTCTCTCCTCCTCCTGTTTCCAAGGTCAAAATAATGTGAATGTTTCCCCATCTTGGGAATTAAAAGTGGCCAAGTAGATGTTTCTGGACCCACCAACAGAAACAAGCCATGAAACTTGGCATTCTTTCTAGAGGGATACTGGCATCTTTCCATGAGTTTTTCCTCCTCAAGAAGAAATCTTTAACTATTTTAGGTATGCAGAGAACCACAGAGATAGAATTGGGGTCTTCTGCTCCAGGTCAAACTCTATTCCTGTTTTATCCAGCTCCTCTTGGCTTCACACTAACCCTGGGTCAGTGTGTAGGATAAACTGCCACCACCAAAGAAACGAGTGATGTCCCCTTTTGGGTTTTGTCACCTTCAAGATGTTGGCACATCTTACAGGTTCTGAGTAAACAGGGTTTTGCTCTCAAACATTAACTCCTCCTTGTTCAGTCCCAAAAACTGTTTCTAAGTCATTTTAGTTTTCAGAAGTAGTTTGCAGTCATAAACACAGTTTGGCCTGGGAAATATGTTTGGGTTTATTTTGTGCTGCCACCTTTTAATTGAAATACTCTTCCCAACTAAAACAGACTGGAATCAATATTATCCACAAAGCTGTGCAGTGAGAAAAAAAGTGAAAATAAGGCAAACTTCCAGTAAGGCTGGAAGAAGCAGCTAAAAACCCCCTCCCAAGATAAAAAAACCCAAAACAACAAAAAACAATAACAAACTATTTAGGAAAATAGATTGAAATTGAACTTGAATAAAATTCTCCAACTTTCTGCAAAAATCAGAAAAAATGGGACAAAAGGACCCCAAGGATGGCTCTATTTAGCATTTTCAAAAACTGCTTACAAAAATATAGGAATGATAAAAAAATCAGTTTCAGAGGTATCTACAGACCTGAAAGTGAAGAAAGACCCTTCAAAACATAGTATTTAAGGAAAGAGGGGTTTAAAGATTAAATGCATGTCTCAAATGTAGTTTTCAGTACAAGAACGGGACTAGCAAAATAAAAATAATTGCTGATACATTTCAGAGCTATAATTTCTGTTCCCTTATCAAGTGACAGAAGTCACTGTGGCTTTGTGTGCTCAGAAGAAATTTACTCTCAGTATAATGGAGATTTACCAGTCTTACAATAAAGGTTTTTTAATTGTATCTGGATTTACATAGAAAACTCAGTGGCAGAATCATGAAGAACAACACAAACTGCAATGTAACAAGAATCTGAACTGAAATGACAAGACTGTGCACAAGTAAATTAATTGTCTAGATGCCTAAATTCTTTCAAGAAGGCATTTCAAGATAAAATCCATGAACCCATTGCACCACAGCCACGAGGGCCACACAAGTAAACAGAAGGCATCAGGCTCATTGAGAAATATTTGACCTAAATCTTAAAGTCAGTGTTAGCAGAGAGCTGAAATGCAAGTTCACTGCAGTGAGATGTTGTGCCAAGGCTGCCATCGACCAAAATGATGAAAGAACTTGTTCCAGAGCATGATAAAAATATATGGCTGTTGAGGCAAGCTATAGAAGGTTAAAAATAAACACAAAGGCTATTGATTCTTTAAGAATTCCCTCACTAGAAAATAAAAGAAAGAGGAAACTAGGTTAGAAAGACCTAAAAGTTTGCAACTGGCTGCTGGTACCAGTTTGGAACTGGACAGAATGTGCTCCTTGGTATTTCCCAGACGACTCACTCAGTTTTCTGTATTAGTTCTAGTGGATTCCTGGGAGGCAATTAAAAAAAAACCTAGGGAAGAAAAAACTCACTATACGTATTTCAGTAATTTTTTGCACCTTTTCAAACAGTGTATCTTTTGTGTGTCGTGAAATTCTTTTCTTCCAAGACAAATATTTGGATAAGTACAAAGCAAAGAGAGTGTCCAGCTACTTTCACAGAGGGAACACACAGACACTATTTTGCTACAAGTTTGTCATTATAAAACACTCGTGAAAAGTTAAATAAAATGCTTGCTTCAGGAGGTCTAAACAGCAATAAACTGTTCACTCTTGCTCTTTCTGGAAACTACTGTACAATTTTTATGATCTTTTATGGAAATGTTTTCTAACTTGTGTAGCTGCCACAGAGCTTGTTTCAGTGACACTTCAGCTGTGTTTCTTAAAGACAAAGACTGCTGTAGAAAGACTTGGAGGTTAAAAATCACATTAATGGTGTAGGTGTATTGTATCAGTGTTTTAAACCACACAGATCAAATAATTAAGTTAACTTGAGAAGAGGCAGGAATGAAAAAATGATTAATTTCAAATTTTTACACGACAATATGCAAAACTGAGTTTGGAACAACAGGCACTGCTTTTTTGTTTAGCACAGTAATTGAATACACTTAAAGAACTAAACTAAACAGGAGTATTTATATATATGTGTGTGTCTATACAATATGCTGACAGTTTCTAAAACTGACTTTAAGAAGCATTTTAAGAAAGACAACATGGGGTCAGAAATGCCTCTGGTGAGATGATACTTCATTAAAAAAGAACTGCTGGAGTTCTACCTTCTGTTCCAGCCAAACTAGCCACTGATTACTTCATTGGGATCAAAAAATTTCCTTCTTGGGATGAAAAGGCCAAGAAGAAATGTTTTGACTGTATTAATTTCCAGATCTCCACACCTGTATCCATCATTTAATTACCAAGAAATAAATCCTGACACTTTATCTAAAGCACAAAAGAGATGCAGGTGGCAAAATGTTCTGAAACATTTCCACATCTATCTCCACATACTTTATAAATCATCCTGAAGCTGGGGTAGAGTTGGATCATAGCATCTTCCAGGTGATTTGTATTCTGCAAGGCCCTCCCTCCATTTCTTACCCAGAAACAGGGTATTTTTGCTGCTGAGCAAGAGTTAAAACATTTGCAGGTAAGGATTGCTCTTAGCAGAGCAGAAGACAAGCTATTACTAAGATTCCTTTGATCCTGGTCTCATCCAAAGAGCCAGTCTATGCCTCTTGGGATTATAAAAGACACATAACAAGTTCATTCTTTCTATTCTTAGATCATCCTTCTATATATTAATACATACATTTTCTCCCAAAAATATAACCAAATGCTATCAAAAGTTAATCAATTTAAAAAACAAAATACAGGCTCCAAACCCAGTTATCAATTTCTCTGTGCATTAATTATTATGACAAAGCTGTATTAGCACTTATTATTTTTCTCATGACAAATGAAAAAAAGAAGGTGGTCAAATCCCCATCCATACAATTTGTTTGCACACTTATGGTTCTCCTTCTCAGCTCTATAATTTGTGCTCCAACTCATCTTTCAGTGATAAAACAGGGAAACAAGGTCTATTCAATAAAAGGATGCTCAGTCTGCTCTCTCCTCTCTGCTCATTACAGAAGCTTCTCAGTTTTTCTAACATTTCATTATATCCATTTTCTTTCATTATAGCTTGATTACTTTCACAAAATACATATAACCACCACCAAAGGAGAGAAAAAACCTAAACAAATAACTTGTAAACACGTCAAATAAATCCTTACAATATATTACATTTGTGGGGCTTTTTGTATGTTATAGACACAAATCCTGGTCTACAGTGGTTATTTCTTCCACTACTTAAAAAAACAAAAAGCAAACCAAGAAAAAACCAAGAGCAACAAAAAAGCTAGTGAAGAATAGCTGTGAACAGGACATGATGACAGTGATAAAGGTCCATATACAGCACTTCATAAAGGCCCACAAGAAGTGCAAAGAATAGGACAAACATTAAAATGGATTATTTTCATAGCTTCCAAAAATGAGCAGTTCAGGAACTTGATTAATTCAAGAGTAGCCTTGGAGAAACTCCTCCCACAGGCAGGGATATACCTACTTTCCACAATTGTGTCTTGCCTCATTCAGAATCTATTTATACTTTACCACTTAACAATCTGTTGAGGTTCCCAGTAATTCTTCCCTTTTTTCCCAACAATTAATTTAAGATAGTAAATAGTAGTAGCTTCTGTGTTAAGTTAAAAACAGATTTGAAACTTTTCCTCTTACAAACTAAATTGGTTTTAATTCCAGGAGCAAGGAAATACTTCAACCTATTCCTAGAATATGAATTTATTTGGCAGAGAGTAAATATATTTCTACCTTACCAAACCCTCTATTTGCCAGTGAAAGTGCAAAAGAATGATCATGACAATGTTTCCATAGAAAAGGCAAATTTCATCACCACAGAGGTAACACCAACTCTGGGACTTGGAAAAAGTTTATTCCACTATGAAATTTCTATTGCTTTTATTAGGACAAACAGAAGTCACTGCCTCACTCAGGAATCAGTGCTGCATCACCAAAATGCACCACAGGACTTTTCCCAACAAAATCGCAATTTAAATTATTTTAATGAACATGGTATAATTATTGCTATGCAATCTCCATCAGTGATACAGAAGAAGGGAAGAAGAAAATAAGGAAGAAAAGTTAAAAATTCAGTAAGTCTCAGCATCATGAAGGGCACAGAAACACCATCACTGGTCTCAAATCAGCACTAACCAGAGAGTGCCCAGAAGTCCAGATCCACAGACTCTCTGCCCTGAAAATCATCTATTTCCCC
>WEIV01025256.1:293320-306100 GCA_013390005.1 Calyptomena viridis | reverse complement strand
AAATCATCTATTTCCCCTTCTCATATATATACAGCTTTTCATCAAGATTTTATGCTACCTAGGTGCAAACAGGCTTTCTTTCACACTCATTCAGCAACAATCTGCTCAGTGGTTCACATACTTTTTTTGTTAATATTGTGAACTATTTTTATAACTTTTCACATTGGTGTTATTCTCAATCACCAAAATTCTAAATCAATTCCTAAAATTGCCTTTTAATGTAGTAAAGTTAATATTAAACTAGTCTAGCAGCTAATACAGCAGACAGTATATTGTAATGCCAACAATCTTGGAATATATTAACAGCTTCTTTTGGGAATATGTCCCATAACAATCTTTGTTGGATTCTGAACTTAAATGTAGGCAGGTTTCTGAATATGAAGTGTTCAGCCAAATAAAAAGATAAATACTTTTCCTAAACTAGAAACTTTCCAAACACAAAAACTGTGCAGGACTCTCCCTGAAAAAAAAAAAAAAGTTCAACAACCTCACAGAGTAGTTGGCACAGATTAAAAGCTAAATTTAGGTTTTTAGATACAAAAATATCCTGGATATTTGCCAGTTTAAAGCCTAAAGCACACTGGTTACTATCCTGATAAAAAGCTCTGTGTATGGGACAGAATTTCGTTCTACCTTTACTTAAAAAACTCTTTGGCTCCATAATGTCTGTATGATATATTAAAAAGTCTGAAAAAGAGGAAGAAGAAGAAGTTTGAGGTCTTTCAAACAGCATTCTCCACCCTTCCTCCCAATAACTTGGATCAATTTTACCCTATTGGATGTCTGCTGTTCTTAAAAGTGACTCAGATAATTCACTTCCCACACTGAGTCAATACTAAAAAAAATGAAAAAAACTAAACTACATGAAAATACGTTTTTGTCTGAAGTATTCTTCAGTTTATTTCCTGCAGAGATCAAATACAAAATGCTGTTGATTCAAGCTCCAAAGAGCTGTGAACAGAAGGACCTCCTTGGCCAGGCAGTCACATGGACACACAACACCTTTGACAAGGCTGAAGAAGCACCTAAATTCAAACTCATCAGCATCACACCAAGTTTTGAGTCAGGAGATGCTTCAGAGAAGGTTTTGTGTGTCCCCTGGAATATAATACCAAGCATGCACAAGCATGAGGCCAGACAGGGAAAAGAAAGGCAAAGTAGGGACTATGGCAAGTAATAAGGAAAAAGAGGATAAAAATCCTTTTCACTATCAGCAGTGAACAGAAATCCATCTCCTTCCTATTCAACAGCAATTCCCAGGACAGAATTTACACCTTAAGCTGGTGGAAACCTGACTGTCCTTAACACATCTTTATAGGCTGAAATATTTTGTTGTAGCAGAAAAGTAAAGTCTCTAATCAGGCCAGGTAATGCCTGGTACAAATCTAGTGAATAGCTCAATCTACCTTGGCATGTTTCCAGTTTTTACATTATTATAATTAAACCCATTTGTGTCAGAAATCATAAAAAGGGCAGAGACTACTACTTATTGTTATGAGGCCTATTATTTTACAAAACAAAATGAAATGGATTTTATGGCTTTCCAGAGTAGCATTACAGACATCTCACCAAAAAAAAAAGCTCTCCTCACACTCTTCTGAACTAATGCCAAAAATTATGTGGTTTTACTATTCTACCTGGAAAACAGCCAGTTTGTGAGGTTTCACTTCTGCAGGTACAGCTCTCAAGAACAGAAAAGCCTGACTAGAGTCAACCAGTATTAAAGTTGTACATCTGCAGTAGATAGAAATGACAAATCTCAGGTAGCAATTTCATTAATTCTGCTGATGAAGTGGCTGTGGCACCTGCCAGAGAAATAGAGACCTGCTGCTTGTTTAGAACCTCATGATTATTTTTAATTATTTTTTAATGTATTAGATTAGGATTAGCCTATTGTAAACACCATTTTAAGAGCAGGGTTTATCCATATGCAATGTACTCTCACTGAGCCTCAGACAATCAGCTGGTAGAGATATTTCTGTACTATTCCTACTGCAAAGGTGACTTCCAGTTGAGCAGTGTGCTTAGCAATAGAATGGGAATAAAACTGAGATATTTAAAACCTTCACCTGTTAAATTAGTGAGACCAGAAAAAATTAAAGAGAAATGCAGAAAAGGTACCAAACAACTTTAAAGGCAGAAAATGGTTTTGCCAAGAAAAAAACACTCCCAATACCATCACACTATTTCCAGTGGAAATCTGTCCCCAACCTCTTCACAAATCACATTTAATCCTTCCCTCTCCAGCTGAGTTACCCAAGCTGAAGCCTGCAACAGAACCTTACTAAAAACCTCAATGTTTTCCCTCACCTATGGAAATTGCAATATTTTAATATTTAGAATCGCTCTAAATTAAACATCATTTGCCATCATTTAACTGTGCATTTTAAAAAGATGTTTGCAGAAAGGTGCATGCAGTGAACTGTACCTCATTTTCCCCACAGTCAGAAGGTGTGTCCTTGTGTACAGACATCTGATACTTGGCAAATAAAGTGGCAGATTGGTTGAAGGATGATTTGAACTGGGGGTCCTCAAAGGAGACAGGTACTAACCTCACCTTCAGAGCAAGGGAAATACAAGCATTCTATTTTGAGTGCATATCATCAGATAATCTGCTTCTGAAGGGAAGGCTAGTGAAAGATCTCCCCCTATCCACTTCAAAGCCTCTGAAGTCAGTTTTCTATTTTAAACATGATAATAAGAAAACTTCCTACAGGAGAAGGTCTGACAAGTAACACTAAATTTAAACTAACTGCTGATACTTTCACTAAAGAATAAAAGCTGTGTAACACTAGAACACTCCAAAGCAGGAGTTTATTCAACCTATTTTTTTTACCAAGTATCTAACAAATCAACCACAAATTTTAGTTTCATATGCAGCCTCAAGGACTTTTAAAATGTATTATTTTTAATGGCACATCACTCATTGCTCTGGTTCAGCAATATATACATGTATTATTTTTCTAAATTCATGGTACTTCTTTTTCTTAATACTATCAAAGAGGTAACATGTCTGACAGTTCCCTCTTACACTCCACCTGGTCATTACAAGAAGCAATAACAATATGTAATTTAGATGGAGTGCACAGATTACTTTTTGAAAAGCTTAAACTGAATTATTCAGCTCCTGTGAACTTTAAACCAACAATTTGTGTGTGTTACAATATTTTGCTCACGTGTTGGCCCTGGTCATGTTAGTTCCTTCTTATGCAAGCCTTCAAACTAAAGCCAACAAGACCAGTTATGAGGCTGAGCATCCAGCTGGATTTAGTTCTTATTGTATTTGTATTTATAAGACCCAAAACATCTCTCTCCAAGAGCCTCATCCTCTCCATCTCTCACCCAACAGCATCCCCATGTAACATCCATAATTTTTCTGACCAAATATTTGTGGTACTCACAAAGAGGTATCAAAAGAGTTTGCACTTTCAGGACATTGATTTTACTTGATACAGTATTTTACATGCTCCTGAATATACAAGGGATATAAAATCCACAGTTGTTTCTCCTAAAAACAGGACATGTGAAATGGAGGGGAAGCTTTGCATAAAATTAATTTGGCCTTCTGACCTGATTTATGGTTGGTTTATCAGGTGGGTCCTTGTGAATAACCATCTGGTAACGTTTATAGACCTGGTAAGACTCCTGAAATGTGGCTTTGAACTGGGAACTTGGTGGAGATGATCTCACCACCCTCACCTTCAGAAGAAGTTAAACACATTTATTATTACAGTATCATGCAGTAACTGTACATTTATACATAAAACAAACATCACAACAGAGAGAAACTTTAACCTCCTGCACAAGAGTCGTCACAATTTCAATAATATTCACCAATAACCTTCTAATTCTTCAGCTCAATTAGGGCACTTATATTTACACTGAACAACATACAAGGTTTTCAAACTGCAAATTAATATAACTAAAATGCCTCTAGAAGAAATACAGAGTTTTCAGGAAATAGTACCAAAAAGTGGTACTGCAGATCACCATTTTAAACAGATTTTCTCTACTAATTAAAACATCCCCTTGTAGTTTCATGCTATGCTGAAAAATACTTGAAGGACTTGAAGGCTCAAATCTCTGCTCTTCACCTAAAGACTATGTATTTATGGCAATAATCCAATAATTAAAAAATTTTAGTAAAAATGATTGCTCCCTAAGCAAAAGAATGCTATTATATTAGCAGCAGTGAATGCCTTTTCAAATATATTTAAGGTCATATTAATTTGAAAAAACACATAATTTTCAGACTGGTTCTATTTTCACAAATAGCATTGGTTCTGATCTATTAAAAATACCCAACAAAACAAAACACCACACTTGACAGCCATAGTAAGGAGCAAAGACCATCTGGGAAAACACTGCTGGACCCATCCTTTTAATTCTCCCTGAATCTTCCAAATGAAGATGTTCAGACAAAGACATCACACTTCTGTTATACAACTCATCACAAAATGTGAAGGAGTTAGTGAGATGGATCAATTCCATGGCTTCTGGTCAGTAAATATTTACATTTCCAGTACCATCATTGAAAATGATCAGAAAAATAGTCATACTTGGATAGTTTTCCAGCTCATATTAAAAAAAAAAAAAGTTTTATGATTAACAAATCTTAGAAAGTCCAAAAGTCTTCCAGATTACTGTCTCTAGTTGATGTAGTGGCCACTAGTATATTAAGCAACCTTTTCTATCACCACTTTTACAGCTTTCAAAGACATCAACACACACAAAGTGCAGCTATCTTGTTACCTTGTTTAATTTTAGGAAATTACTCCTTTCTTGTCAGGTTTCATTAGCATAGATAGTGTAAGTATTTATACACTGCAGTGTATAAAAATATTGAATTTCTCTCATCATTCAACACCGGGTTAATTCAAAGTCTTTCATTTTCAAGTCATGCTGTATGAAATCAATTTGCAAGTAATTTTGGTGACTGCACTGGTCTCTGCCACGACTGACTGCAGTGCAAGAGTTCCCTCCTGTGGCCACACAGAGCTCAGCTGCACCACTCCAGAATTCAAGATTTAATCTATAACTACTCCATAAAGTCACAGACACAGACCTAAGCATGTCAAAAACTCCTTAATTAGACTTTTCCTTCATTTGCTTATGACAAGAGTGAACAAGACATTACCTCTAATTTGTGTTGTGCATCAGCAGGTAAAGAGACAAAAACGAAGTCCTCAATGGTTTTAGGCTGGTTTGTTTTAGATTTAGAGTTTTGCAGGAGGAAAGTTTGATCTCCTCCTTGAAGCTGAGAGCCTTCTAATGTGCACTTCTGGTTCTGAAGGAGCTTCTGTAGTTTCCTCTCTCTCCGAATGTCCTTTGCTTTTCGACACAGCGGCTTGTTCAGATCAGCCCCTTTCCCTACAAGGACACAAAGAGTTAAACCCCACATTTCACAACAAACAAGCAGTTCTCACCTAATCACTGAAAAGAAATGGCCAAAATCACCTTAAATTGCACACTGTGCACTCAAGACGGTCTTTCACAATTACAGCTACCAAGACCCGATGCCAAGTTAAGCTGCAATGACTCTTCTACAGCTATTTAATGCAACACTTTAATCTGGAATCACCTCGACTCTGATTCCATCCCAAAGCCAAGGATCTATTTAAAAACTTGGAATGTTGAAAGGACAAAACAAGAAATGGAATTCAGAGAATTGATCTACCACATTCAAAGCCCGCATGGCTTCAGGGCAGATTCCTGTAGAGGACACACACTCCAATAAAAGGATTATTTTTAGTCACCTGGAATCCACAGGCATTTGTAGAAATGCTGCCAATGCCAGTGCCATCAGTGTCAATGTTACTGATGTCATGTAATGGAAGAGTCAAAGGCCATAGAAGTTTTCATCTTTCCTTGAAATTATATTCAGATTGTCTGTTTTAACCTATCAATTCCCTTTTATCAGTTCACCTCCACCTTTAACAGATCAACCGTTTAAAACACACTATTTATGAAATGGTATTTACTAAAAAGAGGTCAAACCTACACACTATTTCCCATCCTGACTCATTTGTTTCCTAGTGCTACAAGAACTTCAGTTTTAAAGCAACACAAATCCAAAGATACGCACAAATAAAAATTCAAGTGGTTCAAATTCCTCAGTGAAGGGGCCAGATTAAATTTATAATTAGGACACTAATGTATGATAAAAAGTCAAGATAAAAGAATGTTAGTACCAGAAAAAATAAAACATCATTTTCTTCCATTAAAAGAAAAAAAAAAAGCTGGTCCCCATGCTACTCTCTAAAAGCACTGAAAGGATGATAGATGAGCTGGAGGCTAAAAAAGAACCAAACAGTCACATATCTTGCACAGAACCAAAGCAGTAACAAAAACCATGACAAACTGCTGAAGAAGTCTTTTTATATCACCACATTTCTCCTGAAATCCATGTATTTGCAAAAGACACATTGGCAACTTTTAGAAGACTTTTCAAAAAGAGAAGTACCCTGAATGGTGAAGTGCTTTCATTTGAAGCATTAGGAATAACACACATTCCCAACTCCATTGATATTTATAAGAAGAAAAAAAATAATCCAAACTCAGACTTAACTCTGGCTTATCCCACTTTGCTCTCTTGAAGGCCTGGACATTACACAGAAATTGCTTTTTCCAGAACTTCTATGAAGACACAGATCTTTCTTCCCTCCTCCTCCTTACCAGTAACTCTTTTAGCCCAAACTGACATATTTCTTGTCCTCTACCCACTTGAGCCTTTCCTGTGGACAACGTGACAATGGGATCCTTCTGCAAACTGGGAATGGTGGGAGTGCTGATACTGTGGAAGTTCATTGCTGTGTTAAGAGCCACTTCACCTGCAAAGACTTGTAGCCCTCAGAGCTGCTGCCTGAACATCTTTCCTTACTGCAGATTTATCATGGAAATTGGCAAAATACTTTATATTGGGATAACTTTTAAGTATCAATAATGCTGTAAACTCTCCTTTTTAATATGCACACCGTGCAGAATTCACAGTTTGTAAGTGTTTTCCCAGGGCAAATTATTGGGAAGCTCTTTGTGGCTCATCCAGAAGAGTTTCATTTTGGTTTCTCCACGACAGCTGAAATGTTGACAGCACCTCAGGGACTTGGAAAAGGAGCTACTATCCCTTTGGCATTCCTCATTCATCCTACCACAGCAGATTTTATGCAGATTTTATGTTCTTACCTCTCAGCTAAGGGTTTGGAGTATTTGTTTCCTGCACACAGCTAAAATCACTCACCAGAAAAGGACAAACATGAGGGAATTACAGATACTGTGTGACCTGTCCTGAGACAAACAAGTCAGAGGAAGAGTTTATTTAAACACTCATGATACATATGAAGACTGAGTCCTTCATCTGTATCAGGATCTGTTTAGTGTCTCGTATCTTCTATAAGCTGTAAGTTAGCAAGAAAAACTTCTTCAAACAGTAAATGTGCACACAGAGACATAAGCAAACCTTCTTTTCTATCTGAAACTGTGCAGAAACAGACCATTATTTCCAAAGGACAATGACCTGTTTTGTTTATAAAGGAATAAAAATGCAATTAAACAATCCTATTACAGGCTAAGTCTGCATTTTCCAAGATGAAAACTAAACATCTTTCTATCTGGAAAATTTTAAACTCAATTTGACCTGTAACACCAGCTACCCTTAAAAAAAATAAAAAAGATTGATTAAATAAGCTTTCTGATGCATTTATTATTCTCTTTAATATTTCCTTTAAAATCTACAGAAAGAAAAAAGCACACTAATGAATATTTCTCTTCTGTAAAAGCAACCCCTTTTTTTCTGAAACACACTACCACGTTACAAGATTTCTTACCTGCATTTCCAGTGTTTAAAGTTTGACCCAAAGTTATTCCTAACCTAATTAAAGACCTTAGCTCACCTTTTTCAAAGCAATGGCAGGTTTACACTCATATTCTTTGCCCAAGTCTGCCATCTGCTGTCAACAGCCACTTGGTTGGTTTCCAAAATGAAGTTTACACAGGTCAGAGTTTTACATTCATTATTTAAAAAATAAGGGGGGTTGAAAATTTGCACAACAAATAAATAGGCTATAAAGGTTTTTACAAAATCAAAATATAAAATACGGTCTTAAAAGTTTTGAAATAATTTTCCAGGAATGTGTAACAGTTCTGTGTAACAATACTGCCTTCCCGATCAAGCATTTCTGAAAACCTTCCTTTTTATTTAGATGCAAAAATAGCTTATTAAGCTGGTGAAAACCAGATCAAATTAAAATAAGTGTTTGTTAAGGAAAAAATATTATAGCTGAAAGTAGCCACTCTATAAAAGGAGAAAAAAAAAATGTTTGTGAAGGAAAAAGTACTTTGAAGTCTCATAAATAATGCACAGGTGAGTGAAATCAGGAATTAGTATGATGTCTCAACACAGGCAGAAGCTCTAAAGCCACAAGTTTCCACTAGGATTTTCCCTAACATCCCTCACCATGCATCAGCTACCCACAATTCTGAAAAATCTCCTTTATTTTCCAGAACAGGACACTGTAGAGGCTACTCAAAAGGGGAAACAGGATCTGTAAGACAAGGCTACCTCATCTGTAGCCTCTGGGCCAAAAAGTACCTGTCAACAATTCTACCTTAAATTAATTAGTCTGGCAATTATCCACCCACCCCTTATAACCTGCCTTCCAAAAATCACCCATGTCCACAAAAACACAGCCACAGAATAGTTTGGGTTGGAAGGGACCTTAAAGCTCATCCAGTTCCACCCCCTGCCATGGGCAGGGACACCTCCCACTATCCCAGGTGGCTCCACCCTGGCCTTGGACACTTCCAGGGATGGGGCAGCCACAGCTTCTCTGGGCACCCCGTGCCAGGGCCTCCCCACCCTCACCATAAAAAGAATTTCTTCCTTATATCTAACCTGAATTTCCCCTCTTCAGTTTCAGATCCTAGAAATTCACTCTTACTTAAGATGAGGATAAGAACATAAATATAACTTTTTATTCTAACATAAATAAATTACAATGAAAAAGCTTATCTGAGAAATAACCTCAATATTGAGGAGAGTGACCATACTATTACAATCGGTAGTATAGTAAAAATTATTAACATTGTTGTATTAAAATACCTTCAAAATTCCATGTACTTTCCCACAAAACTGTAGACAGGAATAAGCAGTTTTTACTTCAGTTTTTGGCACATGAGAGCTGTAACACTGTATAAATACATCAGAAGTAAAATTAAAGAGGTTGCTTTACCTCATGTACATACTTACTGCACCTCCTTAGAGAAACACAAAATTAAGTTCACAGCAAGACAAAACCAGGAAATTACTACATAATTCCCAATCCTCTAGTGATGCTGCTTTTCTAATCTAAAGTTACCCAAAATATGACACATGGAAAGCTCCCAAACAGATGAAAAAGCTCACCTAGAAAATGTCATTCTTTACAGAGGAGCAGAAGGATCTGTACATCTTTTTTTTTAAATAAGCAGAGAACTATATGATTTTCTTCAAGGCTACAAGATAACACAATATACCAAATTTATCTCCAGTTCTACTGTGAGCTGTGGCAAATGGTCTAAGAAAGTGTGAAAAATGCAGCCTGAAACAGTTATTCACAGGGTTCTATTCACAGGATGTAAATAACACAGTTTATATCACAAAATAACCTGCAGAAATTGAGAAATATAAAAACAATACCTGGGGTATTTTTCATTAAATTGGTTTCCCATCATTGCACAAGAAACAAGGTTAAGCCTTGACCTAACTCAGAAACCAGCACTCCTGCAACATCAGGTACAACTGCATCCAGCTTGGACAACCAGGGAGTTGGACAAGATGATCTTTATGGGTCCCTTTCAACTTGGGGTATTCCATGAATCTTTGAACCATATCTCAAGTTACCACATCCCACAGAAGAAAGGGAAAGCTGGGCAGTTCATCTCCTTCTGCACACAAAAGCATCCTCAACTGGGAACTGATCCCAATATGAGATTCTATCATCTTGACCTATGTGACTGCAATTTAAATAGTTTACAGAAAACTATCAGCTGTAGAAATGTATTCTCAATAACCAAATTAAAAATAGAAAAAAATTATACCATGAAAAACAATGTAACTTCCAGGAAACACTAAGGAAACAAGTGACACCCAGCACCTTTCGATTTATACACTGTAATTCCACAAATTTGGAGGAGTACACAGAATAAAATGAAACAATTACTGATTTACTAAGCAAGATAAAAAGAAAGACTCCAACAATACGTGAAATCATGACAGAATATTCCAATGACTACCTGGCTTAGGAGGTGCATGAGCAACTTTAGCTGAATGTGATGGTTCTCCAGGGCCTGGTGTGTCCTTGTCTGCACAGACCTGAAGAGAATCCGATTCCACCTGCTGCACATTCCTCTCTTCTTGTGTTTCCCCTGAGTCCTTATCTTCATTCTCCACCCTCTCGGTGTGATCCACACCCAAGGGAGTCAGTTCAGACTGACTGACACGAGACTCACTTTTGTATGGAAAATCACAGGCGGCCACATCCTCTATATGGGAATCCATGGGCTCTTCTGGGGATAATTAAAACATGCACAAGTGAATTTCAGTCTGTTGTAACCACAGCCCACACCTTGCACAATTAAAATTAATACTAATTGACTCATTTCCAACAGATAAAGCGACTGTTTGGAACAGTCTGAAACCAAAGTTTCCTTTATGACCCCAAATTCAAATTACAACACCAGCTCATTTATGGGAACAGTTTTATCTTCTCCACTAAAATGGGACACCCAACTAATCTCAGACCCTAACTGCAATCAAAGAACAAAAGAAAATTCAAACAACAGGGTCTAATTCTCTATAGGCCCCAGCTATAAAGTAAGAATGTGCCCAAGAAAACAAGTTGGTCTATGGAAAAATAAGGAAACATCTCCTTCAACAGCACAAGTGACCTGCACAATTTGGCCTCTGGGCTATTGAAGTGCTCTTGTTTGCAAAGACACAACACACCCAGGGATCCACACACAAAACTCAAAACCCATTTGCCATTTGACCACTCAAGCAGGTATTTAATCCTCCTTCCAGACATCAGTACTGGCTTTCAAACACGAGGGGTTTCTTACCTTCACTCGCTACTTTTGAAACATCTCCTTTGGAAATAAATTTCAACATTTTCTTCAGAACTTTCTTGTGAGATTTCGAGGCCTGAAAATGCAAAGCCTGGCACCTGAAGAAGAAAAAAAAATGATGACTATTTCTTTTGTGAAAGTTCAAGAAAACAAATGTTAAGGAACCACTTAAAAAAATCACACAGTATATGTAATTTCTATTTATTTCTTGCGTTTCCCCATATTAAGTGGTCAAATATTTAATAATCAATTTATATGCATATATTTACTCCTGAAAGTATCATCAAAAGTTCATAACTTTTTAAGTATGATGCACTTCAAGCAGTACACACAAATGGTGGAACATATTTGAAGTGGTCAGATCCCATAGAGAAGTGTATTTTGAGCTTCCTACCTTATTGTGTATTGAGGACAACACGTCTGATTCATGATAGGTTTGTAGACATATTTTCCACTTCTGAAAATAAGCAAAAAACATGTATTGATTTTTTGTTGCTTATATTACAAAATAAATAAATTTTTTGTTAAAATCCTACCAAAATATCATGATGGCTAACAAAACTCAAAAAGCAAGTTCTTCAGCTCTCTCCTTCTATACTACAATGTTATCCTAAAATCACCGAGTATTCTCTGTTTTGACAGTGCCATGCTACAAAAAGTCACAGAGCACTGGACAAACAGCTCTATTTCAATTACTAATGGAAATCACCTGTTTTCACAGATCCAAATTTTAAATGTGGATTCCAAGTTGTAACCAAACTGACAACATGGCCTTGTATTTTCTTGTTCAATTTACCTTCGCCATCCTCTGTCTATGAGATCCTGGTAATCCTGAACTGTCATCGAATGTGCCCACATACCTGAAATAGAGAACACAGGAACACTCTTGACTGACCATAGTCTGCCTCGAAAATACAACATCCTGGAGTGACGGGACAAGAGGGAAAGGCTTCCCACTGCCAGAGGGCAGGGTTAGGTGGGATATTGGGAAGGAATTCTTCCCTGTGAGGGTGGGGAGGCCCTGGCACAGGTTGCCCAGAGAAGCTGTGGCTGCCCCATCCCTGGAAGTGTCCAAGGCCAGGTTGGATGGGGCTTGGAGCAACCTGGGATAGTGGAAGGTGTTTCTGCCCATGGCAGGGGCTGGAACTGGGTGACTTTTAAGGTCCTTTCCAACTCAAACAATTCTGTGATTGCTGCAAATTCCAGTAGCTAATGCCACTTATGCACAGATGTCTTTCAAATATTTAGCGTATTCATAAATATCCCAATTACGGATTTCAATAACCACGCTAAACGTAAAAACCCCAAACCAACCACAAATCTTGGGATGCGATCAACTATATTCCTCTGATTGTACAAGCGCAAAGTCCACCCCTCCACCAACTGCTTTCCTCAGAAATACACCAGGAAAACAACAATAAACTGCTGCTTAATTCTGCTAAAACCCGCTGGAAGCACCGGGCCGTCAGAACCGCTGTGGGCTCCGGGCCGAGCGGGCGGAGGCAGATCCCGAGCCGTCGCCGCTCCCCGCCCGCAGCCGCCCCTTCCCCGCCAGCACCGTGGGAGAGGTTTCCCGTGTCGCTCCTGCAGTATCCGCAGCGGTAGCCGTCCTCCCCGCCGAAGAACTCCACGATGCTCGGGGACGCGCCGCCCGCCGCCATCCCCGCGGTGCCCGCCCGC
>WEIV01025256.1:281744-293236 GCA_013390005.1 Calyptomena viridis | reverse complement strand
CCCCGCCCGGAGCTGCCGGGGCGGTGCCCGGGCCGGGCCTCCCCCGCGGGACGCGTTTGCAACGAAACGTCGCCCTCGGGCTCGGTTCTGATGCTCGCACCGTGTTCCCGAGCACGCCAAGGGCAGGACCGGTTTCTCACCCCACAAACAGGGTTGCCAGATCGCTCTGTTCCTCCCCGCCTCAGCTGCTACAGTGGAATAAATGAATGGAAGAAATATATCGCTGTAAGTCTCCATTTAGTCAAAATAGCTCGGACGGTTTTTGTCCTTTCTAAAATTAATTTTATTTATTAGACAAACTATAGTTTGAACTGCAAATCTAGGGATTTAAAGAGAACAAAACCCTGCACACCAACATACTCTCCTACAACGCCAGAGACAGTGCCCCTCCACACAGCATTTTCTGGAAATGGGAGATGGACCTTGTATTTAATAAAATAATGTCTTGGCCCTATAGAGCTGGCCTGTCTAAGTTACCAACCAAATACAGGTGGAGTTTGGAAAAGCAGAAGGGGGAAACGCTACCATTAATGGAAACCAAATTTCCAAACTCAAACCTTTATTTCCAGAACAGTAAGAACAGCAGGGCAATATAAATTTCTCCAAAATCATGTAGATAGCAAGATTATCCCAGCAGAGATGGTTAACCACGTGAATTCCACTTGCTGTTGGGGAGAGACCCGGGAGGAATGAAGAGGGATAGTGTTTCCTTTTTATGCAAGCTTGGGTGCCTGTGAATTTTTATATAGTAGTAAACTCAGCCAGAATAAATAGTTTATGGTAAAAACCCTGTGACAGGTCTAAACTTCTCAGGTTGCCCAGAGAAGCTGTGTCTGCCCCATCCTTGGAAGTGTCCAAGGCCAGGTTGGAGCAACCTGGGATAGTGGAAGGTGTCCCTGCCCATGGCAGGGGCTGGAACAAGATGGTCTTTAGGGTCCCTCCCAAACCATTCCATGATTCTAAACACAGCAGCTTTTATAAAATGACAAGATGTTCCAGTAAGAATAAATTTAATTTTACAATATATACATATAAAACCACTTAAGAAGCAAACATTTGAAAGTATTTCCTTTAAGACACCTAGGGGGAGAGAAAAAAATAAGAGAAGACAGTTAGACAATATGCATTAAGATTTGGAACTCAGCAAACAACTGTGACAGTAAGAGAAATCAGTCCTATCACTGAAAGAATTTTAGGGAAGCAGGAAAGGAAGACAGCCTGGTTCCCTTTAAGTTCTACATCAGACTACTTTATTAACAACATCAGCTGTCAGGAAGTTTAAAAAACAAACAGAAAACTAAGCTGTGATTCTTCACAACATTGCATTCTGAATATGAAGTTCCAAAAATTAACTCAAGTCTATCACTTAAACACAAAGGGGTTTTTTTCCCAGTTATATTTCATACAAGACTAGGTTATGTTTTGTTCCATGAAGAAAGCAAGAACAGCAATGTTCCAGATGTTACTGTCACCCTGGTTGTGGTTCTTCTACATTTGTAAGTCACACATCATTTCCCTGCAGTTCTTCCACATGCATAAGAAACTCATGCACTAGATCCTGATTTTGATTTACTAGAAGAACTTACTTGAAAAATTAATCCATTTCCTCCTCGGTGCTCTGAAAAGGAGGGCTGATCACAGCTTCTGTTATTTCAAAGGCTTCTATGATCTCCTGGTTAGGGACAAAGGAGAAGAGCTGTATGTGCTCAAAAATACTTCTTGTCTTCTAAGGTTTATTACAAACAGCGAGGAAATTGTATGGAGAACTTCCCTTCCAGAAGCAAGTATGATATGGAAGGGAAGAAACAGACTCCATATTTACAGAGGCCTTGTATACAACAGTAAAGGCAAGTCAGTGCACAGCTTAAAAGCATTTTAACTGACCAGGCCTCAGGGATCAAAGATGGAATTGCTACCCCAATTCTCAGTTTTCTTGCAGTTAAAAACATCCATTATATTTGTGGTTGTTTGGGCATCCCTAAGGTCAAACCCAGGATAATATTCACAGAAACACCTGTCCTCCTCAGAGCACCAACAGCACAGCTCTTGGATGAGTTCTCACATTTAAGAAAAAAGGAATCAGTCCAAACTCTCAAGTGCTCTCCCTTAGGTACCTTCCATTTTTTCTCAGTCAGAGAGATGACAACTTGGTTCCGGGCTCCGGGTCCGCGGTCGTTCTTCCTTCCCCTGCTGGATTTCGTGGGTTCTGATCAAAATACAGCGTGTTCAGTATTTACACTTGCAAAGTCAGTTTCCACCAGGAACACAAAAGCTCCACAAAATTAAATCCATTCTCCATGTTTCACCTAGTTAGTCTCTATCAATAGCCTGTATTGTTTACTGCTTATTTCCTTAGTCTCACCTCCTAAAAATTTAGGAACAAACATTTTTCAGAGTCCTAGAGAGATACAATTATTTAATTCCTCAGGAAATCCCACCAGAGTTTTAACCCCATTGATATCCTGTGGAAATGAAAGCCAAAGACCTCGTAGGTAGGATGGCATTTCCTTTCCAACTGTTTTGAAGCTGCAGCAGTTCCCAACTCAAGACAGACAACAGACACTTCCTGCACACAAAAATACCTTTTTTCAGCAAAACTTAACAATGTTATTAGTGCAAATGTAACTTAAAAGGAAAGGTAATAATATTTGATTTCTATGAATAGAATTAATTTGTATAAAAGCAGCATAATGGGCTTTTTTCATATATTAATATTTGAAAAGACTCAATCCTTTCAGCTCCTCATAAATCTCTTCATGCCTTCAATTACACTGCATATCCCCAGATAAAAATATACATAAAACTTTTATGAGCATGTGACATGTAATGTTGTAACAAAACATAATTACAGTCTTTTAAAGTTAGATTTTACCTATTATTGGCAATACATAATCATCCACCTTTATTTCTGCAAGACCATCCTGAAAAACAGTGGGATTTAAAGTTTCAGATGTTAAAGTTAGGATAATGCACTGAGATTTCATATTTTTACTTACTACACAATCATAAACAGGTCCATATATTGATGAATAATCTTCATTGGCACACCAAATAAAATACTACTTAAATACAGCACTTTTCCCCAGATACATATAGAACAATATAGAACAATGGGTAACTGCTGGATTATAAAAATTTTGCTTTATTAAAATCGTTATTATTCACTAAATGCACTTGATATAACCCCTCAATTTTATTAAATTACCAAAATATCACAGACTGTTTTTAGAAAATAATTAGTATTCCTAATATTTAAATCCTAATTTTTGAGTCTCGAAGCCATAAAAACAACAAATAAATAATTCCAATATCAATCTAAGATTTCAGGAACATATCATGCCTTACCCTTATAAGGAAGGACACGTGAAACACATTTTCCACAGTGCGTGAGAAGGAGTTTGGATCAATCACAAAGTCAAAGAAGGAAATAGGTGTGTCAGCTGGAGATGCAATAATGGCTTTGTTAAAACAAACAAACAGGTGGTATACACAAAGCTAACACATGGAAACACAAACTTAGAGGCCCGGTACTCCTTTCAAAAGCTAACAGAATGTTTGCCAATTTAGTTGCTATGCCAAATTGCCAGCTGTCTGCAGAAACAAACAAATGTTCTATAGAGTATATTAATTTTTTCTATCTTTTCCCCCACACAGATCTATATCCAGGGACTATTTGATTGCCTTCTGAAAAATGGCAGGTTCTAACCAGGGGGAGAGGATTTACATTTACTTTGCAGTCAAACAGCAACTGATTATAGTGTTCATAAAAAATACACAGGTGGTAAATGTGCTTTGACATGAAGATTCCTACTTGTAAACTCCACCTCATTTTGTCTCTGCAGTTTAATCACTCCCAACTCTAAAAGACAGAGAATATTCACTTGCTCCAATTAATACTTAATTCCATCATACTTACGATCATTTTCAAAAAGGGTTTGCAGTATTCCCAAGATCCTCTCTACTTCTTTTTCCGTAGTTTCCTGATGAGACTCCTCCATTTTTTTTAACTGGGAGAAAGGAACAAAGATTCACCTCCACCAGTCATATTACAAGAACATGCAAAGGGCCTTTTGTGAACACATAAAAGGTGGATTTTTCTCCCTATATGCACTATTACAAACACACTTATGCAAACATGAGACAACTTGCAAAGAGCCTTAGGGTTTAATTCCCATTTTACAGTATCAGACTGAAAGGCCACAGCTTGTTTTGAGCCCATTTCCAGGTCTATGCTCACTTTTCAATAGCTCTGTGCAATTGGGTTACTCATGGTACACAGTCTGGGAGGTTAATAAAGGTCATTTACAAGCTCCTCTTGTTCCCAGTATAAACTGTTAACAGAATCCCTCCTATCCCTATTTGGATTATTATCAAATAAGCTGCAGTTAAAAAGACCATCAAGCTTTTGCTTCTATGTCCTGGCATTATCACAGCCTGAGCTTCCCTAGAACAACATGGTTTATGTTTTCAAAGTTTCAGACGTTAATTCTCCAAGTATTCCCAGACTTTTGCCTTTCTGCCATTGTATGACAGAAAGAAGAGGAAAACAAAACCCAAAAAAATTAGTGGTTAAGTAGCTAATTAGCTTGCTGCTGTTTACCACACTTCACTGCAAATACCACACCTGTTCTTTGAATGCTATTTTTTTCCCTTTCAAAGCAACAGGCATCAGAGCAAGCAAACTCGTTTGAATTTGAAAAACCTGTCAGTAAATCCTATCTCCTTCCATTCGGTGAAATCCTGCAGTCCACACAAAACAAATCAAGAAGCCTAACAATGAAATCTGAATGCTTTTGTACTGTAGAAGCCCAGAAGATAAGGGGATGTTTCAAACACCGAGCTGGGAGGGCTGTGCAGCCAACCAGGGATTGCTGGTAGTAACAGTCAAGGACTGTTGGTAACAACACATCATGAGGAAGAACCATACGGAGTTAGGGCAGCACCAACCTCCTTGTTGTGGCTCCTGGAGATAAAGCACAACCCAGTACAACACCAGCATCTGTGAATCTTGGCTGCTCCTTCCCCTTAAGGGTGGGATGTCACAAATACTACAGAGTTTGTAATTACAAAACCCGAAGCAACACAAACAAAAAGATTTAGAAGTCACAAGTAATAACTATGACAGAACAAATGGTTAATAAAGGTAACACTACAAACCTGAGCAGGCATTGCCCGTTTTGCTTCTCCTCTTGAAGCCCTTTTCTGCCTCTCAATCCGTTGCTTTGCTACAGGAGGATCAGACTTGAAAGATCCCAGCCTAACAGAAATGCAAAGGACACACTATACATGGAAATCAGGTTTACACTGTGTGCTTAGAAATCTATCCACTGAGCAGTGGATCTCCTGAGGTAAGTGTACAGTAATGACTGATACCTAAAGATACAGCTTGATCACATTTAGACTTCTGGAAAGAACCATCCCCAGAAGTTGCTCCCAATATATTGGCATCATCATACCAGAACTATCAACACATGGAGAAAATTTGATGCAGTTATTCCAACTTTCTTTTTAGACTGAAAACTTCCAATCTACTTTTCTTAAAGCTAGTTAAGAAATGAAAGAGCATATGGTTCATATCGTCCAATATCTCCATTTGAATTTATTACAAACTTTGCTTTCTGAAAACTCCCTGCCTACAGCATTCACCTGCTTTTCATTTATTGTTTAGTTTCTCTAAGTTCAGGTTTGCTTGAAATTTTTAAAATACAGTCAATCAATAGAACATTCAGTACACTAAGAAGAGATCCCATATTTCTCATCAAATAATGTAACACGTTAGATTTGGGCACTTTTAAGTGCCCACCTCTGTCCACTGACTACAGAAGGAACTCAGGCTCCTAACTTTGGATGCCTTGAATCCCCATCCAGGTAAATGCCTAAAGGAATGAGTGTGAATTGAGACCAAATTCGAGTGAGTTCAGCAGGTCCCCCAAAATTCTGTGGCATATATTTTCCCTCGCTTGGGTGAGTTGCAACTGCTCCATTTCAGAAGTCACAAACTGACCATGAACAAAAAAAAAACTCCAGTAAGAATAGATGCATTAAAAAATATGTATTTCTTTTCCTAAACTGAGAACTACACCTTATTACTCAAACACTTCACAAATGTTCACAGATCCTCTATCAAAAGAAACCCATCATTACTGAGGATGTGAAAATACAACTAAAAAGTATTTTGTGCAGTCAGTTTTGTCTTCAGATCACACAAATGATTGTAAAATGTACTTCAGGTTTAGAGCTTACAGCTTGAATGTGCAAATCTAAGTTTGAAATATCTCAATTAGCTATCCAACAATAAATATCAGATACTGTAGGACCAAATTATCATATTCAGCAACTTTCTCACAACTACAATGATAATTATCTGGGGGCAGGGTGGGTGGAACGAGTGTAAAAGCACAGACAACTGAATAATATTCCATCAGCTCTACTGCTGATGGTTTAATTGAACTAGATTGTGCTCCTGCAGGCTGACTCTGTCAGAGATTTAAATTGCAGTGTTGTCTATAAGCCAGGTGAGTAAGGGCCAGGCTCCTACTAAAAGGACTGCCTGTGCCTAAGGAGAGGTGATGCTGATGCCACATAAAGCCAATTGCCAGCAATCAGGTGACTCTGAAGGCACAGCCACAAAGCAGGATTCTAAAAGACAACCTGTCAACATGGACATTCAAGAACAACTGTCAGTCTCTTCATGATAAAACAACCATCATGCAAATGATACAAAACTGACTGGGCAGAGCTTTTAGCACTGTCTGCAAAAGGAAAAGAAAAAAACAACCAAAAAGGCTCCTCTATTCATGATTCTGGCTGCAGCTTGTACAGAGTCAGCTTTCAAAGGAAAGGTCATGGCTACTGGCTTTGGTCAGAACAGGTAAATCAAGAACACCTTGCTAGTGATACTATTTTGTGGCCAAGTCAAATCAAAACCAAAGTGAGCAATATTATTAAATATTCTGGAGATGAGGAGTTCACTGTACCAGAAGAACAGAGACCACACAGAAGTCCTTGTCAACACTGCTGTGACCTCAGATTAAACTCTATTCAAGCCCAGGGCATTAAATTAAGAATCCACCAAGGCCATTACCTTGGCTGCAGTATATACTATTTCCTCAAAGAAACTTACATATAATGGAAAGTAGGTGCTCTTCTCAGGTATTTAAGTGCTTCTTCTCCCACTTTCAGCCAGGCATCACTAGGTAAAAAACCACCAGGTTCACTATCATTTTCTTCTACTTCTGTGCGATTTATACCCATGAAGGTCAGCTACAAAAGAATAAAAAGCTGCAATGAAATTGACTTAAACAGTAGATAAATTCATGGTGAAACACTTTATTGTGGTGTTTGCCTGATAGATTAATATTTAATATCAGTGCATAAAGATTACACCTTTCCTGAAAATACTGTGAAAACAGAGAAACACTCACTTACACACTTGTGTTCAGCAAGCAATGAAAAAAAGAGCCATAGGTAAACAGATTCCAATGGAATTTCAAGGATGCATGAAATAGCAGGCCATTACTTAAATTGCACTAGGGAGCTCAGATGTCTCTCAGTTTCTGAACACCACACACTCCTGGGAAGCCCAGCCCCTCAGATACTACAGACTGAAATAAACTCAAATAATATAGACTCAAATAAATTTATTTGGCCTATCCCTGCATGCACCAGTCCAGACTAACCCAGGAAAATCTTCAATAAGACAACTGAACTTGATGGGGTTTTATACTGTACAACTCTTTGACCAAAGACTCAGATTCCTTATCTGCTACAACATAAGGGAAAATTTTCAAGAAAGGAAAAAAAGCCCCAACAGCCTGTTTAAAATCTATTCTGAGCCAACTTCTGCATCCAGCCACAGTACAAACAGACAAAAAAGTCAAGTCTGAAAGCATTCAAGTCATCCAAAGTCCTGTCAGTGACACAGGGCCTTAAGAACTCTATCCAAAAACACAGAAAGCAGTGGACAGGATAATGAAAAACTACAAAAGAGTGACTCTAAAAAAAAGTGCAGATGATCTTAAGAGCACAAGCCAACTGCAGTGTGATAAAGGAGCAGCAGTGCAATAATAATGTTGGGGGAGTATCTGCATTTTAAGTTAGATTTTCCACTACTGGAAATGCTTAGTACGTAGTTTAAAACAATTAACAACACTAACGAGAAAGGAGGAATGTTCAGTTCCCTCAGAACTGCCACGAGCTGTGGCTTTTGCTTTATGATTCTGCAACAAACAGGGCAAACCTCCAGCCAAACTGTTAGCAAATTCAGAGCCTGGAACTTACCAAATCTTCTGCAAATGTTGCTGTATCAAATGCTGTCATCTCAGAGTGTAACTCATTGGCCTTCTCCTTCCCCAGGTTGGAGGCTAAGACAAGAAACTGGGCATCCAGTGCAGCCTCTCGTGGACGGGAAACTGTTACAGAAAAGATTTTACACTAATAAAATGAAATTGTCAAAAATATAATAATAAAATTCAGCATAGGGACTATCCTGGCATTAGAGCTTTGTAAACTGTTTTACCACAATGACCTCTAACACACTTACTTAGTCCTTAAAATAATATTTGAATTAAAGAAAGGAGATAAGAGTGACACTGACAAAGCATGAAAAAATAGCACATGATCTTAATAAATGCATTTTTATCGACATGTTTTCCACTTCTCCAAGTGAAATGAACCCCTCTACACTGGTATCTTTAATATGTACTGCTTCTATACACTGCCAAAATAAAGCAAGGAGTATTTCTAAGTGCAAATAAACAGGAATGGTATTGAATTTCTCATATCAACTAATTCAAACAATCTTCAACTAAATGTGTATTTGAAGTTACATAAAAATTCTGATAAAGTACTTGGACCTCAACTTCATTCTCTTGTTTATAAGGCATTATCCTCTCACACTTGGCCAAACCCCTCAAATAAAGACCACAGAATTTGTTTTACCTTCATCAAACAATTTATTGGCTTCTTCCAAAGTTTCTGTCAGTCTGTTGCTTTTTGAATTCAGCATCTCTTCACGATTTTCTGGGGGGGGAAAGACAAAATTACTTAAACATCAAAGCATTGAGAAATACTGCACTTGTTTGACCCTGACTGGAGGCAGGTGCCCACCAAAGCTCTATCACTCACCTCCTCAGCTGAACAGGGGAGAGAAAATAAAGGGCTCATGAATTAAGAACAGGGGGAGATCCCTCAGCAGTTATTGTCATGGGCATAACAGGCTGATGAGAAGCAAAACGGATCTTAAAAACCTTTCCCCCACCGCTCCCTCCTTCCTGGGCTTCACTTTATTCCAGATTCTGTACCTGCTCTCCTCCAGTGGTGCAGGGGAATGGGAAATGGGGGTTAGAGTCAGTTCATCACGTTGTTCCTGCCACTGGTTTATCCTTAGGGAGGGGAGCCATTCCTGCCCTACTCCAGCATGAGGTCACTCCCACAGAAGAGAGTCCTTCAGCAACTTCTCCAGTGTGAGACCATCCCACAGGCAACAGTTCTCCACAAACTGCTCCAGTGTGGATCCCTTTCCATGGGGTGCAGTCCTCCAGGAACAGGCTGCTCCAGCACAGGCTCCTCTCTCCACAGGACCCTCCTCCAGAGGGCTTCCCATGGGGTCACAACCTTATTCCAGGCACATCCCCTGCTCAGGTGTGGGTCCTGCCCAGGCTGCAGGGGGGTCTCTGCTCCCCCAGTGACCTCCCTGGGCTGCAGGGGCTCAGCTGCCCCACCATGGGCTGCACCTCGGGCTGCAGGGGAACCTCAGCTCCAGCACCTGGAGCACCTCCTGCCCCTCCTCCTGCACTGACCCGGGGTCTGCACAGCTGCTTATCTCACATGTCCTCACTCCTCTCTTCCCTGGCCACAAGTACTTCTGCACAATGACTCTTCTTCCTTCTTAAATGTATTATCCCCGAGGTGTTACTGCAGTTGCTGATGGGCTCAGCCTTGGCCAGTGGCAGGTCCCTCTTGGCTCTGGCAGACACTGGAGAAGCTTCTGGCAGCTTCTCAAATCTGTAGCCCCCTTGCTACCAAAGGCCTGGCCACACAAACCCAATACAAGTACATACAACTGAGTCAAAACGGGCTGCTTTGTTGCCCATCGCACACACAGAAATACGGAATATATAGCACATTAATTCCAGGATGATGTAGGCTCCATTTTTATTAATGCTTACTCGGGTAACCAAGTCTGAAGTAGCAATTTTCCATTTACTTCAATGGCATAAGATCCATATAGTTGAATTTGTTAGCAGGGATGGCTGCCCCATCCCTGGAACTGTTCAAGGCCAGGCTGGATGGGGCTTGGAACAACCTGGTCTAGTGGAACGTGTCCCTGCCCACGGCAGAGGGGTTGGAACAAGATGAGCATTAAGGTCCCTTCCAACCTAGATTCCTTCTGGTTCCAGTAAAACACCTGTTATCAGTGTCAAAGCAGCTACCAGATACTACAGTTTTCTGTATGTTATGTCTTGCCTGTAAATTACTAAGGATTTTCTCGAAAGAAACAAACCAACCTCTAAAATTACAGGCTTGGTTATTGATAAACATGATCGGATCATTCATAAACGGTGTTGCATTATTTTGTAAATAATCTCACAAATTTATCAAGTATTCAGAAAACAAAACCACCACGTGTTGCTGAACTTGGTAGTAGTATTCACATCACAACAGCCAAATGTACGTGAGAAGGACGGACACACCTGTCCAGAGAAATGCTAAAAATCCCACAGCATTTTCTGTAAAGCCCGAGAGTAACTTTCCGATCCGGGCACATATCGGTATCTGCAGTTTCAAACTAAAAGTGGGACACCATAAATGCAAAACTGAAGGATTTCAGTGCCTCTCAAGGTCCAAAGCTGAAGCACACGGTGCAGGCACATGTGTGTTAGTGCAGCTAAATCCCTTCTAAAGTCGCTATCCCGGGGCACGAAAAAGAGGGACTTCACAAGAGCACGTAGGGACAGGAGAAAGGGAAATGGCCTTGCGCTGAAGTAGAGCAGGATTAGATATTAGGAAGGAATTCCCCCCTGTGAGGGTGGGGAGGCCCTGGCACAGGTTTCCCAGAGAAACTGTGGCTGCCCCATCCCTGGAAGTGTCCAAGGCCAGGTTGGACGGGGCTTGGAGCAACCTGGGATAGCGGAAGGTGTCCCTTCCCACTGCAGGGGGTTGGAACGGGATGAATTTTAAGATCTCTTCCAACCACTCCACGATTCTGCGATTCCATGCCATTGCCTCCTGGGCGTCGAATTTCGATCTAGGCACAAACTCAACGCATCAGCCGCCCAAGGAACCCGGAGTTCCCCACAGCCCCAGGCCGGGCCGCCAGCCCGGCGCCCACTGCGCGGAGCCGCCCCGCCGCCCGCCTTACGCTGCACGGAGGAGATGAGATCCCGGTACTTCCTCCGGATCATCCTGTCGTGCTCGTCGTCGCCGCTGCCGTAGCCAATTTCCACCCGCCGGACGCGCTCGCTCGCCCCTTCCGCCTCCGCCGTGTCCTC
>WEIV01025256.1:93899-281488 GCA_013390005.1 Calyptomena viridis | reverse complement strand
GGAATGCTGTCGGGGGCGGGAACTCCGGCGGGCGCGGTCCCCGCCGCCGCCCCGGGAGGGCGCTGCGGACGCGGGGACTGGGACGTGAGGGGCGCGGGAGGGAAGGAGCCGCTGCCCGTGTGTGAGCGCCTGTAATACAGACATGTGTCCGCGGAAATGCCCGCGTTAGTCCCTGAGCAGAGATCTGGGCTCTGGCAAGTGAAATGAATCACGGAGCCATAGAATGGTTTGGGTCGGAACGGACCTTAAAGACCGTCTCGTTAGAATCGTGGAATCACAGGGTCGGATCGGACCTTCAGCATCAGCCAACGCACACNTCAGCATCATCCAACGCAGCCATCCATCCAGCACTACCACTGGAACCCCCGGACCACTAACCCCCATCGCCCAGCTCCTCCTGAACACCTCCAGGGATGGTGACTCCACCTCCCTGGGCAACCTGTTCCAATGCCCAGTCACCTGAACAGTGACGAGTTTTTTTCCAGTATCAGATCTGAATCTCCCCTGTCTCAGCTTAAGGCCATTTCCTCTGGTCTTCCCTGTCAGGGAGTTGCAGAGAGTGATGAGGTCCATCCTGAGCCTCCTCTCCTCCAGCTACCTCAGCTGTTCCTCATAAAACAAGTTTTCTAGACCTTTGACGAGTCTTGTTGCCCTTCTCTGGAAATGCTCCAGCACCTCAACGTCCTTTCCAAAGTGAAGGGCCCAAAACCAAACACAGAGGTCGAGGTGCAGCCTCAAAACCTCAAAAATGCCGTGTGCAGGAGGATGAACACTTCCCTGGTCTGGCTGGCTACATTATTCCTGACACAGAGGATTCAGTTCAATCCTGCAAAGTATAAATCGTAACACTTAGCCTTTCATTATGTGATTAACATTATTGTGTTGTTCTAATTATTGTGGTGGATTTTTTAAAGTACTTTTTGGCAATATTTTCTAAAACACCTTCATATATCAGCCTGAGACATGGATCTTGTTTGGCTTCCCAAATGTGTACTTCACCTGCATTACAGACTGAAACTATGCATAAGCTATCTTTCAAAATACATATTTAAAATATTTAATTCTTCAGTAGAAAATAAATGAATTATATTCCTTATATTATATTCCTTACATTTTTGTGTGACTGAGTGCTGTCACATTGGTGTTGCAAATTCAATATGAGTAATTTGCTTTTGGATGCTGACCCAGAAAGGCTCAAGAGAGGTTCCAGACAAGACTGGGGCCCATTGTACAATGCAGTACACAAACACATAACAAGAAATATTCCTTATTCCAAAGACTTTGCAGTGCCGTGCAAAATGTAAAATATTGAGCTGAGTGGGAGGCAAAGTAGTAAAGGGTTCAATATGAGGTGAAAAATTTAATACCTTGCTGAGAAAATCCTGTTATATCCAGTGTCATACAGACACTAATCTTGTGTTTTCAAAGTGATGGTGCCTCCCCAAAATTGTTTGGCCTTTCTGGGTGCTTAGACTCAATAGGCTCAAGAACAAAATATCTCACAGACTCCTCTTTATCTAAAATATACAATACAAGAGCAAAAAGTAATCTTACCCAGGCAAGCTACATGGACCAGAAATTAAACACTAAAAGGCACAATCTTATGACAATCCCCATACAGTGAATTAATTCACCTTTAACAAGGATGTCGTGCACTCTGAAGGGATTTCAAGAATTCCTGTCACATTCCTAGAGTAGCTTTTATTTGTATGGAAATAAGATCACTACAAATAGATAAGTAGAGTTTAATCTGGTTTCAGTTTCATCACAAGACTCTCTTTCAGTGAAGCCACACGTGTCACTTGGAAGTGGTAGGAATGACAGGAAAAGCCTGCTCCTGCTCCAGCCTGTCCCAGCACACACCAGGCTGGGTGTGTGAGCCAGAAGGGAGATGCTCTCAGAACTCTGCTTCCATCTTCTGGCTGCAGGGAACAGAGTGACAGTGTCAGGCAGCACAACCAAGTGTCACGTCATCGTGGGTCATCTGGAGAAACTGCACCTGGGAACACCAAGTGTAAAGGTGTCACCATCTTTTTGTAGGAGAACTATTATCCTGCTTGTAGGTAGGCACAGACCTCCTGCAGACCTGCCTTCCACCTACAGAATCTTGGTTCTTGACTCCTGTTGATTTCCGTAGGAAGAAGTGCATAAATTGTGCAGAGACCACATCCTGTATTTCCAGCTCTTGCTCAAACACTTGTCCATAAATTATCTTATCAAGTGAATGATTTTTGACCTGTGCTGTAGCAGTGCTGTGGGCAGCAGGTTCCTGACACAAACAGTGAAAGGCATGAAAGAGCAGAAGGATGAGGGCTAAAAGCAGTGTTTGAGGCTATAGGAAAGGTGTGAAGGACTCTTACCTGTCTCAGCTCTAGCAAGGGCGTATTGTGCATTATTCAAGAGAATTCACAACCATGTTCCCATGACATGGCATCCCACTGACCATTATTTTCGTAGGAAAACATGAGCAGACTGTACAGTAAGCTGATATTCAAATAGTTTAACAGCTGGAAGCCAGAAGCAGCATCATGCAAACAGCACGTTCTGTCTCCTATGCCACTAACTCTGTTTAAGAATTATGGTATTTATCTGACAATTAATTTACAACACATGCAATATCACCTCTCATGTCGCAGACCTCACCTTCCAAAATAAAGCCATTGCCTGCTGTAAGCTGACTCACAACACATGGCTTCAGAAAAAGGGGAAATACTGGGGAATATTTTTAAGAAACTACCCTATATGTCATTAATGTATCACTCCCAGTGAGTCCAGATGTCAGGGTGCAAATACTGGCTTAACAGATGCAAGTTACAATTTTTTACTATCATCTGACTATGCTTAGTAAGAACTAAAGATTTTTGCAATATTGCCAGACATTGCCACTGCATTTTTATTTTGAGAGTTCTGCTTGTCCAGATGATTAGATCTCTGCTTTCCTGGCTATTATTGTGTATCTGTATCAATTCTTACTGTCAACAGTGACAATGGTAAGTGAAGAAAATGGTCTACACTCAGCTGATTATAAGATTTTCAAGTTGTTTTTACTCACCAAGGCTATTCTTTTGTCTGGTGTCTGTTCCTGACATAAAGTTAATAATGGTGATTCAAAATGTGGCCTGGACTAATTGAAAACGTCAGCAACAAAACATCTGAGATACTTGGCATTCAGCAGCCAGCTCTGCAAGAAAACATAGATGAGTGAAAATTCTTTAAATGAGCGCAGCTAACTTAAAAAATTTGTTTTAGCAACGTAGAAGTGTATGTTCATATACTTGATTCTTGCACAAGCTTTTATTTCCATATTTACAGATAATCCTGTGGGAGGAAAAATCTGGCACCAGATATTCTCCCAGCAGTGTGGATTAGGTTACAGCCCATCATATCACAGTATGCATTGTGCCAGTCTAAGAAGGTATTTTCAGAGGAATATGAAAGAAAAAGTTATTATTAATATGATGAAAAAAGCTGGGGCCTGGTTTTGTTGCGTGTCAAGGAAAAAGCCCTGGCAGGATCAAACCCTCATTGGCACCAGAAACTCCTTATTTTTAAGGACTTACAAGGTTTTATTAAGTGAAAGACTGACACCAGCTTGCTACGACAACATGTGGAAATTATGCTGCTGGAGACCAGAATGCTGAAAAACTTCTACTTTTCCCCTACAATCAAACAGCAATTTAGAAAAATAAAATAAAATAAACCTTTGCAAGAAGAAGCAGGAAATATATACATATATCAAGAGTGGAGAATAGCCAGGCAGCTGCAGCTTTGGTGGTCCATTCACTACATTTCGAATGAAGGAACAAATAAATTAAAATCAAATGCAGAACAATATTAGATTTTCATAAGAGCAAAAAGCCAATTAGTGCTCCAAAGATTTTTGCTCCTATTTGGTATAACTGGCAATTTTTTGGACATTGAAATTTTAATATGCTACTGATTTCTGTATTCACGGGCAGTTTATAAATTCACTTTTCTTTAGAGCAGTCTCTAGATATTATCACCTATGAGACATTGCCAACACCATGCAAACAACTGACTTAAACCTAAGCCCTTCTGTGACAGGTTTAATCCTGTCACAGCAATCGTTCCTTCATCTCTTGTGCTGAAGTGGATATATTTTTATTATATGTGTTTAAAGGCCTGTAACTCACAACCTATTAGGAAAAAAATATTTTTTCCTCTCTGAAATAATGTATTCCAAGGAATTTTGCAAAAGTACCATGCAACTGAAAATATGATTGGTGTGGGTTTCCTCTTCCAGTGACATGTGCTTCAGGGGTTTATGGTTGAGACAAGTCTATACTGAAGTGGCATGTTTTTTCCTGAAAGCCTCACACATGTAACACTCCAACTTCAACCACGACATTCAAACAAGTGGGATAAAAGTTCCATCTTACCCATCCTGGGAAGACACAAGCTGCATTCCCTCTTTTCTGACCGTGTGGGCAAGAGAAAACTGAACACAGGCAAAGGGAGGAAGGACAGAACAGAGGGAGAACACTTCTTTTTCTTTCTCTTCATCCTGCCAGGTAATCCACTAGCATTCCTAGATTTTGAATGTTTATTCTGAACTCCAGCAGAGCACTCCTTAGGAAATATGTGGAGCAGTGCTGACTTGTTTCCTTAAGGCAGCTGTCACTGTCAGCAAATTGTGACAGACATTTGTCACGTGCTAAACTGATTCATTTTCCCAACCTCTGCTTTCTAAGTCAGGTGAGAGAGACAACCTGGTAGTTACAATCCTGGAGTGAAAAAATTCCAGTTACATTGGAATAACATGCAACTTGTCTCACTGCCTTAAGCAAACCCTGTCCTAACAACAACAGTGACAACATGCTGCACCCAGGGAGCAGGACCTGTCTCGTGTTATTCTCATCCAGCAACTGAGAATTCCTGTGAAGAACTGATGTGTCATAGCCCCAGAACTCCCTGGGTCAGATTCCTTACACCTCAGAGCTGTCCAGCATAGTGTTCTCAAACATCAGCCAATTCACATTAATAGAACACTTTCATGTGATCCAGGGAGAAAGGGGAGCCACACACCAGCCAGGACTGGAGGAGTCCAGAAGGTTATATAAATCAGGGACACAGTGGTACACTTTCATTTTTAGTCTAGAGGAAAATTGGGTAAGTAATTTTTCATTAGTTCTTTAAATTTAAAAATGTCTAGACTCCAAACAGTTTACTAATTATGTTTTAGACATTACAGAAAGGCAAAGGGAGTGTCTTACAAAATAAAAGAATTTTTTGCTCCTTAACATTAAAAAACAGTGTCTCCTTTAAGGTTCTATAGTTCCATGATCTCTTGTATAACTTGTTTTACAATTCACATACCCTATATAGTATGTCTGCAGGATGATGCCTAGTTAGTATCTTTCTAAGACCAAGAGACTGATTGTTAAATGTGCATGTCCTAAAATAGCTGTTTTAAAAACATGTTACAACATTACAAACTGAAATAACTATTTGCAAATGCTGGAGTTTTAAAATGTGGCTCTCTTCCACAGTTCTTTTTTTTTTTTTCAGAAATAGTTCTAAGGATTTATTTGTTTCAGAAAGGATTGCTTGTTGTTTTTAAGTTGCCATGTAGCAACAAGAAAATGTGTTTTTCTCATGCAGAATATCAGAGATAAAATGAGCTGGCTGGTCACTAGACAGATTATGGAGATGTTTGATGATGTTTTAAGTGAGAACTGACCACAATGTTTCATCCTTTCATGCAAATTTGCTTCAGGCTGTAAAATACAACCCTGAACAGCTCTGGTGACCCAAAACTGTTATAGGTCTTCAGGTAATTGAAGTCACTTGTAGCCTTACCCACCAGGAGAACTAATTAGATCAAAATAATACTTCACTAATTTGAGATTAGCATGAATTTGATTATGTTACTGTTTTGAACACTGATGAAATTATATTGACATCTGTTGTCAAAATATAAGTTCATGGCCACTTTATTGAACAGGGTTTATGTCACCACAATGTTTTGGAAAGTACTTTGTAAGTAACTGCCTAGAAAAAAATGGTTTTATCTTCAGGAAGAAAATAACAATCTTATTGAAGACAGAGGATGACACCTTTTCAGGATCAAGCTCCTAATTACCTAGGAGGAGACTTTTTTCTCTTTACACAGGCCAAGAGATGGGTTAGTAACCTGCTATACATGTTGGAGTTAAAAAAAAAAATCCATCCCTTCATGTCAAAGCTTTTTAATTATAGACTGAAAGATTAATTAAGTAGATGCTAATACATAGAATCCATAAATCTGATTTTAAAATGATTTTGGAAAGGAAAAAGGGCTGGTAGTTGACCAGAAAAGTCAGATGGTCCTATGGATGGATGATCTAATCCTCATTGGCTTAGTTTTAAGTAACCTGCCATCTGCATCTACATCTGCATCTGCAATACAGCCAGTCATTTTTCCATCTTTAGGACAGTCCTGTGACAGGACTTGGATACCCAGACCTAAGGAGATCAGTGTTACTTTGCAAGTGCTCAAGAATTACCTAGTTCATTTTTTCATCAAACCTTTTGACAATCCCAGGGGAAGCTGTGGGAAGCAACCCAGTCTGGGAAAAACCCAACTGCTGATCTAAGTTATATAATAGATTGGTTGTTTTATCAGTATAGCAAGTGGTCAATGACTGATGTGCTTGGATTGTCACAGGGTTTGTGGGGCTGATTAGGAAGGACAACTGTTCCAATAAAATAAACACCCCCTGGTCCAATGCTGTGCTTCATGCTCACAGGTATGTCTGCAGAACATTTCCCCCTTCTACAAAATCATTTACACTGTAAATTGCTTACTAGTTATTTTATGGAGCTTGATAGAGGACAGAAATAGAAGCAATAATTTGGAGAGCTTGCAGAGCAGGCAGAGAGGGGCTGAGGGGCAGACATCTCTGGGCAGGTCCAGCTTGGGAAATCTGCAGGCTGGGGGAGGATCCCTGTCTTCACTGGCAGCTTCCATTCAGCTGCATGGAAAAATTGAAGAATATTGAGTTTATTCCTCTCTTTTCATGTGAAGCTTTCTTTGAAATTCTCCTGTGGTGGTATTAGAGAAGGATTTCATGGCAGTATTGGGGAATTGGGTTACACTGAGCAGGCTGTACTCAGGGCTGTGCTGCTCCTTTCAGTGAGGAAAGCCAAAATAAGCTTTTATATTGACCATGCACCTTTTCCCTGGAAAGATGGGCCTTCATTCTGAGGGAGCCTATACAGACAGCAGAAAACTCTCAGATCAGCTTTTGTGTTTTCTGATGCTGGTGGAACAACATTTATAGAAGCCACTTAAATCCATAACAAGTCTGAAAAGAGTAAAATTTTACCCTACATCTATGATCTAGGCTTACAGCTAAATGAATGGCTTAAATTATGTTAATTGATTCCACATTCAATAGCAGAAACTAATGGTTTGAAGAGTTGCACTGCTGACAGCCAGGATAAGAGTAGAGCCATCACAGATTATAGTTTTTATTTTTCTTGACATAATCCTTTTTATCTGTGTTCTAAAAATCACATGGTGAAACAAAGTTTGATTTAAGTTTTATATGTTTTCATTAGAAGCTCTTGGATGCAGGATACTACCAAAATATAGCAGTTGGTCAAGATCCATATACAGAATATACAAGCCTCAGCAAGCTTGAAAAAATACTGAACTATATATTCTTGCCAAATTAAATTTGTCATTAGATGCTAGTTAGGACTTGACAGACTCATTTACTTCCCTGTTTTCCCAGCAAGCAAATGATCCAGCTTGTACCCTTGGTTCTTGGTCAAACCCAAGGCTCAGCCAGCTCTGAGTCCTTGCAAATGGATTTGGATATATTTATTTGCTCCATGTGCAAACAGCAGTGTGCTGTGGGGAGTTTTATAGGACTGTAATGGGACTGTACATAAATAAAAGGTAAGAATGATTTCTTTTATTACTTAGATGAAATCTGCCTTTCTGAATAAAAGTAATCAGGAAAGATTTGCTGTTTCATGGCAACCTGACTGGGTGTATAGTTTGAACAGTTTTTCTTGCTATCAAAACATGTCATAGATACAGAGTTAATATTTTGGTTTTCATATGAACAGCTGACATATTTTCAAAAGGAATATTTTAGAAGGGAACAAGACCAGTATTATTGTGAGGAAGAAAATGGGACCACAAGATAATCTCCCTAGAAACAGTGAAAGAAAACAGAAAACTTTATTGCTGGACCAACACTGTAGATGTTTCTGCAGAATAGGTCTGACTGAGGGATTGATCAAATTAGACAAAACAGCAGATATTTTCAAAGGAATTGGTAAATATGATTTCAGAACATTTTGCCCCATTCCAAAATGTGTTTCCTCCAGCAGACCCATAAAAAAATATCTATTTTGGGGAAATTCTAAAATAAAGGAAGGATTTGTCCCTCAGCCCTGTTTTCTGTGATTCTATAAAGTGTCAGCCAAACTACAACATTTCTGTGTGCTGAAGGTTCAATGTCAGGTTTTCACTCACCCTGCAAAAGAGGCAGAGAGGATGTGCCTGAATCTCCTGGAGCACAATTTGTGATGTTGACAGACTGATAGTGTGAGCAAGTCCTTGTTGAAGCCAGAAGAGCAAAGATTGCTGCAGTAAGGGAAGGGGGGGAAAAGTACAAAAAAGCAGTTCATGAGTAACAAACCTCCAATTTTTACAACACACATTAATAAATCTGCAGATTTTGACCTTATATGCCTAGATTTTAATGTGCTGTGTTTTGTTTTTATCATGGTATAAATTGTAAATTCTCTAGCATTTCAGGGCTGATGTGTGTGTCCTCTGTTAAGTGAGCTATTGCCTCTATTTCTGTACATATCTGTATATTATATATACAGCATATTGGTATCATTGAAGCTACAGTAATTATTATTATCTGTTGGAATAAGTTGCAGGCCTACTTGTTGCACTGTCTGTTACTCACAGTTTCCATGCCACTTCCAACTGTAAACTAAAAATTATACTTAACCACTTTCTTGATGAGAAAGACCTGATTTTACCCACAAATTTGGAGCATTGCACAGTTTTATTGAACCCATATGAAAATCTCTGCATGATGCAAGGGGCAGGAGGTTTAAATTCATGATCTAGATAAAGTGGGGGTTGGGGAGGGCTCAGTTTCTCAGATAGACTCTTAAATCATTGCAATCCTCACATCAAGAGGTAAAGTGTGTCAGAAGCATTTGCCTTGGGAATATTCTTGCATTCTGATAAAAAAACCTTAATATTTCTTTCTTGTCATACATGCAGTATTTAGTTCCTGCATGAAGACTTAACAGCCCAAACCCAGTATTTCAACCATGGCACTGTTAACCCATTTCTATTAGTAAAAAGATTTCAAGAGTTTTGGAAATTGGGCTTAAGCCTTTTGCATTAACATATCCTACAGTTTCATAATCTCTTTCCCTGGCAAGTTCTGTTCTTACATCTGAAGTTTAAAGAGGTTTGAGTCAACCTCAACTATCACACTTTCCAGAGAAAAATATTACTCTTTTCTAGATGCACAGGAGTTCATCAAGTAACCCTGAAGAGTTTGCTCATACAAGAAAAGAACAGTCACATCCAGGTACAAGCAGATACCAATCTTTATTCACATAAACATAAATTGGACAAACAATTGTAGCCATATTTTGGGCTCATTCCATTGACTTGAACTATGGTTAGTACCCACTTTTTGGCTACTAGTGACTTGTACTTAGTTCCCTGCATTCTGCCATGGTTTTCTGTTTAAAGTAGAAGTTTTATAGTTTTCCATTTACAAATATCCCCAAGTGCTTTGTGATGAGTTAAAAACAATTGATGTAACTGGGAGACAAAAATTCCACGTGTGAACTTGGATGTAGCATCAGCTTAGGTCTTATTTGAATATTTGCTCCTGCTCTAGTAAGAAAAGGCATTTTTTGCCAGCAAGTCAAGGACATGCAGTACAAAAAGGCACTTGGATCTTTAATATCCAAAAGAAACAGGCATAAGACTTGCATAAACACGTAACATTTCCATTTGAAAGATGAAAAATCTGTCAAGCTAAAAGAGTTGGATGCTACTTTTCACATTGCTCTGGTCTTCTGCCATCATTTAAGAGGTCAGTGCTGACTCTTGGGATTGTGTGCCAAAATGAATTATCATTTTTCCTTTTGAATTCACATCCAAATATGAATCCAGTCCCTGGATCACAGTGATAGCTCTGTGTGCTGAGGTTATAGACATCATAGGTGCAGCAGGAGAAGAACTAAAGCAATGTTGCTTATTTCCATTCACTTTATTACCTTTTGTTATGATGTTTGGGAATGAAAAAACATCTCAGTGATAGTAGACAAATAGACAAATAGTAGGTGAATAGAAACGACCTGCAAAATCAAATTTAATCTGTTCATCTGTTAAGTTCCATCTATGTAATGACCCAAACCAAAACAACTGTAGCCAATGTTCTAAAAACATGATTTGTTTTTGATGTTAAAATCTTACTGAGATGAAAAGGGAAATCCACATCTTTAAGAACTGGCCTGTTTGCAGACGTAGGAAGTCAATATTGCAGACACTTGCAAATGATTTCTGAAGGTTTTCTTCCCAAATTTTCATGCAGCGTTACCATCTCTACTTAAGAAACATCAGTATAATGCTTAATTATGTATAACAACATAATTATTTTGTGAACCTGGTCCCCGGGGAACCTTCCCTAAATCAAAACTCAGATTGAGTTAAAGTATTGTAAAGCCCACAATAATATACTCATTAACAATGAAGAGATGCCAATGAAAAAATACACCTGTAATTTAAGAGTGAACTCCTGCAACTGGATATTGTTCATATCAGTGGAAAATGATAACATGAATATAAATAGTGTAGACCCAGCTGGACAAGGCAATATGTTATATGAGCTTAAATCTGTTGTTGGGTGAAGCTGATTAGGTTTATGTCTGTCAAAAGGATGAAGACTTGTGCCATCTGTAACAACAGTGAGCAGCTTGGGTAACTTTATCTCCACCAACCACCATGGATCACTAGGACCACTTCCCACGAGCATGGCATTAGATCATCTTTTAAAAAAGCCACTGCCACAAAGGCAGACAGCAAGAGCTCAAGTTTAGAGGAGGATAATGCAGTTCAAGCACCATTTGTTGTCACCAGATCATCATAAATATCTGGAGGACTGACTTTGACTGACTTATCTCAGTCTTGTTTTGCAGTTCTGCTTAGCTGAATCAAAGGAGTCAGGGGGAAAATAGGTTTATAATTTACATTCATCTTAAACATTCATTCATTATATTAGTTTTAAACACTGCACCAGGGATGAAACCATGGTAATGTCAGTAAGGAAGCGTTTTCATTAGTATACATTTCCTTTGGAAAAAAACCCCATGTAAATATTATCTTAGCCTTGCATTTTTTTCTTTCCTTCTTCATTTATGGTATTTTTGAGGATACCTCTGTGATGTTACTGTGCACAAAAATGTTCTTAGCTGACCTTACAAATCACCCTGAGGAAACATTTTGGTCCTGATTAGCCTTGAAATGTGATGGAATCTTTTTGTGCAGGGCTAAATCAGTGTACCATGCTTGAGAAAAGTCCCTAATCCAGTACATATTCCATGTCAAATATTACCTAGTCTCTTAGAACAGCAATGCCAAGTCAAACCAGTAACTATTTTCATTCTGTACTGCTATTCTGAGGGCTGAACACTAACCTAGTTTCCTGCTTAGCCCAGGATTACACAACATATTAATGGCCTGATCACTCAACTCCCCTGGGCCTCAATTTCTGCTTTTTTAAAATGTCAGCAGTGTTACCCTGATTTGTGACTCGGTGAAGGACTTGCATAAGTAATCCAACTAAATTCTTACAGTACATGCAAGTGTTGTGCTTCCTGGATGTAACTATTTTCAAGGTGCAGAAGGCTGGAAAAACTCAACAAATTTAATTTGAAAGTAAATATTTTTTTCAGTCAACCTCACATATTTACAAACAGGGATTCATGCCTTTATGAACACTATCCTGACTGCAATTTCAGAGGTCAGTCACTCAGTTCCCAGAGTTAGTCCTGCAAAAACCTAATATACTTGCTTGGACTACAATCTGAAACCTAACCCTTGTCTGGCTATTAACAAGTTGTATTGATATGCAAGTCTCCTGAGATATTTATATATATGTATTTCCATAGCCTGCCCTCACTATTAATAAAAGAGCATTTCTGGAGCAGGAGTATTGATCACTGCTAAATATTCAGTATCTGAGTTTATAATCTGATTTATTCTCGCCCAGTGATCAAACAACTATCATGAAATGATGAAAAACAGCTTAATTCCTCTGAGGATGAAGGATATAACCTGTATAGGTTATATGCATTTACANTAATATATACATAATATATGTGTGTGACTGTGTGGGTACATGGTTATATACCTGTGCTGGGTCAGCAAAAAAAACCCAAAAAGCATCCTCCCCTCAGCCCAAGGAAAACTTGTGAGTGTTGAAGGAGTCGTCCTCTCCCGGGATATTTGTGTGGGCATGGAGGATGTGTTAGCACAAAACCCAGAAAGCAGCTGCAACCTGCCAACTGTGACACATCAACACACACCTCAGGCCAAGAAAGTGGGAGATTAAATTCTGCTGCCATCCACAACCAGGGAGAACAAGAGGAAAGGTGTCTCTTCCCTCCTGAGCAGCTTTACACCAGCCTCTCCTCTGCTGCTCTCAACAGCTCTCAGTAAACCAGGTCTTAGGGCAACTCTTTGCTCTCCCACGAATCTGCACTGAGCCTCTTGGACAAAGGGAGGGGAAAAGAGGGACTGTATGGACAGCAGAAACAGGTGAACTCAGAGAGGAAAGCAAGAAAAATAGTTTGAATGAGGAAGGACCTGGAAAGAGGCAAGAAATAATTCATCTTGTGATAATTCTTCCTAGGCTTTGTAGGTGCCTCTAGAGACAGATTAAACCAACTGACCCCCACCTTGCTTATGTTTCCTTCTCTGCCTCACATAACATGGATTTTTGTCCCTCTGAGTTGTGTCCCACCGTTCCCAGTGCTGAGAATGAGCACCACAGCAGGCAGACCAGCTCGAGGAGCAGAGAGCAGGTACTGAAAATCCACCCCTCACATCAGACCTCCCACCACTGCTTCCAGAATTTTGCCCCAGCTCAGAGTTATGTTCTTCCTGCCTCAGCTTAGAGCTTTAAGAACAGGGATCCTTCACTTTGAGTGAATGACTTCTTGCATTTAGAGTGTGAATACACAAGTGCACTCTTGCCAAGTTGGTTTTGGACCTGAATTATACGTAATATTTGTCTCATAATACAAGTATGGGGGAGATATTATATATTATATAGAGGTCAGCCTCCCCGATAGCTTCCAAGCCCTGTTGGCTGGTTATGGTGTAAAGAACTTAAATATGAATCTTCATCCAGCTCTCCATAGTTAAACAGTGCACGTGGACACAGAGAGTCAGTGCCAGTGCACAGAGCTTTGTGTTTCATCTGAATCCACAGCCTTCCCACTGGCTTAAGTGCTCATATGGAATCTGGTGAAAAACTGCTGGTATAAATGTGGTTTGGAAAGAGATGTGTTCCAATACTTGGATATTATTTTTTAGATCATATATATTTTATGAAATAGTTTTGGCATCGCTTTTAAGGACTAGGTCCTCTGTTACTTTTACATCTGCAAGCAATGCAGCAGAAGGGTATCCACATGTGCTTATACCATTTAATGCTCAATGCACAAGAGAAAGATTATTGAGATCCACAGATGTAGGCATTGAGTACTGGTTTAGACACCTTGAGGTGGCCATGACATCCTCGTGGGCCTGGCAGATAAAACACAAACTTTATCTGAGCCCCATATCTCCCAAAGAGGCTGTTAAGGGATAAGCAGGATACAACAGACTCACACCTAAGGTTTCCAGACTCACTTTTATTTATTATTGCATGAAAGCATATAGTAGTATGAAAGTTTTGTTAAAAGCTGAAACAACAGACTTTCTTTTTTCAGGATATTTCTAGATAGGATGTAGAATAAAATTAGTTAGCACCCCCATGTTTCCTCAGGAAGGGTACCTCAAATTCCAGCATAGTCTGGTAACTGGAGCACGCTGAGGAAGCCAGTGCTGACATCCTATTTCTACCACTTGGGCTTTTTAACCTTGGGCAAACCACTTAATCTCCAAAGAAATATGTGTCTTCTTCTCCATTTTTTGTGCCATGGATGTTCAAACTAAAACATCTGAAGGAGGGAGGAGGGACTATCTGTACAGAGACTAAAGCATGGTGAGGTCATGAAAGCAAGTACTTGATGTCTCTCACTTCTTTCTAACATCACTTCTAAGGGTACTATGCATAATAAGGTGATTACATCTTTCTGTAGCTTTTATCACCACCATATCCAAGTATTTCATTACCATGAGGGTCAATAAAACCTTTCCAAACACCTCAGCTATTTGAAGACGTTGAACCCCATCAGAAGTCAAAACCCTTTTGGATCACAATGGGTTTTTTCCCAGGTTTAATATCGTAGAAAAATAATTCCCTTTCAATTTCTCCCTGGAAACTGGGTTTGCAACTCGGCCACCTCTGGTGCCACAGTGAGACCTCCATGGAGCACCACCATCCCTGGTGCCCTGGAGTTGCTGCACCACGGTGTTTGAAAGCAACAGGAGTGTGCCATGGGTTGAATTTCTCCAAGCCAGGGTGTCATACCGATTGAAAATTAGCCAGATTTGGGAAGAACATTTTTTTAATTTTCATAACCTGTTTCTTAAAAAGTGCTTTAGTCTCTCAGTAGCAGGTACTCAGCGTTCCAGTTTCTTTTCTTTTGCACTTGTACATGAAGTGGGGAGTGCTGGGCTGCATCAAAGAGCTGTGTCACTCACTGTCCTCTAAATCTCAGTCCTACTTGGATTCAGTGGTGCAGTTCCCATAGGCAGTTTCTGGTTATCTTGGGGGAAGGGCAGCAAAATCCTGTTTCACAACTCACAAAAATCCAGCTCAGCTTTCCGTTGCCAAGCGACATCACGGTTCTACAGCAGATCCAGCTGCTGAGGTTACTAAGCAACGTCTTTCCCATCAAGTTGTGCACTCGAAAATCATTGCATGTTTACTAATTCTCATGATGGATTATGGTTTCCCTCCCAGATTCTTGGTGTTTGCTCTTCTAGAATTTGTGAGAAGGCAAGGGCTGAAGGGCTGTCATAGGTCAGTCATTCTTGCAGAACTCTATGGTATTGTTGTAATAGGCAGAAATTAAGAATGGTTTTGTACTAGTTACATCAAGATCAGAGAAGAACAAAATTCTGAACACCTTCCCTGTTTTCTCTTTCATATGAGCATAGCTGGTGTGCTCAGTGCTTCAGCAGAGCTTTGCAATGCTTTATGTGTAGTATCAATCATGTGAAAATAAGGAACATTTTCACATTTTGTCTTATTCTGGCAGTATTTATACCATTAAGTAAAATGACCAAATTGTCTCATATAAATACTTAAGGTAGCCCATGTTCAATTTATAAGAAGCTAACATATCTGAGCAGTGTGTGGTTGGTAAGTATACCAAATACACCAAATACTGTGTAGACTGGGATTAAATTTGATCATTCATGACAAATTGTTTGGACCTTACTGAAATACCTAACCCATAAACCCATTACATAGCTTGCCTTTAAGTCTGAGCTGTGTTTCCTCCTAGTTTTAGTCTTCCAATCCTCCTGGGTTAGATCCTCTTTTGATCAAGAAAAGTCTCTCCCTGGCTGAGCATGAAGTGTGGATGAAGAACCACTGGGGAAATTCCAGCAAACAACAATAAAGCAGCCCAATGTAAGTACTTCTTCTCCCACCAGTTCTATCATAGAGACTAAAGAGAGACATCAGAGGATGTGGAATGCTCTGACAGCTGGGGGTTTACACAAACTGATTTGATTTCATACTGGATCAGAGCACAAGAGGAGCACCTGTATAGGTGGGAACAGCTTGCAGGGAGTAGGTGCTGCCTGGGATAGCTGGGATAAGCCCTGAGAGACTCCTAATTCAGACACGAGAGTGGATCAGAAAACTGAGCCCAATGTATAATGCCAGTGTTGTCAGACAGTGTTGTAAATCCACAGGTCAGAGAATGTGGTGGCTTCTGTCAGTATGTGCTGCTCCCCTCATTTCACATGGCTCATGGTTCTGGCACTTTGCAAACCTTACACCAGCTTAGCCAAACAAGTTCTCCTTTGCTCTTGTGTTGATAAAAATACAGTCAGAAATCATGATCAAATACCAGAAGATCATTTTCCTCAAAGTTTGTGCCAGACAATTGTTTCGCAAGGCAACTTCTTCGCTTTCACTTTGTGGCATTTTCTGGCTTTAGTTTAGAAATGGAATAGTACCAAATATGAGTTCAGTTTGTGTTTATGAAGAAATAATGCAGTCAGCAGAAGTGAGGATGTGTTACCAGGTTTGTGTTTTCCTGAGCTCCCACAGGATCCCTGCTCTTAAATTCATGGCAGAGAGCCTAAACAAAAAACATTGCATAATTTGTTTTCTGCCTCTGTTTTCTAAAGGAAAGCACTCTAAAACTATGATTGGATGAACTTCAGATTTGCTGGATTCTAAATTGGGCTGGGGAAACCAGAGAAAAGGGGATATTGCAACCACTTTCATATCTTTTAGTTTTTGAGCTTTACTATAGATCTTGACTTTTCCATCTTGAATTCTTCAAGGTATAACACAGATTTATTTCACATGTTGTAATACCCACACACCACCAAACCCACTCACACATACTTTATAACCCAAAAAAGCTCGAGGTAATTAAAAAAAAAATAGGGGGGAAGAAAAGCTCAGGTAATTTATTTCTGTTCTTTGAAATTCTTCTCTGATTAGTAACAGTGGCTTAAAGTGGTATAATAATGCAACCTGGATTGCTGGATCACCAACTTCATAAGAAAAGAAAGGCTTAGAAGGCAGGGCTACTCATTGACCTTGCAACTGTGCTTTCCAGCTGTTCACATTCTTTATGTTTTCAAGCCAGGAGTTTGTAGACCGAGACTTTGTAGAACAAAATCCAGCAGACAACATATTGCTGCCCTATTAAATCCTGCCTTTTAGTCATGTCAGATCCAGTAATTCAGCTGCCTCACAGCTCTTGAAGGTGCAGTGAACCCACAGTGGACCATTCCTTTCCTCTGTGGCACCAAAAAGCACCACTGATGTTTACAGATACTTGTTAATCCCTTGGAGTTGCCACTAATGAAAAATAGAGTCTTTTGTTATCAGCTGTTTTTCTGAACACTCCTTTGTGGAAGCATGGCTGGAACAGACAATCAGAATTAATAATAACAATTAGCTCGCCCATAAACCAGTACTTCTTGCAACATCACATTTCAAAGGGTTTTTGTCATGTCTCCACCCTTCAGAATGATTAAATAGGAAATTATTTCAGCATAGCCTGAACAGGAACATCAGCATTGTCTACCAGGTATTTCTGACAGCTTTCAGGAGTAAGATGAGAAAATAAAAAACAAACACACAAACAAACCTGAAAACAAAATGCAGCCTAGACATTCCCCTCAATACTAATTTTCCCCTGAAAAACAACACACGTGTAACTTCAACGTATTTCTGATAGAGTTTCACTGAGCAATTTTCGTAGTGCAAGAAGCGTCGCTTGTACAATAAGCCAAGAAATAGTAGAAGTGAAATATGTTTTAACTAAAATTCCTGTTCTCTGGGGTTGCTTTTGTGAAAAACATTAGTGCTCAGTTTCTGAGAGGCAGAGCCCCAGCAGTCTGGCAGGAGCAGGGGGAGGCCGGGTGGAGGAGGTATAACTTGTTTTCTTTCTCGCCTGGGGTGGAGGCAAGTTGGTTGTTGAGCAGGTTATGGAGGTGGGTCCCTGAGAAAAAAGCCTACATTTCATGAGTGTGAGGAGAAGGAGGAGGAGAAGAAGGTGAAAAGTGGTGAGGTGAAGATGGGAGGAATGGTTTGAAGACATGCTCTAGAATGGATCCCATACTGCCAGATTAATCCTGGAATGTAAGTGCAACATTAAACATCCTCCACTCTCTTGCTTTCAGGAAAGCAGTTGTTTTACAAGTACAAAAGTCTCTGTAGGCTGAACAGACCACTTTGGTACTGGTGAGCAGTTTTGGAGATATGTAGTGTTAAAATAATTTTAATAATGACATGTAAATTGTAAAAGATACTCGAGAAAGATGATGTAGATTATCTTTTTGTTAACCTATGTTTGTTTAATGAATGGATTTTTAGCATGTTTTTAATGTTTATTTGAAATTCTATACATATGATAAACCACTTGTAGTTTACAACTTAAGTAATAGTTGTGCATTGAGAGAATGGTTTAGAAATAATGTATGTAAAAAGGATTACAGTAACACTGTAATCTGAAAAGTTATCTTAGTGCTCTGCAGTGTAATTCACACATTATTGTTATCACTTGTTTCATTACTGGAGAATCTGTAATGTCTTTATTTCCCTTTATGACATTTATCTTCGTTACTGAGCAGATGGTAATGTGAGAATTGTGAAATTTCATGTTCTAGAGAAAGAAAAGAGTGAGTACACAGTATGATATCATGTGTTAATGGAGATTTGTGATAGTTGGCACTTTTGCTGTGCTTGTGTAATTTTCTGCTTTGATTCCAGAGCATTTTAATAAAAAATTGTAAATTAAGTATTGTTTTCTTTGAACTGAATATTAGAAATTTGGCCTTTGTTAGCAGGTTCTGTTCTTAACAGTCAGTATTGCTGAGCTGGTGCAGAAGTATTGAGAGTTTATTATGCACTGGAGAAAATGTACTCAAATTTTCTGTACTAAAATAAATAGAACAACATTGGCTTATCTATTTAAGGACTCCATAAGCAAAATTTGCATATTGCACAATCAATGCACAAAACCCCACCCTGATTAACTAAACAACTCCATGGGGACTTGGGAGAGTTTCATTTATTCCCCAGTTTATGTTATTACTGGTAATGCCTGGGAGGGGGCAGTTTAGGGAGCTTTAAATTTCTGTGTGTTTTCATGTAATGTCTGTGGGAGCAGAAAAGGAGCTGGGAAGAGCAAAGCTCAGCAGATCAGTGGCACAGAAATGCAGGATATTCACTCTTAGGGAATTGTCCTGCCTGTTGAGGGAAGCATATTCCTATGGCCAAGTTATTCTTTCCCTCCTGTGAATTTAAACCTTAGTCAGCAGCTCTAACAGTGTGAGAATGTTTTATTATAACAATACATACTTAAGATATCATAATCTTAATTTGTTGTCTTGGAACATTTCACTGAGCTGAGCCTGGAAAGATTTCTGTGTGCACACTACTGCATGATAAAGCACTTTATACTTGAACAATGGTTTTGAAAATGTTACATACAGTCTTCAATGTGGCCCAGAACTCTTTTAAAACAGGAGAGGATTTGGCAGTAATCTCAGCAGATAAAACCTCATGTTGCTAATTAATCACTAAAAGTGCAATCCTGGCCCCAGTGATTCCAACAGGAGCAAGTTCAAGCACCACTATATCCCCTGAAGACACTCAAGTTTAAACACAGAGCAGAGCTTAAAAGCACAACACCAAAAGTCTCTCTTCCTCCAAGCCTCCTGTGAAGAAAAATAATATTTCAAGTTCTGAAAAATGTGCTGTAGTAATAAGGAACAACATTCCTTAAAAGCTTATATGGTTTCCTTGGCGTTCAAAGTGCAATCTCTCTTCTACAGACTGACTTTAATGGAGTTTTTCTTGACAAGTGCCACAGACCAATCTCAAATTCTTTGCAAAAAGACCCTGAAGAGACTGTGTAATTTTCACCTATCCAATAATATAATAAATACAGTGAATTTAAATGCATAAGCCCCAAAATAAAATGTCTAGAAGAAGTGAATGTCTATAAGTGAATCTCTTTTGAGTACTCTTACTACTGAGTACCTTTCTCAAAAAAATATAGAAATGAACAATGCCTGGGGAGACAATTCTAGAACTGCTCAGAGGATTTTTTTTTGAAATTAAATAATTAGAGCTGAACAAGTATAAACCCAAGAGTAATTATGGCAGGCAGATCCTGTTAAGTGTAAAGAATGTGTTTAGATCATAACAATGTAAGCAGATTAATGCCTAAGAAAAACAGGGAACGATGCCAGTGATAAAGATAAAAAATCCATTTATTGTTTCTCTGACTGCATCTATGGAAAGTTGCTTGTTTCAATGATGGTCAGGTTTAACATTGTGGTTCTGACAATGTGAGGATGCAGCTCGATCCAGGAACTCCAAGAAACATAAATGGTTTGAACACAGTTAAAACAATGAGGTTTTCCTATGGGCTATCCATCCAAAATAACTTTGGCACAGAAAATGCCTTTCTGCTCAAATGAAATGGGATAATCCACAAACAGAGTAACAAGGCTGAGTTTCCAGGAATGTCTTTCAGCATAAGTGAAGCCAGTATAGGGAAGACAGCAGAGAGATATTAGGAAATAAACACATTAGGAGTTCTCTTCCCCTGATTTATGACTTAAAATAATTCTAAGAGTGAATGTCAGGAGAGGCAGCTGATAGGGTGACTGAGCCAACAGTCCTCCAAAATTTCCAGGGTTTTCTGGGTTTTATTTGGTTTTTCACAGAAGACTTACACCTTTTTCTTTTCTTCCAGTGATCTTTTTTAATTGCTGTGTGACACTGGACGTCAGCATCACAATGGGCAATGAGAACAGCAGTGCAGAAAATGAGGTGAGTGTGACAGTGCAATTGCATTTTCCTTCCATCCTGGCCCAGAGCAAACCTTACAGAAATGGGTTCCACAGGCTGCTTACCCCACATATACCTTCTGCTGCCTGTTACTCCCATATTTAACTGTCATTAATGGTAATTGAAAGCAACTTGGTTGAAAGAATGTTGGTGTTTGGTGAGTTATTTTTAGATGTTTGAAGTGAAGGGAACCCATGTGCTAGTGGTGTACAATTACATTGGAAGTTACTGTGCTGATATAAGTTTGAATAAAAGTTGTAATTCATTAAACTCAACAGTTATAATACCAGGATACATTTCATCCTCTATTTTTCCATATATTATGGTAGATGATAAAATGCATTAGGGTTCATTTTGCTTCCACTTCAGTTCTCAGCAGATCTGCTGGACCTTGTGCATTATAAAGTGGACCCTCTCAATGCAATCAGTATCACAAGTATTAGAGATTTCTTCATAAATAATTTTTTAGGAGAAAAGTCTTCCATAAGTCTTAGTTATTCTGACCAAGATTTGGTCCCAAGCTTTTTTCAGGTTTTGGAAAGAGTAGAATGTGTTCATTCCTATAACTAAGTAATGAGAATTTCTTCTCCATTGTGTACAGTATCCATTCAGGAAGTTTTTGAAAGTCAAGTATATTTCTTCAGGAGTTGTCCTGAGGCTGAGAACACTTCTCTTAAAAGTTATGGAATTTATTAAGAAATGGAATAAAAAACTCTTCTAATAAGGAAAGGAAACTTGTGGTCTCCTTTTCAGACTGTAAAAAACAAAACACCCTTACAAACACACCACTCCCCCCCAAAAAAAGCCCCAAAACCCAAAGCAACACAAACTACATGCTAGGAATCCAAATTACTCTCTATTAACAGAGAAATAAGAAGTAGTAATAAAATCTTAAAAGCCACTTAGGCTGACGAAGAGCTATTGGAAAAGTATCACTTAAAGAATAAACACTCATATGGCCACTGAAACACTTAAATATGTTCCTTTTTAGTCAGAAATTCCCCAATGCAAATAAAGCCATCCTTTTACCACCAAGCCAAGGAGCACAGCAGGTAGGGGATGATGCAAATGGTTTGCATGGTTTGCACTCAAAATGTTAACATCAGGCTTGGCTGCTCTTTTTCTTCTGCATCTGCTTCTGGCTCTTGGGTTTTTTGACACTGCAATTTTGCAAGGCAGCTACATTTAAGTTTTCAGCAAGTTGTAAAAAAAAAATCTGTTTTCTTTTAACTTTTTTCTTTATTAGCAATCTATGCTTTGGAGAAACAGCCTGTACTTGACCCCCTTTGCACCCTGCCTTTCCTTCCAACTCCACCACCATTAAAATAGCTCAGTGGGTGTTGTTTCTATGCTCAGAACCAGTTGACATCAGTTGTTTTTATTTGTGTGTTTATCAGAGAACACCATTGCCCAGCTCTAGCTCTCTGTGAGTTTTTTGGAAGCTGTGCACATGGTTTGCATTAAAGATGGGAGAGCCTGTGCTAAGTTTAGAACTCATTTAATGAGTGGGAAGATCTGTGGAATAAATGTGCCACTACAAAGAATGTAGTAGACACTTAGAGAAAAAGTAAATATCCAATCTGTCTTGTAAAGACCAGCTTCTGAAGAAAATATATTGTAAATTTAGTAGGAAGGAGTGAAGATAATGCTTGGATAAGGCAAGGCTGGGGCCACCAGTATATTTAACAAAGTCATTTTACATATACTAACTGTGTTCTATTTTGCTGGAACAGTACATAAAATCCAAGTTGCTGAGAGATTGTAGGTTTGTGTCCTGCCCTATTACAGTGTTTCCAAACAAGGGTCCCTGTCAGTGGCACAGCTTGTTGGGCTTATGATGAATTAAAAAGCTATTTTTAAGATGCATTTTCCTTGGAAAATGAAACTCTTCATGAAGAGAAAGGTGTTTAAATTGAAACAATCTAGAAGAACAGATATTTTAACCCAGTCTGATGCTTGAGATCCAGCCTTTAGCAGAGAAAATACAGGTGAAGTCATGAATGTCTTTAATAGGAGGTGTTCTTTAATAGTGTTCTTTAATTTTTTTAATGGGAAAATACCACAGATTAGGGCACTGTAGAAGGTCATTGTGCTGCCCATTAGACACTTCTTTCTTCATCCCCTCAAATGCACTGGGCAGCATGGAGGAATGGCAAGGTCTGTGTTTGGGCTTTTCCCTGACTTTTCTGACCAGCCAAATGTCCAAATGCATCTACGTGGATGTAATGAAAAGAAAAGGCTCATAGTTCCATAGGGACAGATGTACCTGTGCACTTCCCCAGCACTACAGCTCCGGATAGTCTGGGCTCAGGTGCCATCTACTAAAGCCACGCTTAGAAATGAGACCAAGCTGACAAAGACTAACAAATCTGAAAAGTTTAGGAGTGTGAGGCACATGGTCTGTGTGAAAGAGCGCAATCCCAGCATGTTACCTGTGCAGCCCAAGCTGCCCCAGGGGGTGGTGCAGTGACCTCAGGGACCAGTCCCCAAAGTGACTGTTGTCACAGGATTATTCCTGACTTCCATGACTGGTTTTTATCTTGGGCTCCCATCCACTAGAATTATGCCATTACCAGGACATCTTTGGTCTCACTTTAAAAGGGTGTGGAAAGGATGTTAAAGGCAGGAAGAGTTATCATTGGAAACGAGCACAAAACTTTCTAAAGCTTGAACAGGCTGGATTTTCTCATGAATTAAAATTTTAACTCAGGCTTTTAATTCTTGCCACTCAGAGTTTTGAAGAGGAGCACCATCATAGTTCACAGCCTTCCTCATGATTACAGAAAAGTCAAAGTTACCAAGTAATTGTAAAGCTCTTTGAAGGCAAAAACTGATGCTGAATTGAAATTCTAGCAGTTTGTCTTTTGTCTCATAGCTGAAAAGGGAATTTCAAAGTCAGTTAAACATAAGTTATTTCTATATATTTTGCTTTACCCTTTCTTATTCCTGTTTTACTGAATAAGTAAATAGCCAAACAAAGCTGGTTATTCCACATCTATGTTATTGTTAATTTCTCTTTTAACATGTGTCTTAATGTGTGGTTATCTTTTTTGTTCTTGTTTTCTATTGTGGAATGTGTAAGATACACACTTGCCAGGGGGCCACAACTTCTGAAGAGTGTAGTTGTTGTCTGAAGTGTCGTGCTGTGATCCTGCTGGGATCTCTCCATTTATTTGTTATGAACAAATCTGACTGCTGCACATCCTGCAGTTAATATTCTGCATTATTGCTCTTCCCATCTCTCAATTTCCTTATGCCTCTGTGAAATGATGGATCTTGTTGATTGGCATGGTTCCTCCTTCAGATCCCAGTGTTATGGGGATCAGCACAGGATGCACTGGACACATCAGCAACACCCTGGCATTCAGTCCCCATTCCCACAGATGATAACTGGGCAAATTCCTCTGAGCTCTGGTGCTCATGCTGTGTGTTTACATACTTTTTAAATCATGCAATAATCTCTGTATACATTCCATTGTTTATGTTCCACTGGGAACAAAAATATATTCCCAATTCTCTGCTTAATAATTTTGCCTATAGCATTTTAATGTGATACACTGTTCCTTACATGGGTTCTTCTTTGAGCTTGTTGTGTCCACTGTGATTCACTACTTTTACCCTCTAGATTATGATTCTCTTTCATTTTTCCTTCCATTTCTTCCATTGCATATTGGAATATCAATGGCAGTTGGCTACAGACCAGTGAGACCATTCCTGTTGCTTATGTAGTTCTAGCACACCTCCAGTCACTACATTAATTAATTCTTACTTCCAGTGATAATTACTCCTGTTTGAATATTCCATGGTAAATAATATCAAGTATTTCTTTGAGTTTAAACAAAAAAAAACATTGTCTATTTTCATAGAATTATACATCCTTTCATGCAAAAGCAGCAAACTCTGGGACACTTCTCACTGCAATGAATAATTATTATTCTTGTTCTCATCTTCCCTATGAGCAAAGGAGGGGGGATGAAAGAAGAACAAATATTCAAAACTGTGGTGGGGTTCTTAATTTGAAAGCATAGTGAAAAGGAAGTTGGAAGACTATTCCTTCTCTTCTGAATTAATGGGTTAAAGTGTCCTTCACATCTGTAAAGCCACCATCATTTCTCATTGGAAATGTACATGTATGGGTACAGATGAAAAGGAAAAATATTTTATATTGATAAAGTACCTCTGTAATTAATTACTACATGTAAATTTTCACACTATATTGTGAAAATGTTGGACTTGCATTTTTCCACAGCTATGGGTAGTTAGAAATAACTAGGCAGGCAAACACTATTATCTGGGGAACACAACAGAGTCTGGAACTCAACTTGGAGACCATTTTCCTAATAGTACTTTATTTGAATCTAAAAGCATCTTCTCGAGTATTTTACTCTCAGACTCTTAAGAACCCCTCAGCAGAAAGGTGCTTGAGCTAAAGCTTCATTGACTGAAAATTGCAAGTTGTGTGATGAAGACTTTTACTGCAAGGTCATTAACCTTATTCTCTCTCTCCTGCCACATCTCATACACCTGCCATCCTTAAGAAAATAATGTAGGTACTTTACAGACCTTCACCAACTGTGAGGAAAGGGACAAAGGGAAATAAGTCGCAGCAAGACTAGTGAAGATAAAAGGATAACTATGAATTTTCCTTTGCCTGCTGAACATAGATCACATTAAACAGATGGAAAGATGAGGTTAACGAGCTGTGAAGCCAGTTGTACCACCATGCTTCATTTAGCTCAGTGCATACTCCTTAAACATAGCAGGTCTTCTCAAGTTGTTGAGACACTTCTGTTGACATCACAAGGATCTGAAGATAAGCAGTTTAGTGCCCTCAGTGGACTGGAAGAGTCATAAACACAAGCAATGAAGCCTGAAGGTTTGACTTGCTCTTGCTGTGGCTGAGAGGAGGTGGTGTATTCTGTGAAGAAAGCCAAATCAAGGACAAAATGGTAACTGTATATAAATATACACACGCATTTTTATGTTTGCAGACAGTCTTTTCAGTAAGTGTTTCTCAGGAGGGAAAGCAACCCTTTAAGACAAGGTTGTAGGTATTTATAATCAAAAGCTGTAGCCAGAATTTTTCAAATAACATTGTTATTAATTTGCTTAGCTTCTTGAATTTGCAAGAAGCAAATTAAATGGGGCTTCAACCAAATGGCAATTTTTGCATTCCTGACCCTTGGGGGGTTTTAATTAGAATAGGCATGAACTTAGAATTCTACTACTGCAAGACACAAATAAACCACGCCAGAAGCAATAGCAAATTACACCATTACTGATTAAAGACAAAAATCTCCTGTAATTGCAGAATTCTATATGGAATCTCCCTTAAGGAAAGAATCTGCTTTTCATATCTGATCATATCATAATTACATCCAACTGATTAACTAGACGAGATGTTTGGGCAAAAAACCAAGAAGTGTTCGTGACAGGCATGTCCCTCTAACCTCCTGTACCCCCACTCTCAGCAAGGGGCAGACACTGAGTAATGCAGGTTGCTGCACCAGCTGTTTGTTAAAATCAGAATTTAGCTTCCGTGCGAGGTGACAAAATCAAGTTTTTGTGTAATTCTTCAGATCTAAAGCGTCACATGGAGTTCAAGCTTGGCCCAGTATGTCAGGTACCAATTTGTTCCTCTCCCATGATCACTGGTTTTGCTGACCATTGTTGCTATGATTGTAAAGTTCCAGTAGCTAGAACAATATCCACTCACTACCTAATTTTTATTTATTTTGGTACCATTTCTCCAAGCCAGGGAGAAACAACAGCTCTGCAAAGATACAAAGCTTTTAAAATCTAATTTACTAATCTGTTACTGTTCCTGTGGAACAACAATAGCAACAACAGTTGCTCTGTGTCCTGGCACACACCTGCCAGGGTACCTGCCCTGTGCCCTGATCCCCTCCTCGTGGAGGTGAACAACCTCTAGCAGGCAGACTTCAAAAAAACCCAAAACTATTAAAAAAAAAACCCAACTTGCAATGGAAGTCATGGAGAAAAATAAAAGGTAATTTCTGGTTTATTGACTGAGACTTGTAAAGGCTTGCTCCAGCTTCCTCTCCACTAACCAGAGGGAGAAAGTGGGAATGGAAATTTAATGTAACTCCTCAAAGATTACTTGGAGCTCGTCAGAGCTCTGGAATGTTCCAGCAACTGCTATAAAAGGATGTGTGCTTAATGGGGGAATGTTGCAGAGGGCAGATGGAGGCAACTCTTAGTGAGAGAGAAAAGGGAGTCAGTGAAGTTCCCCTATTTGAGGGCTTTGAGTGGGAATGCCAGGAGCTAAAAGCAGGCCCGTGTTGTGCTTTGTGACCAGGAGCCTGGTGCTGTGGTGGGAAACACGAGGTTTTTGGGATGTGTGGTGTGGATGGGTTTGTGGGATGTGTGAGATGAGGCTGTGGCTGTGCCTGATGCTGTTGCCATGGCTTTAAGTCAAGGTTTTGGGAGCTGTGCTGTGAACAGGCTCCCTCCCATGAAACATTAAAGGAATTTCTTTCTGGGATGATAACTTTAGGCAGAGAACAGCAGCACACATAATCCATTTGGCTGCACTGCTAATGGAGCTCTCTGTCTTTAGCCTCCTGTTCAAAGTCATTGGCAAAATAAAGTGATCCTGTAGATTTACTTTGTGTTCTTGCAGACTCCAGTGCTTCTGGAAAGGTTTAAAGCAAATTACATTGCATATTTCAGGAAAATAAGTTTTATCCATTTAAAAAGCGTGCTGGCTTAAAGGGGAAAAAACTAAAGGCTGTTTGGTCTTCCTTCTGTTGTTTGTATACTCTCTGTGACAAACCTGGCTTCTTTGTTGTGGGATATTTTTAATTATCTTGCACTTAAAGAAAAAACTGCTGAGAACCTGTGTGTTCTGATTTTTAATACAATTATTTAAGTCTTTCAGTTAACTAACTTTTTATAATGAGAATCCTTTTCAAACAGGAATATGCTACACTTGAAACAAATACAGAGCAAATTTAGCTGCAAGGTTCTGCAGTCGATCATTTCAGAGGCTGTATGTATTGAAACCTCAAAAGTAATTTATTTAGTAGCAGCTTTCTGATGATACTTGTGAACAAAACATAGTCTTTCTAATTGTTTTAACAGATGTTAATTAAAAATAAAAAATCATGCTTTGCAAAGCTAGTTCAGCACCTGATTTGCATAACTTGCTTAAATTTAAAAAATTTAATGGAAAAATTCAATTATGTTTTTCTTCTGTCTGACTTAGATTTACAGAACATGTTCTTTTGTGATGATTAAATGTAGAAGGCCAATACAGAAAACTTTCCTATTTATTAGAATATTACTAGTTAATTTTACATTTAAATATCTACATTAAGATTAATTTTAGATTATTGCTAAAATACTCCTCTGAGCTTCTTTTGAACATGTATGTGTGTTTTTGCCTTAGGTAATAGGGCAGCTTTGCTTTTTGATCACTCAAATATAGTTTGGAAAGAAATAAGAGTGCACAGTTCAAACCTTCCTCTGATTCAACAGGGTCTGTGTTGCTGAGATTGTTTTACTACATGTGAAACTTGGTAATGAACTGGAAGAACAAGAGACAGATTTTTCTGTGCACTCGCTTAAGGATAGTTGGGAGATGAACCATAACTTCTCAAACATTACCTCCCTGAAAGCACAAAACTATTTAAAACCAAAAAAAGTCTAAACTAATCAACCCCCCAAAAAACCCTCAACAGTCCCCTGATCCCACACAACCTATGGAAAATGTTAAATATAGTCTTCAAATGTGTGCATATAACTGACCTGCTTTGTTGTGATCATTCTCTTTGCCTTCTCAATCTGCCTCTCCCAGTGTTTTTGTTCAGACATTAAGTCCAGATTTTGGAGTAACAGCTGATATGGGCACTGGGACATGGGCCTTTCTCTCTGTCTAATATGGAAACATCCTAATTTTGATGAGATGGGGTGTTCAGGTGTAGTGGGCACACAAATGTCTGTATTATGTAGTTCACTTGTGAATTCTGGAGACAAATAGTAAAAGCAAAATCCAGCAAACTCCTACCAAAATTATTCTGGTCTCAAAATATTCTGTAGTGTCAGACTCGTGGATTCAATGACAAATTAGCCTGACTACATGCTATGGTTTTAAACTGTCCTAAAATAGCTGTACTACTGCTTGTAACCTCTGAGTTAGGTCTCCTTGTGTCTGTCTTACTCGAGCCTGAGTAACAATGAGGTTTATGATATGACAGGTTGATGAGTAATGTTTCCTTCTGATGCCACAACTGAGCCAATATTGCTGATTAACAATATTGGTTGTCACGTGGCTCGTGACATTTGTGACTCTGGGTGACAATGCAAAGGATATTGATTCTCTGCACAGAACGTTTCACTTTAGACTTGTGTGCAGTGACATCCCCATTATGCCATGGCTCCAAAAGTGGGATCACTGCAGGTCAGCAGAACAGAGGATTGTAACCTAGAGGAGCCTTTTGAGTTAAGTGGCTGATGTTGTGAAGGAGGGACTAATTAGAAGCAACGTGTGGCTCCTGAGACCGAGTGTAATTGCAGGGAGTTAACGACTGAATTCTTTGCTGTGCACCTTTCTGCTATGGAACATGACAGAGGCTTGAGGAGAAAGAGACAAAACATGCAGCTCTTCATCTTCTGAAGAGAGCTGTGAGGTAATTCCTCCTGCCTGGCACCTAAAGCAGCTGAAGAAAATTGGAGATGATGGTGGTAGAAAGGAGGAAAAATAAATAGTTCTCACTGCTCTTGCCAACTGCTGGAGGCATCTGGACAAATTTGTAATTTGGCCTAATGTCTTGGGGTTCTTTATGTGGTTCTCCTCCCCTCCCTGCCCTGGTGGGAAAGGAAAGGAGGTCATTTCTGCCTGCAAGTGGCCTGAAAATGATTCTTCATTTGGCTGCTACCACGAGGCATTTTTTGTGGCACATCTTTCAGTCTGACCCACCTGCACCTCTCATGGTAAGACATGATACATGGGTTAAGGAAGAACATGGCACCGTGGCTGCTTCTCCTGGTTTGGTGGGATTTTACCAACCACTGGTTGTGTTTTTTCCAGATAATTAATTTAATAACACTTTTTTTCACAGTTTTTTCTCGTGTGCATGCTGAAATAAAGTCTCCATGCAGACTTTCTCATGCAAACAAACATAGGGCTGCCCAAAACAGCACCAAAAGCAAAACAGAGCCCTGTAAGCTAACTCAGCTCTATTTTTATTTTTTTTTTTTTTCTGGCTGTAGGAAACAAATTTCCATGTGTACATCTTGATGTTCTAGTATTTTTTGCCGTATACTCTGGGTTTGAGGCCAACTTATATACTTAGATAAATATTCTAAATACCAGATGTCAACACATGCTGGGTAAGTGCTTAATAATCATGAAACCAAGAGGCCTTGGTCTTTCCCAGCGGAAAGTGGTGTGATAAAGGAGACTTCTGCAAACAGAGCTGGAGTGAAGGGGTTCCTCCAGGGAAAGGCAGAGGATATGAGAGTTAATCAAATTTCTCTTAACTCTAAAGGAAGTCTTTTTATATATCCAGTATGCCCTGACCTTTTCAATTGCTCATTACATGGGCTTTGCTTGTCCACTGGGTGTCTCATTCCTGGCACTGAGCAGGAGAATCCTCTGGCTGTGTGGGAGCACATCATGTTCACACAGAGCACTGTAATTTTTGTAAACAATAAACTCTGTCATTTATTGACTACTGCTAGAGCAAAATAAATGTTGAAATGGAGAGTAGAAGAACACAAGAGATGGGTTGGAATTGTGTGCTGTGCTTTTAATCTCTGACGTTACCCTGAAGTGGTTCTCCTGCCATCAGTAAATACATTAAGTGTGCCTTAGGATTTCTATAGTCACTGCTAGGAATTCAAAAAGCAGTGACTGTATGTTCACAGTGATCTGATGAAGTAATTTTCCTTCTCTTTAACTATTGCTTAATGTGCCAGAGGATTTGAAAAAGACCACCTGAGTTCAGACTTCATTTTTGCATTGCACTTGTTTCTCTCCACTGCTCCAGTTCTTTTTCTATACTTGAAGGACATCCTCAGCTACTGTTCAGAGCAGCCTTTACCAGCTCTTTTTCACCTTCTAAAGATAGTTCTGCCTCCAAATTCAGTAGGAACATGCCACTATCTGCTGTAAGCAGCCCCACAGGGTGTTGTAGAACCCCAGGGATTTGCAGGCACAGCCCTGGCACTTGCACAGGACTCTCTTCCTACCTGGAGCAAAACCAATAATTTGCAATAGAAACAAAACAAAACAAATCCACTCATCTAAAGGCATATCTCCATGGATGAAGATCACAGGTAAATATTTGCCTTTGAGAAGAGGTGATGCAGCACTGCCATGGTTGTGCAATAGCATTTCTGTAGCTATTACTACAGAAGCTGCAGCATTTCCTGTAGCTGTTATCATAGAAAGGCAGTGTGGTGAAGAATCAAGCCCTCTGTTTCAGTTCAGAGGCATTCTGAGCTTTGTTGAAGTGGGAGGGAAGGAATCTGGACTTAGATTCAAGTGCTTGGGTCTTGATTGACAGTTTTATCTCTAACTTGACTCCAAATATACTGCTAATATTATGAGTGTCCAAGTTTACAGCCTATTTCCATCCTTTCTCATTTTAAACTTGCTTAGCAAGGAAGCATTTGCCAGACTTGGAAAAGGAAAAGATGACACCCTCCTTGGGTCAGCAAAGGCCCTGGCTTCTTTATAACAATTGTTGCATTCTTCTCTCCCTCTTCTTTTCCTGGTATTTATTTTTGGCTCAACCACTTCCTTCTGTTTTTCTGTCATTGGGGAAAAAATGGCTTGGCTTTAGAACCTGCAAGTTTCATCAAAGTAGTGAAATCTTCTGCAGAAGTTGTCTGTCAGTGGGAAGAACAAAACTCCCCAAACTTATATATTCTCCAAACCAGCAGCAACTGTTTAAATTGGTTTGTTTTGTTTGTTGTTTTTCTTTTTTTTTCATTCTAGAACACTCCACAAGACTCAGACTTAGGCCAACCTCCTGGTAATGGGCACAACATAAAAAGGAGCCCTCAGGACAAGAGCATACAAATGTCTGGAGGTCAGAACATCTTAGATCCTCCTCTTGCTGCTGTGCCACTGGCTGAGAGTGTAACTCCATCAATCCCAGGACCTGCAAGGTAAGGAAGGAAGTTTCTTCCTGAGTAGCAGTGAAGCCCTGATGCTGTTGATAGCTGGAGGTTCTGTGTCAAGTCTCTGTTCATGTGTAACTGTTTTTCAGTCTATGATCCTGATGGATGTCCTCAAAAATAACCTGACACCACCACACTACTGTCTACCAAATTGACTTTCCTGCCTTACTGTGTAACTATAAAAAAGCTCCATCTGTTGTAGTAACCCCTGACCTAAACTTTCTATGCTTTTTGCTTGTACTAATAATCTTTGATCTGAGACATAGAAACACCGAAGAGTTTTTTGTGGTCATATATGACTGTGAAGTCAGATGTAATTGCAAAATGCCATGCTCAGCTCTGTATAATAATCCCACTAAAAATTACCAACCCAGCTAATATTTATTAGCATTGAATTCTTCTTCTAAAGTGTCTTAAAATTCACCTTATAAAATAAACAGGACTACTTGCTGTTCTTCAGTGCTATTAAGGATGGCAGAAAGTAACATAATCTGGATTTTATGTAATATTCCAAAGAGAACATTTCATCTGAAGCATTAGTACTTCTTACTTGAATAAGTGTGTTTTCCTGTGCTACTGTTGTTTTCAGCTGCTCCAATGAAGGAATTATTGTAATACCAGAATGATTTCAGCACAGGGCTGAATACTTTCCAGATCATCAATGTTACCTGGCATAGAACAGAATCACAGAATATCCTGAGCTGGAAGGGACTCACAAGTGTCATCAGATAGAATGATAAACACAACTTAGAAGGAGTAGCAGAAACTTGCTGAGAAATGTGTAGGATTTTTAGGCTACAAGCACCTTTTGAAGTGTTGTCAGAAATTTTCTTTAAGATTGGAGAATTCACTGAATAAAGATTTGCCACATCCTTTAAAGCAGAATATACGTGAACTGGGCCTCTCTGTTTCCACCAAGCTTGGCTACCATTTCTGATTGCCATTTCTTTGAAAGATGTGAACTTGAGAAATCAAAACCAAGCACAAACAGTAGTCGAGTAAAATATTTCAGAGGCTGTTAATGCTATTCCAGGCAATAAAATATTCTCTTCCCCTTTTTTTGTACGAAATTCTGAAGATTAAGCATTTCTTTATGGAGAGAGTGGTCAAACACTGGCTTCCTAGAGAGGTGGTCAATGCCCCAAGCCTGCCAGTGCTTAAAAGGCATTTGGACAATGGCTTTAATAATTTCTTTTAATTTTTGGTCAGCCCTGAAGTGGTCAGGCAGTTGGATTATGGTAGATGTCTTCCAATATTCTATTCTATTCCATCCCACTCCATTTTAATATTATTAACATTATACAGCAGTTTGTGGCAGTTTAAGTCCAAATTCAGGTATTCAGTAAGATCATCATTGACCACATTAGGGACATTTCAGGGAAACTAAGACACATGACATAATCTGAAAAGGTTTACCAAGAAAGAGCAGCTTATTTTCTGGAAGGGACAGTCTGGCTGTGCTATGAAGTTCTTACACTTCAGGAGGTTGTCATACTTCAGTACACATATAGGAAGATACTTACTATTGGTTCTATTTATTCTGGGTGCCAGTAAAACATTTTAATTATTTACCAAAAATAATAGAGTGAGAGCAAGACTGAAGACTGCTAAGTCAATTTACAATGATAAAGGTATTTAGGAATGAAGTTGAAATAAGTGATGAAAGGTTGTGCCTCTTTCCTAGAGATGCATCACTTATTTAATCCAGCATCACTCCACTATGTAGCACCAGGTCTAGACATGAAACAGCTTTTTCTTGGATGAGTTTCTCACGTCTATGAGAGTCTCTCTCCATTTTCATGTCAAATGAAAGAAGGCACAGATGCCATTCTCACTAGTAAAAAAAAGAAGATTTTGGAGTGATAAGATTGGACAGGGTGAGATTTGTTAATTTGTTTTTTTCAGTTAAGGAACACTACATGTATCCTCTACTTTGCAGTTTTTCTCCATGGTGTTGTGCATCATCACTATATTGCTTGTGTGTGTAACACAAATCACATTGTCCTACTGAAGAAAACATACATCTCTTGTAAGCTACTTACAACATGATGCATTCTGATTTGTGACAGCAAAATAGACAGTTTTTTTCTATTCTTATCAATATGCAGGTCATATATTTGGAAGGGGAAAAAAGAAAGGAAATTATGAGTATTATTAACTGCTGATATTTATAGTAAGCCTATCATGACTAACATTCCTACAAATTGGAGCTGTTTGTGAAACTGCACAATGACAAATAGGAGACTGTGTACCCAGGACCTGTACACCCTCCAGCTGAGAGCATTTGTACCAGCATCCACCTGATACACTGGAGACTCTTATCTTGGGGCTGGAATATTTGTGGTTTGGCTGCAGCAAATGCAGTCTTGTGCCCTTTTTTTTAAAACATTAGCATAGTAACTTTATACTGTTCTGTAACTAATTTGCATTTAAAAAAAATATATTGCTCAAAAATATTGGCAAAACAGCTGTTCTTTAGGGGTTCCTTTTCAAAATGTGAGTAACTAGAACACTTAGATTTATATTCCAGCTGGCTAAAACAGCTTTACACTGCAGCAGGCAAAATTATGACTCGTGTGAGATGAATGTTACATGGATGAGTCAGCTTGAAGGGATTCATAAGATTCTTGTTTCAGGAAATTTATTAAGTGGGCGGGAGCTCAGGCAATTACTTGTTGTTCAGCCTTACTCCTCAAACTGCTGGCACATGCCTGTTTTGGGTGTCTTCTAAGTTATATCCTGCCAAAATAGAAACAAAGACAATAAAAGGAAAATCTTTGAAGTCCCAGATTCCAGGCTGTTTATTTTTAACTCGCTCCCCTATGCTGCTTTGAACGCATCTTTTCCACCCTAAAGTGAACTCTTGGAGTCTTCAGGGCGTGTGACCTGCCATCTTCAGATGGAGTATCCCTGGGTGGAAAATTACCATGTTTTCCCAGTCTTCTGGGTGGCTTTCTTCTACCCTCCACAAATTCTCAGTCGCTTTTAAATTCTAATCTTTTGGAATTCAAAATGTCTGTGACTTTGACTTCAGAATAGCCTGTTTCAGCCCAATCTTTTTTTACCTGTTTCTCACGAGTTTTACATGCCGAAAAGTAAGACCATGAGTAATTAACCTGTGAGCTTTCCACGTGGAATAGTTATGAAGCCTCAGGGTTTGCATTGGTGTCTGTGTGAGGTGTGACCATGACTTTCTCCTGGTGCACTGCACACGCCTGGGGAATCCTGAGCCTGACGACTCTACCCCAGAGGCACTTTTTCCCAGCAGGTTTAGGAAGAAGGAGACGCAGCAATTTAAAAGATACACAGCCAGGAGTAGTTCAGGGGAATGAGCACAGATCCTGTGGGACACACAGAGCCACTGCAGAGTGGAGCTGGAGCTGCCACACATCCTGTGGGACAGTCCTTCCAGTGCCAGGCATCCTGCTGACTCTCCGGATATCTCAGATGGAGACCAGGAGCCATTCCTGGAACTGGAGCTGAAGATCTGGCCTTGCCTGCTTGCTGCAGCAGGAGTAAAGCTCACTTCTTTAATGTTAGAGTCATTTACTTTGGTCATACTTAAAATATTGCAGGGCCTGCGTTTTATTCTGTGCATGGAATGAGGAGGTGGAAAGTGGCTGGGGGTGGGGGGGAAGGGGAGGATGGTTCCCAGGAGGATCATATAGATCATTATTCCTGCTTCACTTTTTCCTGAAAGCTTATATGCACAGGGAGGGTGGGGGAGGCTGGCTGCTGTTAGCAGCCCTTTAGCAATGATGGATTTCTCATGTGTTTGTTTATGCTGAAAAGTTCAAATAGTGACTTGCCCTGCCTCTAAAACTGTGACTATTTGTTTCTTTTGTCCTTGAAAGGGAATATGGAAATGAATTCCATGTTCCTAATAAACTTTCAATACCTCTTAGGGATTAAAGATTAAAATGCAGGATTCCTTAAGTTAACTCAAGTCCTCTAGTACACTGTGTCCAAGTGTATAAACTCAAAATGTAGACACTGATCTCTCATGTGTCAAGGGAAAGAGAACAGAAACATTTGAGAGGCAGCTTTACGTGTGCTGTGGTTGCAGAGCTGGCTGTGCATTTGTTCCCTCCAGTGCTTTCTAAATTCATCCTCAGATTTCAGGCTCACACTCCTGGGAATATAATCACTCAGGCTCTGAGTTACATCAGTATGGATGGCAACCGTATGTGACCTCTGGGATTCAGAGGCTTTGGCACTTGGTGTTTTTCCCTCACAAGCATGACTGGCTTGGGGAGGCTGCCTGTCCTTTCAAAAACTACTGCATGTTTTAGAAGGATAGCAAAGGAATAAGAAATGGGAATTACTTTTTAACTATCTACAATTTTCTGTTGTGGTATCATCATGTCTTGTTTCTTCATCCGGTGGTATTTTGTTTAGCAAGTACACTTAACATATTTGGGCATCTGTAACCCCCACACCCCCCCCTCAGACAGTAAATGCTAAATACCAGAGAGCTTTTGTCTGGCTGGGGCTGGTTTTATCTTCTGGCCCTTTGCCTTTGCTGTGGATGACAAAACAGAGTAATAGAAGTTGTGACTTCAAGTGTTAATGGCTGGTGGATTGGGTATGGCTCTTAATCTGGAAGTATTTATGGGATATGCACCATAAGTCATTTCTTAACATCCTTTACAGTTTCACACTCTAAACACAGACCAGGCAGTGCTCTCCTAATAAACATCTTAGGAACCAGGCAGGACTCTTAAATTATTCCAGGATAATTCAGGCTTGCAACAATACCTTCTGATGGTGAAAAGAGGTTAACTATAGGTGTTAAAACTTAATTAGTAAATTTGCAATGTGCTTCCAAACAAGCAATTTCTCAGTAATTATTTATGCCAAACAAACATTTTAGGTATGTCAATAACTTACTCGTTATTTGATGTTGTAACTGGAAGTATAGCATTCATATGGTCAGTATGTTAGGGCCTTGAAATTGCAAATCCTTATCCATGTACTTAACTTCTAAGATGGGGGGAAGTTCCCTTTGCTAACTCCTGAGTGCAGCAGGACACACATATTTCAAGTTACAGATGCACCTATGTCTTTGCATGACTGCATTTTTTTTTTTTAAACATCAATCACATGCAGCAATTATTCCCAGCAAAATGACTCTCTCTGCCCTAAACTCTACATGAACTATGAGGAACTGGAATGTTCTTCCATGCTTTGTCATTTGCTCATTTTGTTTTAAATAGGGATTAATTTTTCCCTTATAGTGAGCTAGGTCAGATTCCAAGCAGAAGAGATCAAGTACCCAAAAAAGAGAACATATTTTATTTTCATGTGTTTAAAAATACCAGCTTTTAGGGTTGTAGCTTTATGTTGATTGTATTAAACGGGTTGTCTGAAAATACACATTCCCTGCAGGTTATTATTGATTTAATGTAGATTGGGTTTTACTCAGGGGAATTATCTTCAGCATGTGGTGTAATTTCCCTCTAGTGCTATTCCCTTTAAAAAGAGTGGAAGATAATGGGACTAGGTGTGACCTTAAGAGGTCATCTAGTCCATCCTTCTGCCCTAAAGCAGGATCAGCTGTGCTTAAGTCATTCCCAACAGATGTTTGTCTAACCCCAGCATGTCTTGCAGACAGAAAAGCAAGATTGTAAAAAATGAAAAGGAAGCTGTAGGATACATTCCCTATACAGTTTTCCTTGTTAGTTACATCAGAAAGAGAAACATAAACAGAGATATCCAAACAGGTCAGTCCAGGCATATCCTATTATGATTGAAAACTCAAACCTTCCAATTCTGTGTTATTTCCTGGATGAAACATTGAAGGAAGCTGCAGTAGCACACATGATGAATCTGTACTGCTCCACTCTAAAAGGGATAGTTTTACTTGCTGTCACAGCATGTGCCAGCACTGTCATTTTAATTCTGTTCAGCATACATTAATTACAAACTTGTCCCAATTCCTTCATCTACTCCTGAGTAAAATGAACAAGTTTTCAGCATTATTGAATACCAGAAAAATTGTTTTGATTGATTCATAATGCTGAATAGTTTAGTTCATAGGATTGTCATCTTCCTTGAACCTAAGTCACAAGTTTATTATTCTGGCTCTTGACAAAGTTGAACCATCATTGCAGTAGATAGTTCAAGGGTTTAGAAATAGTAGTCAAGAAAATTTAACCACTTCAGACATGTTTGGAACTGTTTCATATTTAATAGCTGTAAACAGAAGTCTAATGTAACAAAGATGTGTGCAGAAGTCTTAGAGAAACGTCGGTCAGATGAAATCTGTAAAATAGAAATATATGATGATGTATGATCTGTATGGTGAACATTACCAACATTTCCATCCCAGATTTTTTACTGTGCATTTTCCAACTCTGTTGACAGATGGGATTAACAATAAGTAAAGAATCAGAGATTAAAGAGAAATTGTAGATGGTGTTTTCTGCTTTTTCCAATGCTCAATTTCACAGAGGTTAGAGCGCTTCCCTCCACTTGTTTTTGTTACTCTCCTGATCACCATCTCTCTGACATGAGCATGCTCTCAGGTTGAAGATCCCTGGGCACAAAACTGCTAATGAGCAATTTAATCAGTAAGAAGATAAACCTGCGACATGAGCAGAAAGCTGGAATGGAAATTGACTCCCACTTTTCCACTCCTTCCCCAATTCAGTGTTGTGGTTTCTGACCCTCCTCTTCTAATTAAGCTTCCCTGAGTGCAAAATTAATGTCAATAATAAAGTGCATTCCTTCGTTAGGGAAAGCCTCGTGGCATCTCCCTGCTGTTTGTTCATGTCTTGTCATGCCCCATGTTGTCAGTGACCCAGCAGATACCAAATATTGCATTGCCATCTCTGTTATTCCCAGTGTCAGTAAGTTTTATATGGATAGGTGTTTTCAGGGTGCCAGGAAAAGAAATTCCTCTGGGCAAAACAACTTTCTGGAAATTTAAATAAAATGTATTTGGGTTACAAATTAAATGTTCAAACTGATGCCAAACATTGCTGAAACTTGTTTAAGCTATATATAATTGCATGTTATAGATATTTTATCTTAGTTTTGAGGTTAGACTTAATATAGGCACATTTCAATGGCTCTTTAAAGACTAGTTTATTTTCCACTGCAGTGATTCTGAAGAATGGTTTTAGGACCTAAGGCAGGCTCATGTTCAGCTTCCTCTCCTGTTGGGCAGTCCTCAGTACAAGGAGGGGGTCTGGCCCCACCTGGAAGTGTATTTTGTGCATGTTAGCACAGCCCAAGAGGCCATGGTTGTATAAACACAGCCCTGACCTGCAGGGACCCAAGGGCTGGGCACTGACTCACTCCTCCCTCAAGTCACTTGTCTGTGAAACTTGGGCAGGGAAGTGGAGAGAGGCTTCTCAGATTTCTGGAAATTACTTAAAATCCAATATATGCTTACAGAAGGTGTTTCAAGCATCTTTTCTAGCTCCAATCTATAGAGGACTTTGAATTTCTGGAGTGTAACCTGTTACTGCTGAGCTGTGGCAAAGCTGCAGTGATGGGTTCACCATGAGCCACCTGTCCCTGTGCAGCTCTGGAACAAGAATTCACTGTCATCACGCTGACCTCCCAGCATTTGCAGCTTGCTTTGGGTGGGATTTATGATTTCATGTGAAGTAAATGCTGCCCCTTGCTCCTAGGTACAATTCCACATTCAGTTTTGAATTAGTATTTCACTCCATATTCCCTAAGGCCCAGGCATGGAAGGTGAGGGAGAGAACAAGGTTAACCTATTTCATCACCTAAAAAACCTCGGTGTTAAAAACTGAGCTCCATACAATGCACATGAAAACTGTTTAAAATAACTTCTCCTCACAGTCAGTCATCCCTGACTCCATTTTTTCTCTCTTATCTGTAATGGGTGGGGAGAGAGATCACACCAAGGGCTATAGCTTACATGCACTGAAATCAAACCCTGCAATTAAATGACCTCATGGGGTGTGTATCATTGTAAGGCATTCAGCATGGCCAGACCTTAGACCTTTTGGTGAGAATCAACCGTGCTGATCAGTTGGAGAAAACATTCAACAGATGGGCCCTTCTTAATCTGCTGCCACGCACTCCAGTCCAGCCAGGTAACAGCAGTTACTGTGCATTGCTCAGCCTTTAGCTCTGAGCAGAGAAGGCTCTTGGAAGCAGAAACAAAAAGCCTTTCTTTGAAGTATTGCAGGTTTGTTTTCCCAGTATTTTTAATTGTCAGTTTTTCCCACGTTGCTCCCTGTTAGCTGTGTGTCCCCTCTCCCCACACTTATATAAGATTTTGGAATGGTTAAAATGCATGCCACGAGCATGGTGGTTCTCAGGTAAGGCTGGGGACATACTTTCCAGAGTAATGACCATTTAAATCACTGTGTCTGATGGTTTAACTCCTGAAAGCAGATTATCAGCTTCTCAGTGCATGTACTGCATGGCTTTGAAACATGAGTGGCACAAAGTGGTTTTGTTCTTTGCTTCATATTGTTTGCTTCTTTATTGACATGAAACAAATAAACATTTCCATTGTTGGCAGCATCAGTAATGAAGGCATCAATAGCTACAGTGCTGAAGAGCTATCCAGCCCAAATTCAAGCATGGTGTCTTCAGAGGTGACAGGACAGAACACTATCTTCCAAGAGCAAGGAGGACAAACAGACTGTACTTTCTTAAAGCACTCTGCCGAAGCAAGAGGGAGAAACCTGCCCATCTCAGTTCTTACAAACAGCAGTGATGAGTTACCCACCTCAGGCTGCACCAGAGCAGTGCCATCACCAGGTCCAGTGAATGACAAAGAGGGATTAGCTGAACCTGTGGGTAGAGGGCCAAAATGTGACAATATTGCTGCCAGCTCTACGAAAAGCAGTGAGGATGAGCCCAAAATCCCCAGCCTGGAGCCCAGCCCTCCAACTGCAATCACAGAAATGCAAGGAGTCACACAAATGAGTTTGAGTGAATTAGGAGCTCTCTGTCAGAGTGAACAGCTGGGTGGCATGAGGGAGCCACATGTCAGCACGTTTCCCCGGGGTAAAGCAGCAGGAGATTATTTTACTGCTCAGGAGGCCGAGCAGGAACAAGGAGTTTTGGAAGTAGGTCAGGCTGTAATGCAGCAAGGTAGACAGGACACAGATGGTGGAGAGGGTCTGCTAATGAAAAAGGAAACCTTAATCCTAAATTATCCAGCAACAGGAGGCTCAGACAGTGAAAAATTTGGAGCAATTGTGAATGCTCAGGGCTTCACTGAGATCAGTGAAGTCTGTAATCTACAGATGGGAGCTGGAGCAACAGCTAAAGGGAATGAGGCAAATCCAGCTCTATCTATAAGCAAAAGGAAGCAATCAGAAGGCTGTACTTCAATGTCAGAATTGCCTTCTAACCCTCCAAATCTCTTCCTGGTGCCAAAGCCTGAAGAGCCTTCGAGGGAATATGTGCCTGGAAATGACTCTCAAGATCCACTGAGGAGTGAAGCAGTGAAAACAGCCTCTGAAAAAAATAAACCCATTTTTCAAAGGGAGCTTCAAAAGGAGGATGAGCTTGTTAGGGCTGAGCATTTCAGTGTGCCTTTATCATTTAAGCAAGAGGAAGAAGAAAAATCAGCTGTCACAAGTGAAAGCCCAAAAGATGAAGCCAGTAGCAATGAAATTATAAAAGCTGATGATGTGACTAGAGAAAGCACCACACTCTCTGAAAAAGAAAGCATTATCAGTCCCACCAAGGAAAATTCTCTGGTAGATAAAAGATTATTACTGGAAGAATATACATTAAGTACTTCTTTGAGCAGATCCACTGAGCTGTATCAAAAAGAAATTGAGGCAGATGTAACAGAAGAAAAAAATGGAAGCAGAACAGAGGAGACACAAGTGTCAGAAACCAGTGAATTACCTGAGGGCTCAAGTAGGGCAGGAAGACAACTATTGAGCCCTGTTAATAGCCACCACCAGGACCTGGAAAATACCCACTTGGAACACAATCCTGAAGAATTCAGTGTGTGTGAAAACACTTCAAGAGGTGACCCAGAGGAAGAAGGTGGGGAAAAGCCTCTGAATTTAGACAATAACTTTAAATCTGCTGAAGGCAATTTGCAGTCTCTTGGTTGTAAACATGAACAACAAACGAGTAAAGAGAAAACAGCTGCCCCAGATGACCTGGAGAACAAGCTTGTGGCTTCACCACAGTTTGCAAGGGAGGAATGCCTACAGAGTTCTGATTGCTTTAACAATGAGGCAGAAGGCAAAACTTCAGGCCAGCCAGGCTGTAACAGGACTGAAAAGGTTTGTTTAGACTGTGCACACAGTTCACTGCCTCCCCACCCTGGGAACAATAATGTTAAGCAGGGTGAGCAGGATGAGTCCTGGGAAAAGGCTTTAGCTAGAGAAACTGTGTTGGAATCTGAATGCAAAGCTGAGAGTAAAGAAAAGCCTGAGAGGTCTAGCAAGCCAGGAGAAAGTGCAAAAATGCCCAAATTAAAAATTGATCTCCAGGGCTTAGACGACTTGGCAGGGACTGGGGATTGCATGGCTGTTCAAACCAAGGAGGCCTCACAAGTTCCTGAAAGCAAAGAACGGACCAGTCACATCCCTGAAGTGCCTCACAGCCATCCAGAGCAGGAACCTGCAGCTGCACCGAGCAGTGCTGGGGATGGAACACAAAATGAGGGTGTTCAACAAGAGAAGCACCAAACCACAGTGAAAAGTTCCATGGAGGACAAAGATCTGGCACTGAGAAGTGAATGCAAATCGGACGTGCCAGTGCAAGCTCAGCTGGAGCAAGTGGCTGCAGAAAGTCACAGAAATACACAGATGGCTCGTTCAGAAACCCCCCAAGCTGCAGGTGGTACTTCAGGATTTACTGCTCAGCAAGATCACGTGGAAGAAGGGGGTGACAGCCACACCACTGCCAACAGCTGCCCCTCTGAGGGTGACACTTCGGAGGCCCTGGAGTGCAGTATCAAAGAGTTGCAGGAAAATGCAGATGTTCCAACTGCTCTTCCCCAAGCAGAGCAAATGGAGCAGTCTGTGTCTGTTGCTGGTGTCACTGGCTGGAGTCCAAATACAGGACTTGAACAACAGAAGCACCAAAGCAGTCTGGCAGCTGTCATAGGAACAGATGATCAGGAACACAAAGAAAGGGCACTACAACCTGAACGGCCATTGGACCTAAATAATCGCAGCAACATACCACAAATACCTCTGAACATTTCAAACCTTAATGAAGGATCTTCTGTGCTGGGTCCAGCACCACCCCAGTGGGACTCTGACAGGGCAAAAGAGGATAACAGCAGTGCTGAGGATGTGTGCAGCAGCAAACAAGGGCAAAACACTTCTGGTGTGACCACGCTTAATTTACAAGGTTGCAACGAGCAAAACAAAACCGATCTCAAGGCAGAAGAAAACTGCTGCAGTAAGCAAACCTCAGACAAGCCCGAGCAGGGTAATAATTCTTTGATCTCAGCTAGTCAGCATGAAACAGCATGTCAGAGCAGTACATTTTGTAAAGAATCTGACAAGAATGAACAGCCAGGCAGCATGTGCAGGGTAGAGGATAATACTGGTGAAAGCTGTGCCACTGCTATAAACACTCATCCAGGGACACGGGATTCAGCAAGTGCCACTAACATATCACAGGCTTTGCCAAGTGATACAGAAATAGCACATACTTCTGATAATTCTGAGAAAAATGATCCTCAAATATCCGATCCAGAAACTCAAAGGAAAATGCCATTAATGGCAAAAAACTTGGAAAATATTCTGACTGCTGATGGGGGAATCACCCAGAAAGATGGAAACATGGAGATAAGTTGTGACCACAGTGTTTCTGTCACAGGAACAAGCATTATGAAGCCTGACAAAAGTCCAGGGGCACAAGGCTCTCCTTCACCATTACAGGCACACGGGGAAGTAATTCTCACTGATAAGTCATATAAATCCAGCTGCATTCAAAAGACAACAGAGCAGACTGGTTATTGTCAAGGAGATTTTACAGCTCTCTCTACCCAAACCTCTGCACTCAGCCATCCCAACCAGCAACCTGGAAACAACATGGACAAGGGTAGTGGGGGACAATCCCTAAATAATGAGCTGGAAGCTGTAGCATGCCAAAATGCCTTAGAAAGTAACTCTAATTTGCAGGTTCCTGCAGATCCTCAGGTGTCAGCACACGTAGAGCCTTCACCTAGGGTAAGCCCAGGTAAACCAGCAAATTCAGAAAATAACTCTGAGAGGGGTATGTGTGTCAGTGAAAAAGACTGTCCAGACCTAAGTTTTCAGGGTGATGGAGATAAAAGTTTCACCCTGCCAGAGACTTTAAATGTAGGACAGAGAACTGGAAACTTATCACAGTTCAACTCTGAGCAGCTGAAGAAAGAGATCTCTGCAATTAAATCAAAAAAACCAAAAAGTGAGCTAAACTTCAAAGAACAGCAAAGTGACAGTTCAGCAGAGTCTCTGTTAGCTCTCCCTACTGCAGAAGAGAAGCTACTGAGCCTTTCATCATCACAAGAAGGCTGTAATGAGGAAATTGCAACCAATATCTGCGTAGATGACAAGTACGGTATGATCTTAAAGAAACCTGAGAATTCAGAAAAAATGGAAGAGCTTTCAAAAGGGAATAATAACACAATCAGGGCAGACATCAGTATTTCCGAGCAGTCTGCAGAGAACTCTGGAAGGGAGGATGAGGCTCTGACTTGCAGCTCCCTGGACATCAGCTCCAGCATCCCAGACTTCAGGGAGCACATCAGCCAGATATTTAAAAAAACTGTCCACAGCACACTGAGTGCTGAATTACCCCAACTTTTGTCTGAAAACCATGCAGGCTTCAAGCAGAGTCCAGTGGCCAAGGGTACAGCAGAACTCTGTGGTGCTGAGAACTTTTCAGAACCAAACAAGGTGGGCAAAGGAGCTCCCGAGGGCACCTCAGAAGCAGAGGGGCAAGAGTTACCTTTAGCTACTGAGACTTCCTGCAAAGCTGCCAAGGAAAAATCTCTGCAACAAGAAGACACTGCAGCAGAGCTGCCACCAGCAAGTCTCCAGGACACTGAGGAAAACAGGCAACCTGGTAGCTGTTTAGAAGGGGTCCCTATCTTGGATGGCGCTACACCTGCTGAATGTGCTCTGGAAAATCTGCAAAAGCCAGACAGACCCACTGAGAGCAGTGAGATGGAAAGAGAGGAAGGGGTGTGTGCGGGTGGCGTTGATCCTGAATCGCTAATAGGCTTAGAGATAAAGAAGCAAGGACCAGCTTCATTTGATGGGGCAGCAGCTGAGAACTTCCCTGCGTATTCCGACAGTCAGCAACAACCCACTGGAGCTGTTATCACTGTGGGTGATGTACAGCACAGGGATGTAGAAGATGCTGCTGCCACAGAGGGAAATAACTTAATTACAGAGTGTGATGCAGAAGCAGCTGAAGAGGATGTAAGTCTTCCTACTAAACAGTGCCAGGATCCTAAGCCAAATGACCAGGAGAAAAGTGAGCACGGCGATCCAGACATTGCCAAGAGCATCTCTGACATGGCAGCTTCAACACTCGTCCCGGGAGGATCTTACACTCATGAAAAATTGCCAGACAATTTTATTGTGTCACCTGAGGAAAATCAGGAGACACACATCCACAGCAATTTTATGCATGATATTAAGTCTCAGAATGACATGCAGGTGATACAGGATGATACAGTAGAAAGGAAATGCTTGGAAGCATCGGAAAATTCACAAGATGCACAGCAAGAAAAGAAAGTCACCATGCATGGGTTAATAGATTACTTAAAAACCGAAGTAAGCCAGGATGATTTTTTGCAAACTGACTCCAAACTAGAATCTAGCAGCATGACTGAGGGAGATGTAAAAGAGAACAGTGACACAGTGTTAAGCACAGCAAAGACAGGTAACAAAAAAACCGGAGACATCCCTGAAACAGGTACTGCAAGGATGTTAGTCACTGGTGAAGGCAACTTAGCCATAAACACGAGCGCTGGAGAGCAGGAGGCAGACAAAGATCACTCTCCAACCCTCCCTGTGATGGAGCAGGGTGAGCATTCTGCACGTGCAGATCTCACTGTTGCTGAAAGTCAGCCGAGCAAGATGAATTCAGAACATGAAAGCTCACTTCAGGATGCCAAAGAAAAGCTATCACCGCTTGCTTTAACTGAGCCTAAGAGCCTTGACCTCGGTGAACTTCAAGACATGGCTGTGGCAGGATTACCTACTGAAAGGTATTTACTTTGAATTACTATGTGAAATGGTTGTCAGGGCCCCGGGGCTGGAGAGGAGTACAATTTTCAAGGCAGGTACCCGTTGTCTGGGTGGTTTGGGAGGGCATGGCACTTACCTGCTCTTAAATTTATCTTAAATACATGTTACTTCTAAATGCGGACTACATGGAAAACTATAATTTGTAAGGACAGAAAGGTCCTAAAAGCCAAGGAGTACAGTTCTTACCTGTTCCATCTGCTGGTCCCGATTCCTGCCCTTAGCTATGTGGATTTGCTTATGTTTCCCAGTGTTCACACCTCGTAGCCTAAAGTTAGGTACACAAATAGCACTTCCTAGCCTTAAGTTAGTAGACTTTTGCCTAAGTTTTGGTGACCCAGTTAAATGAGACCTGCAGCATTCACATGGTGGAGTGCAGTATTCAAAACAAGCCTACGGAGTAACCCAATTACTCACCCTGTTAGTTGTCTGGGCCTCCCTCTTATCCTCCTCTACAATATAATTGCATTGACAGTGTCTTTGATCACTGTGTTATTCAGTGTTTCTAATGACATGGAGTTTTCAGATGTGAATTCTTCTGAGCTGGGACTTGTGGAGCCTCAGAGTTGTTTTGTGTTTTATTTCTATTTATTTTCCAAACTTGGGAGTTTAATCACTGCTTTAAAAAGTCAAGACTCTTTTCTTCCCTTGTTTTTAATGAGTGTCTACTTTGCTGAATTCTTAGTTTGATGTGTAGTTAAATCAAAATAATTATGATCTTAGAATAGGTGCTTTCCCTTTATCTATTGCCTTCATCTAGTCATGTCACTGCTTCCTCTGTAACCTCAGAACCTCCTTGCCCACTGTCCCTCTCCTTCCCATATCAGAGGAAGCAGCAATAGCTGTAACTCCTGAGACAACAGCAGAGCAGAAGAGTCCAGTGAAAAGCTGAACTATATCAGACAGTATCAATGAATGGTCTGCAGAGGTGGAATCTAAGTAATATAAAAAAATCAGATTACACTAACTGAATAAGGAGGGAAAATGTTTCAGTGCCACATTCCCTGAAGGTCAAAATCATAAAACCATATTGTAAGTGAAAATACCTGAGGCATTTCTGTTGTTTTGAGAATGTGGGGGAGTTCTTCCTGCTATATCTGAGTCTGGGATAGAGGATGAATATGATCTAATTGTGTGAGCACAATATGCATTAGAAGAATATTAGAAGTGTTGGAAACCTGGGAAGCTACATGATTTTCTCTTTAAGGATCTGTCTATAAAATGACAAGACAATTAGACCCTGTTATTTCTCACTAGCTCCTTTCCCCTTTATGTGGTGGGTAGCTTTGAAATTCCCAAACAAATTGGGATTGGCAGGGCCTGGCTCAGGAGCCACAAGGGACTGTGGGCAGTGCATCCATATGTCAGTGCATGTATTTCATATCAGGGCGGGTATCATACTTTAAATAAATACCTGTGGCAAGCAGGGCAGGGCAGGGCTCTGGAAACAGCTGCTGACAATTCATGGAGTAGTTGCTTAATACTTGCATATGCTTCCAGAATTCATTGTCACCTGTTTTTCCAGCATGAGGGTTTGTATCAACAGGCAGCTGCTCATTTTGGACTGTGATTGTCCAAAAGGCTGAAACACTGGGGACTCTGAGGTACAAAGGAGCCTCTGCTTTTGACCAGGTTTGTTTCTTAGAGGAATATGCATTTATAACACAGGAGATAAGCAGAGAGCATTGGCTGAGCTGGCTGATCTGTCTTCATCAGGTCCAATACATTGACCAATCCAGTTTTCCTCTGAGATTAAAAGTGGTTTTGTATCATTAAATTTCAAGCTGTATCTCATGCACTGTGTAAGCCCATCATGCTTATTGCTGCTGAGTGGTTTGCAGTGGTTTATTGCCTTGTCATCTTTACAGAGGATAAACTACTACAGCCATGCATGTTTCCAAGAGCTGACTGGGGATATGGATCTGACAGAAAGGATCCTCCCCAGCTCTCAAAATAAGCAGCAGTAAGACGTATATTATATTTAAGGGAAGAAAATGGTTCTGAACTGGTTCCAGAAGAAGGTTCTGAATTATTTCAGCATTATTTTCTTCCCCCTCCACTGCTTCTGTACAGCTCCACCTCTTACAGGTTCCCTTGTGTTAAAAACCCACTGAGCTGTACATTAGGGGGCAAAATTGTGTGATCTGACTCTTAAATCCTTGCCAGGATTTCTTCCTGTAGAGGAAATAAGAGGAATTTCTTCCCTTTGTGCCTATACAGTGGGAGGAGGGTGGTCTTGAGATGAACAGTAGATCCAAGCACTGCCTGCAGTGACTCCCCCTTTATGTGCCTTTAGATCCTTTAAGTGGGACTCTGATCAACTAATAAGGAGAGCCCTTATATCTGAAGGCAATAGTACAGCACCAATGACTTCCCTTCAAATACTCACTAAACAGGACAATTATTTTTGGAAAGAAGGTTGTGGCTGAAGCATTAGCCCCACTTTTTTGTGGAGGTATTCCTGTGCTATTTGTAGAAACAGGGAAGAGTTGGATTTTGGCAACCCTGTCTGTCAGTGCTGAAAAGGAGTAGAAAAAACCAACCCTTTTTTGACTGTTGTGATGTTTTTAACTCTCTCTACCAAGTCTGTAACTGAGAACCTCTGTTCCTGATTGCCACATCTGGGCATCAAAATGCCATTCTTCCCACTTACTATTGGGCATCCAGTGCTTCATTTTGCTGTCCTAGTTTTACTTGGAAAGGAAGATCAGGACTTGAATTGTTTTACTTTCTTCTTTTGCAATGGATACCTACAGATCTGTAATGTAGCCCACACATCATCTTTCTTTTATGGAGGGAGAATGGAGGTTCCTATATATACAGGCATAAACTTATACCCCTGAAATGCCCCTTGGGCTGTGACAGATGTTGAGCAGAGCATGGAACAAAACTGGAAATGATGGCAAAATTTTAAGGATGTTTAGAGGTGGTATTGATTTTTTGATAACTTCCTATAATTCAGCTGGCTGGTCCATGCAAACTGCCACTGTCTCTTGGAAAAAGTGCTGAGGGAGCTTTTTGAAGTGGAGATGGTGAAGTCATTCCCAGATGTGCATCTGTAAGGTACAGAGAACACATTGCATTGTTCACTGATTTGTTGATTTGGCAAAAGGCTCAGCTTGTTAACAGGCCTTTGGGTGTTCCAGGCTTAGCTGGGGCTGGGTGTGCAGGGAGGGAAGAGCACAAGGAACCATAAACATGCTGCAAGCAATGACACCCATGTTTTTAGAGAATGGAGAGTTCTGCTGCATTGACTCACACCACTTAGAAATCTAAACAATATTCTTATATGGGAAGTATGTTGCAGCAGTTGGCGTCAGCAAAGCTACTTGAAAAACATTCTTTGTGTCCCATGCATAGGTCAGACAAGAGCTCTAAAGTTGGTCCAGACATACTTCTGGATTTGCTTCGTACTTTGTTTTTGCCATCAAAAATTGGCGAGTTCTACAACTCCAAAAAGAATGTTCACTCCTTAGTAAATACTGGCTTGGTCTTTTTTGTCTGCATAACAAATACAGTATTAAATATTTTAACAGTCTTGCTGGATGAAGTGGGGAAAGTAGAACTGCTTTTCAGATCAGTCAAGAGTTTTGAGCGCTAAGGCTTTGTGTCATTAGCATCTGAAAGCAAGAGTTTGGAGTTAAAAGGAAAGTTGTCAAAACAGTGATTATGCAGCTCCTTATTTCCCTATTTTTTACCTTCAAAATTGATTCAGGTGTGCAGGATCTCAGTATCACAAAGCAAAGGGAAAAATAGCTGGAGGTGATTTACACGTAAATGAAATGCACAAAATTAATCAGGTTTTTTGTCTCTCCTGCCCTTCTCCCTTTGCATCTGAATTCTTTCTCTTTATTTTCCTCCCATCTTACTGTCATTGTTCCCCTCAGTAGGTGCAGCTGTTAGTACAGTTGTGCTTTAGGAGATGCAGGCAGCTCAGCCTGTAGTCCTGAACTAAATTAACTGGATGGGGAGTTCTGGGGGAATTTTGTCCGTGTGAAGTTTGAGATATTTACTTTTGGTGTTTTCCTATTCATGGAAGAGTAAAATGAAGATAACTTTACTCTTAAACAGGCATCTCCCATTGCTCTCTAGGAAGTGAAAGGGAGTTTTGCCAACTACTCCAATGGATTCCATTGACTGAACTGACTGATGGTTTAGGCAGCATCTAAGCATTTGTAAAATTTATAAAGTGTTTCTAAAATGCTCATTTGATAGTGTGCCTTGTTGTATTCAAGAGACATGCCAATGGAAAACTGGGTGTCTGAGACCACGCTGGGTATTTCTTTATTTTATTTACTTATGTGTCTGCTACACAGAAGTGTGGAAGACCTCTGGTCCTGCCAAATTGCTGGTACTTTGTACAGTACTTCTTAGTGTATTGAAAACATTCTGTAACACTCTTGAGAACCTAAGCCATATATTTGTAAGGTATTGACATGGATGGAAGATACATGAGCTGCTTTTTTCACACATCCTTCTATGGTTCTCAAGACATTACATTTATTCAATTAAACACAGGCATTTGCTGAAGAAATCAAGCATGGACACTGCAATACTTTGTCCAGTGTCTTTGTCTTCTTTTCTCATTAAATTAAAAATGACTTTCAGATTACTTTTTTTTTCTCAGTAGATTTCCCCAGATGTATTTTTCAACCTTGCTTCTTCCAAGTAAGCTGCCTATTTTCTCCAAATAATTTCTGCATATCTTACAGATCCCCTGTTCTTTCTCTTCCAACTCTATATCTTCTGGCTTCTTGCAAAATTGGATACCATGGAGCTTGTTCCACAGCCCCTGTTTCTAATAGAGTATGCAAAGTAGGATTAGCCCCAGCTTTGAACCCTGCTGAGGGCAGCTCCAAGAGCAGCAATTACAGACACAGGCATATTCTCCATGACTTGGATGTGGCTTCCTTCCAGTTCCTCTGTGTCCTGGAATACTTGCACTGCACTAGTGCTTCTCAACAGAGACTCCTCTGGAGACGTGTCTGCAGAGCCAGAACTCCATAGTTCTTGCCTTACCCTTTTCTTTCTGTTTTCCCTCCTGTTTTCTTTCATGTTGATATCCTTGGAGCCTGTCTTATCAATAATGGTCCAAGTATATGGAAGTGCACACATGCTTTGCTAATAACAAGAGGGGCTTTTGTAGTTATTGCAATTCCTTAACATTTGGATGCTCTGGAAAAGTAAAAAAATGTTCTATGTATCTGTTTGGGGCTGTTCATCTATGCTCACCTTGACAGGCTAATTCTTACAGTGGAGTCTCTTTGGCCTGTAAGAAGTTCTGCATCTCAAATTGCAATAACAAGTGTAGAAATGTTAATTACTCCAAAAGCATTGTTGTTCTGGATTCTCTGAACTGCTGAGTGCCACTAGGCTCTGCTGCTGCCAAGAACCAGCCCTAGTGTGTTACACTAATCTAGTTCTCCTTGCTGAAATGTGCTTGGCATCTCCTCCTTGTTCACCCAGGCTTAATCCTTCCTCTTCCCTACTTCCCTGTATCTGCCCTGCACATCCATGTCCTCAGTAAAATAACCAGCTGTCCAAAAGTGCCTGAGGAACTCCATAGTTCTTCCAGGGTTCTTTCCAATTTAGTTGCACTGATTTATTTTCTTTACCTCTTGCACATTCCTTTGAGGACAGCTGTGTGAGGGAACACTACGGCTGCGGCCTGTCCTGGAGTTGGGAAATACTGAGCCAAAATCTCCGTTCCACTGGAGTGATATCAGCAAAGAATTTGGCCCTGAGCCTCCAGCTGATCAGCCAGGGGAATGCTGCACAGTCCTGTGATCCTTTTCCACCCAGACCATCCTACAGCACCATACCCTCACTTGTCCCAATTTGCTTAAATAAGGGGCCTGTCTAGTTGTTTCAACTTTAAAAAAATCGAATTAGAAAGACAGGCTCCACACAGAAAGTAGGATTTAATTGATTCATTGGCTTGAACTACCTGGTGTTTTCCAGCCTCAAACCCGTCAATCTCTGCTTCTCTTTGTACATGGTGCACTGAAAAACATGGAGCATGTGCTCCATGAAACTGAAACTCAAACTGCCTTTTTTTTTTTTTATTTTCCAGCCTGTTTTTGGTAGCTCCTTTGGCTAATGAAACACAAACAGTGTCATCAATAAGCCTTTTATTTTTTTTTTAAGGCATTCAAAGGCTTATGTAAAATCTTTGGAATTTGTAAGCATGATAGCATTGTTATGCTCCCGTAGCTGATAGCAATATCAAAGCCAGCTAAGAATAACTGCAGCAGACAGAGGAGATTGGATTTGTTTCTTGGAATGAAAGCAAGAAGCATGAATACATTGCTCCATTTCTAACAACTAAGGAAAACAAATAAATGGACACTTAAAACTTCCATTTCCCCTTCTTAACAATGTCATTAAATGAGTCAAAACATAGAGTTAGCTTTGCTGATTATTTAAAAGTCTCCAAGTTTATCCACATCTTATCTTTTTTTTTTGAATGCTGTGACGGTACATGAAACTTATGTTGCATCCAGCATTCTTCCAATCTTGTTCCTCTGATAGAAAATCCAAATGAACTTGGTTTGCTAGAGAAGTTAGCACTGAATTTGTGAGGCTTTGAGTCTAGCCTAGGGTTTTCTAAAAATCATTTGGAAATTTGCAAAATGGTAGTTTCTGGTCACTTTGATCCTCTAAGATGTAATGGGTTAACATTAAGCTTCCCTTTTTTTTTTCAAAGCATAAGGTTAAGGTAGAAGTCTGGGAATCTAAACAGACAGCCATCCCAAAGCCTCACCAATAAAAACTGCTGGGAAATGCACAACCTAATTTTCAGCCACCACAAATGACGGTTGTGGGCAATTTGTATGTGGAAAGTAGTGGAAATATAAAGTTCAGGTGTTTGTTACAGACATGGCTTGGCTATCTCAGCCAGGCTGCTCCCCAGTTAATGGGTCTGTGGTTTTGTGGAGTGAGTAACTATGAACCTCTGGTTAGAAAATGCAAAAGAGAAACTCCTCTTTAATACTTAACAAACTGAAATATATTTATATGGGTTTGCTGCAAATGGCCTTAAAAATGGGCACTCAGTTTTCACAAATAACAATTTAAAATCACATACATACATTTCTAACAAGGACATGCAGGGATAGGACAAGGGGAAATGGCCTTGGGCTAAAGGGAGGGTGGGTTTAGACTGGATATGAAGAAGAAATTCTCCCCTGTGAGGGTGGGGGGGCCCTGGCACAGGTTGCCCAGAGAAGCTGTGGCTGCCCCATCCCTGGAAGTGTCCAAGACCAGGCTGGACAGGGCTTGGAGCAACCTGGGATAGTGGAAGGGGTCCCTGCCCACGGCAGGGGATGGAATGAGCCGAGTTTTGCGGTCCCTTCCAACCCCAAACATTCCATGGTTCTACATCTCTATGATGTACATTTTAAAAAGTCCCCCCTCAGTGTGTGCCATCCTGATGCTTTCTGGATTTCCCTTGCAGCTAACTGTTCCCTGGGAGCCAGGGAAGGGCACAGCCATCCTGTGGGATGTCTCCTGCTCTGAGTCCCTCTCATCAGCACACTCACTGCTCCAGTCCAGCTCTGGCCTCAGGAGAAATCTTTTGCAAGGCTTTCCTTGGAGGCTCTTTGATCTGTGGCTGCCCCAGCCAGCCTGTCCCTGCACCCTGACAGCCACCCCTGCCCTGTCATTGTCTCCCAGCCCTGCTGGGAGGTTGCTTATCTCTTGCTTTCCTGTTGCTTTCCAGCATATTTCCTCTTTACTCCCCCAAGCCTTCTATTAAGGTAGGGCAGGCACACCTTAGCACAGTGTTCCTGGACTTACAGCCTATCAGTTTCCCTGTATTTAAGTAGCAGAGGGAACTGGGAGACAAGTGGAAATGTTTTTGTGACAAAGGTGGGCTGACATGGCTTCACAGTAGGGGAAAGGGCTTTGGCACAGCAAGAGGCTAAGGAACAAACAAGGAAAGGCATGTTCTTTGAGCAAAATGACCATTTTATTCCAAAAATGCTAAATTTGGTTTTGTTAGCAGGAACATAGCTGTCGCCACGGCTTTGTGCCAGACTGAAGTGCTGCTAGCAAAGAAAATAAAAACTTATTTTAATGAATCTTCCTCTCTCCAGGGTCTCCCTCCCCCTCAGGGCAGTTATACCTGCAGAAGCTATTTGTTAAATGGTTTCCAGATGACAAAAGAGGTTGATTTCCCCAAAATAAGAAGGGGAGTGAATGCTTTTACCTGTATCAAAAATTACAGTAATTTTTTTCGTGGTTGTTTTCCCACTGCTTGGGAGGCAGGATATGAGAGAAATGTTCTCCCCAGAAACTTTTACTTCTCAGACTCATCTTAATTCTTGCTGACAGAGTGGGTGCTACTGGCTTCTGGTGCTGCAATTAAGTGAACTCTCCCTGTGCCACGCACGGTGTTTGCCCCTTCATAAGCCACACTTTGCAGCCCAGGTGATGTTGGCAGTCTACATGTTTTTCAGCACTTTCACCCATTACAGTATGTGATTTGGTGTCTGGGGATCACTTGGTATAGTCTTCTGTTTCCTGTGCAGGTATCTGAATTGTTAAAAGCAACAATGAGCACATCGAGGGGAAATCCCTCTCTCCTGCTTTCACACCAGATGTGAAAGTTCTCCTGTAACACACAATTTGCCTGAACAAAAATTTGTTCCCTCCTTTTGCTTATAGAAAATCAGACAAGGGCTAGAAGGAGAAATAATGCAAGAGTTAATTTAAAAAAAAACCAAACAAAAACCCACAACATTGATTAATACATTTTCTCCCCTGCAGCCCAGTTCTAAATGGATGCTTTGAGAGGTCCACCAGGTATGATTACTGTACCCTAACATTAAAAGGAGATACACAGTCCTGCTAGGGGCTGAACAGAGCTCTGAAGAAGAGGAAATGTTAGTTTTATCACCCAAGGTGTGGCAGTCACCACAGTTGAAGAGTTTGGAGACAGAGTCAGATGGGAAACTAACTCAGCTCAATTCTCTGTAGCCCCAGCGTTCTATCTGAAATATCTCAACTGGGCATTTGGTAAGCAGTGAATCTACCAACTTTCTTGCTGTGGGATAGATATTATAGACATTTAGCCTATAGTTATTGTATGGCATGTTATAAACATGATAATGATCTCCCTGGGTTAGAGACTCAATTAATTCCTTGGGTGCTGGCAACTAGTATATGCAATTTGGTGTATCTCCGTGCAAAGACTTAATTACCTGTAAAGCCACTCTTTTGTGTTGTAATAAACCCATAGGAAATCTAAGAGGTTAATAAGGGCACACAACTAATTAAAACTGCCCCATTTTTTTAATAGATAAAGAAAACTATGAGAAAGAACATAAAGAAACCTATAGAAAGAAAGGAACCTGTAAGAAAGCAGGTAAAGGAACTTTTAAGGCAGTTTAGAAACCTATGAGAAGGCAGCTAAAAAAAAACATGAGAAAGAAGATTAATTTATAAGGCAGGTAAAAAAAAACCTATGAGAAAATCTGTGCGACTTTAGGAACTGGACGTTAACCTAGGAATTAGACTAGGAATACAATGGTTTGTTTTACATACATGTTATTTGTTTAGCTATAAACACATAAGTTTTCAATGACAGTTGTTAATAACTTTGCGTCCTGAAAACATCTTAAAAGTTATCTTGAAAGCTGGGTGAAAACGCCATTCCTGACTCCCGAAACTTAAAAAAAAAAAGAAAGGGTTGCCAAACCCATTCTAAAACGTTAGGAGCTATTTGTGCGTGTATTTCTGCGTGTGCTTTAAGCCTTACACGCACCGTAATTTAATCTCTCCACTTCCACCCCTCCGCCACCTCCAGCAGATGGAAAAACCGAGGAGGGGTAAAAAAAAAAAAAAAAAAGAGAGAGAAGAAAACCCACACGGGAGCCGGCTTGGGGGAGGCTTGTATTCCTTTATTTTGTTTGCTCCTTTGTTGCAGGAGCTCCGGCTCCCCGCGTCCTCCCCGGCGGGGCTCGGTGGCTCCGGGGGAGGACGGGGCGCGGCACCGCGGCCGCTCCGGCCTTTCCTCGGGGAGCCTCATGGGAGGAGCCTCCGAGAAGCAGCTCCAGGCTCCTATTCCTCGGCCTTTTGTACGCTCCAGAGCTCGCCCGAAAAGGCTGCTCCTTTGGCCGGGAGCGGGGGTTTGGCGGTGGCGCGGAGCCGCTGGTCCCCACCCGGGATGGTGGGAGCGCAGGGAGCGGGTGTTCCAGCGAGGGGCTGCTGCGGGGCGTTGTGTGGGAAGCGAGGATGACTGGGAGTAGGAAAGCTGGTGATTATTTCCTGGCGTTGGTAAGTAGACACTTGCGAGGGGAAAGTTTTTCCCTCTTTTTTTTTTTTTTTTTTCCCCTCCGAACAACTTTTGGAAACTTTTTCTCCCGCTCCCACAGCGCTGCCTTGAGCTCTGGGTGAGGATTAACTCTCCTTACCCCCCCCCAAAAAAGACTGGATGGTTTTGTGGCTCCTGCCATGCTTTCTGGCTGCGTTTGGGGTTTCTTTTCGAGTGAGGAGACTCTGTGTGTGTTGTTAGCACTGAAAAACTTCTCCTTCAGGTCTACCAGCTGGAATTTGGGAACTTTGAAATTCTGCGGCAGTGACATCAGGACATGACCGAGAGCTCTAAAAGCTGCTCGGTGGTGACGTGATGGGCGCTTTGTAATGGTTGACAGTTATTACAGCAAATATGCTTATTCATCCTGTGCAGGCGTGATTTATAGTTCTGAGACTTTTATGTGGCTTTCTGCTGTCCCTCTTTTAGTTTGCGAAGGAAGTAGTGCTGTAAAGCGTGTTTCAGTCCCATTAAGTGTTTTAATCTAAAATAGTTGTGTGTGTTTAATGTAGTAACTCGCCCTAAGTTTTGATGTGAGCGGGGTAATGTAGAACACTCGGGCAAAAAAAAACCAAACAAAAAATTGTTTCTATTATGGTTATGGCTCATCAAGTCAATGATCGATCCGGGAACGCATGTTACAGAAATTTAGGGAATTTCTACCTTAGAAGAGTTGGGTAAGAGAGGAAGTTCAGGCCCTCAGGTGGCGTGTGACTGAACCCCATCCCCTGGCAAGATAACTTCTCTATCTTGTCAGGATTTCCACAAGCAGTGCCAGAGAAGTGTCATTCCCGGGAATGGCTCTCCCGCGGTCACGCGCGTGGATGCCCGACAGGGACAGCGCCTCTGCTCCCGCTCCAGCGGGTCCTTTGGAGTCACTGCAGGGACTGCTGTGCCCCTGGCTTTCTGGGGCTGCTTTCCATAGGTGGGGTATGGCCTGCGGGAAGTCCTTTAATAAACGCTTTCACGTCTCCAGAACGCTTTCATGTTTTCTTTCCTGATGGTATTAGTGTGGAAATCTGCAGTGAGAGAAGGGACTCCCTTGTTGCTGGAGGCATATCCCATATCCTTGTGTCCGGAGCCGTGTGTTCCCACGTGGAGTGCGGACACTTTGGGAGATGCGGCTGGTTCCTGTTGCTCAGGCGGGATGGTGGCAGGTCCCTCCCTTGGGGACAGGTGTGGCTCAGGTGCTGCCCCAGCCGCTCCGAGCACCAGCACCCAGACCTGTTCTGCTCAGTGCTCCAGTCCCGCTCAGGGGAAGAGCTCAGGCACTGGAATAATTTCCTCAGGAGCCACTTCTGGTATATTGGTGAAAATGTCCTTTTTCTGTAAGTAGAAATGCTGCCATGCACAATACTGTGCGTCAAACTCCCCTGTATGACAGTGATTTTATTTGCTTTTTATCAGCACGTTCATCTCCTGGATACCTTCATTCTTGTGTTTGCACAGCCCCCAGCTCAGGAGGACTCAGCCTGGCCGAGGTGTGCAGGGGGTCCTGCACTCTAAATACAAAGTGCTGATGGGAGGCACTTAAAGCACAGTTTCTTCCTCAGAGTACAGAAGGAATTTGAGAGATTTTTTTCCAAAAGCACATATTTAAATGCATAAGTAAGTCTTTCATTGGGTTTACAAAAGGCAGTGTATTGCTCAAAAATTGAACTTTTGACCGTGAGTGTGTTTAGGTGGTAAAGGTAAAACCTTGACTGTATCTATGCATAATGACCAACAAAAGTGAACCCCCAGCATCACTATGTCTGGGCTTTTAAAGCTATTGCTGATATATGGACTTGCCCTATGGGGAGAATTTGGTTGTATGGATGTCCCCTTAGTTCACTGGGACATAAAGCCACACTTTGTATTTCAATCTTAGCATCTCATATTTTTCCTAAAGTTCTGTTGATATTTAAATTGGTTTTAAATTACCTCATAAGAAGTAGTACAGGAGGGGAAAGAAACAGGGTTTTAATCCTTTTTGTGTATATTATGCAGCACTTGTGAGCTAAGTTTCCTAAACAAGTTTAATGTTAGTTACCAATACATGTAATGTTGATTTCTAATATGAGAAATAGCTTCTTACCTTCTTCTCCACTTAATCACAGTGTCAGAAGCCCAAATAATCATGAAAATACTTTTTAAAGAACAGAAAGGGATGCACAGACTGACTGTAGCAGATTATTGCTAGATTATCTATACATTAAGTTTATTTCAGTGAATGTGGCTAATGTATGAGATAAGCTAGAAAGTAAAGTAGGAGGTAAAATTATTACTGTGAAGGAATTAATAAAATGGATCAAATTTTACGAGGTACAATGCATTTGAATGAGTGAATTTTGAACTGTTGTAGGTGCTCTTGACTTTCCAAAGCATTACAGTGCAAGAACTTACCAGAAATAGAAAATCCTCTCAATATTTTCCTGGGATTGATTATTTTTTCTTACGTTTGGGTAAACTGAGGCTCAAAAAATTGACTCTTTGGCCCAAGTTATTAGAAAGCCAAGTATGAAATTGGGATGATTTTGTCTGTCTGCCTTGCTCTTCCCAGTGAGCAATATCTTGTTTCTTGAAGAAAACAAAATAGCGGGTGATGAGAGCTCTGAGAGCTCAGTCCTGCCTTGAAGTTGTTGGTGCCATTTTCCAGAGATTTCTGGAGCAAGAGCAGGAACTATAAATCTTACTGTTATCTCATTAAAAGCAACCAAATGTTTGGGACTAGGAGATAGCAGAGTTTGAAATGCATATTGGTTTTCTTTGGAGTAAACTTGGAGCTGTTGTTGACTGTTCAAAGAGAGCCACATCCAGCTCTCCTGATTGGAAAAACATGGACAGGGAGTAAATGCCAAGACCTGTAGCTGCCTTCTGTCTCCAGCACCAGTGTCAAAGCATTTTATAACTTTGCTATGAAATTAGGGGTTTAAGATTTGCATCTCATGGAGGTCAGTAGGGAGAGCAGCAAACAGCCCCACCAGAACACCCAGCCCTCAGTGCCTCTGTGTCCACGTGTGTGAAGTTGTGTTTCTGTACATACCTTAATTTTCTGCCTTCTTTTGAAACCTTCTCACACAGAGATCAGACCTGCTGTGTTTAAAAAGAAGAAATTACATAGATTTATGAAGTATTTTCTTATCATTCATTGATATTTAGTGACTCCTGTGGGTCAAGCTTTGCCCAAAACTTGTTATTTGTGTACCTGCCTTCTAACAGTGACTTGGAAAATCTCTTTCCAAGGATAAGTATAAGCCTGAAAAGTGGAATTGCGAAACTCAAGAGCCTAAGGACACTTAATGGGCAGTGTCTGAAACTTGTGACACACTAATAACAGACTGAACCCCGTGGTCTTTGGGCTGAATTTAGTGTGCTCACTGCAGCTGTTGGTAAGCAACTGCTTGTTAAACTGTGAGGTATTTTCCTCTGAAAAGTATTTCAGTCATGCTTGTCATAACTAGAATTTGAGAGTAATTTTATGTAGATCCTCTTCCAGACTTGACCCAGAACTCAGGCAACGGAATGGAAAAACCTCGTGGCCTTTTTGCAGAGCTCAGTTCTTGAAACAAATTGGCCTGAAAGGCTGGTGGCTGCAGAGGACTGACAGCAGGGACCTGGTGGCGGGTGCCTGTGAGCCCAAGGCGGTTGTGATGCCCAGGAATGTCAGTTGTGGAACTAGTTTGAGCAGCTTTTGGATGGCCCCATTGTTTGTGTGGCACAGAGCAGGGTGGCTTGGCAGGGAGCAGCTTCACCATCACCTCCCCGAGCCCAAGTCTTGGGTTACCTTGTCCACAGAGTATGAAAATCTCTGTCTGGGAGCTGCTCATGCAGGAGACCTGAGTGGTGGTGGGCACACACTTTACTTCTCACCAGACTGGGGCACACCAGTACCCCAGCTTCAATTCTGGGCTTGTGCTCTCTGTATATTCACAGGGATATGCACACAAGCAGTACCCTTGGTGCTCTGTCACAGCCAGAACAAAACCTGCCCGTTTTGCTCATTGTATATGTAAAAAATAAATTGCAAAGTTCTGTTGTCAAAATCTACTTTCTAAACACTCAGTGTAAGGCAAAGCAGAAGGGTCACTCCAGTCTGTGCTGTATCTGTGACTCAGCAGTGAGTGAAAATTGGTCCCTTTATGCTAATAAGCCAGAGGACTTTAGAACCTCTAAACACCCTGGCTCAAAGTTTCCTGCAACAGGCTGAGTCCTCAGGTGTGGTTCAACCAGAGAACATGTGGACAGTTAATGGCTCAGCATTGTAATTGTTTTTCACACATGAACATGTTACACAATCCTTTAGATAAATTATGGGAAGTATGAGTGTATTCAGATGGCAGCCAATAACATTGATGTTATTATAGTGAAGTTTAACTTTTTGTTATGTTCTTTGATACAAAATTAAACTACAGTAGGGAATCATCCTGGATCTCAAGTTAGGTGAGGAAGTAATTGTTTAGAGTTAAAGGTGGGTTCTGTGATTTAGGGCTTTTTACTTATAAGCTGAGTGATAGTTTATACAACTCAAATCCATCTGTACAGTAGTATCGGTGTACAGGGTTGTATTTCCCTTGTAGTACAGGAAACAACATGGACAAAAGGGGGCTCAGGACAGTGACACCTCAAAACAGCCCCTTGGATAAACCTGCAGTGTGAAATGGGAACCCCAGTTAGATATCACACTTTATGGTTTACAGAAATCTTGAAGATTTTGGTGAGTTTTAGTGAAAATGGGTGTTTCCAGGGCCCTCGTTGCCACATGGCCACGTGCAAAGGTTGAGGTAGGCAACAAAAATATTGTTTTCAGGGGGTTCTCATGGTTTGATGTGTCTTAAAAGCAAACAAAACCTCTTCCTCAGCAAGGCTCCTTTCCTTATTGATTCAAGGGTGTGTTTCCAAATGGTTTTCTTTTAGCCATGAGTTGCTGGTACTCAGCAGCACCCTGCTTTCCCTGGGAATGGGACAAGGCTGGGTGTCTCCCTGCACACTCCCTGCAGCACCTGGGACACTTTTGCCTCTGTGCCCCCACTGATGAGCCCCCCCAGCTCCAGGTGAAAGCCAGCCTCGAGCTCCTTGTGTTTTATGTAGTTTCTGGGTGAGGAAGTCCTGTCACTTCTCTTGTGCAAGCAGCAGCTCGATTTCTCATTTGCTTTTTATAATCACAATCAAAACAGGGTTAATTTGCTGTTGGACTGTACTGTCTCATTGCTCTGGTTGTTGTAACTCAGACAAAAATCCAGAGACTTTAGTCCTGTGGGAACAGCAGGACTGTGCACAAAAGCCACTTATATTAAAAATGCCAGCTTTTGCTGCATTCCCTAACACACAAGTTAGCATACACATGTTAAATTCTGGGGGTTCAGACAGGCAAATGACATTAATTCTGCCATAACTCAGGCCCCTAAGGTTGCCTTTTTGCATGTGTTTTCTCTCCACAGCCCTCCTGGGCCAGGTGATGATACACAGTTGGCTTCTCCCCTCGATCCTCCTGAGCAACCCTTAGGTGTTCCTGCAGCATTTGGAAATGTTGGCCCTGTGGATGCTGCTGAGCTGACTGCAGAAAGGTACTGTCCAGAGCCCTGCACTGGGCAGGGGGAGGTGGCTGCACTGCTCACTGCTGTGAGTTTCATAGTGCTGGCTGAGGAATTGCTGTCACTCCCCATGGATGGATGGATGGTATGACCAGTTGCTGACTCTGTAGCCAGGGGAGCATCTCTGAGCAGAAATCTGTACCAGAATTTAAATCTCTCCTTATCAAAACCTTCAAAGGAAAGTGCTGTTTGCTTTTTGCTGAGATTTTATCACTTCAGTACATAGGAGGGTCAGGACACGTGAAGGTGCTAATGCTTTTTTTCTTTTTGGGCATCTAGATTTGTCTTAACTGCCAACAATAGAGGAAGCCTTGTAGGGTGTGTGTACCCTTCAATCACTGGGAGTTCAGTGGAGTGTAAACATACACAGTATATTTAAGCTAGCATTACATTTGTTAGCTGAAGTCACAATAGTGTGCCTTCAAAGGCAGAAAGGACATTGTGTGGTTTGCTCAATCCACCTTAAAAGCTGGGTGACTTTGCTATTTAGCCCATACTGGTCTGCCACCAGTCCCCAAGCTGGTTAGTCACTGGCTGAGTGAGTCTGTGAGAAACAAACCTTTTCCTGCACTAAGAATAAGATGATCTAGAGAAGCTTACAGTGGGAAGCTAATGATGTGGATTTCTTCCAGTTCTTGTAAGTTTTTACTCAAAGAGTTGTGTTTCTTTGTTTTTAACAAATGTAATTGGGTTACTGATTTTTTTTGTGGATTCTGTTTTTTTCTGCTAATGGATTGTTGGCCACAGTAGTGAGACAGTTAGAAAAGGGTGAGCAGTAATTGAGGTGGAGCTGAGCTACTTTCTGAATGTGAAGGCATGAAAAAAGACTGACACCAGAAGTGCCAGAAAAATTTATATATGGTCTCTGGACTACAGTCTGAAGCAGAAGATTCTGTGCCCTTGGGGTGATAGTTTGCTATTTGCAGGGAGAAAGGCACACAACTCTCTATGACTAAATGTCACCTTAGGAAACATTTAGGAAGAGCAATCTTAGAGTGCTTTAATTCACTGCATCTTGTAAACCTCATGAATTCACTGTTCACATTCATATCTGAATCTGGAATATCAAATTAATTATACCCTTTCTTTTGATCTACTTCATAAGTTTTGTCTTTAAAATGTTTTATTGTTACTGTCTGAAGATTACTCTGGGTGTTTCTTGCTCCATCCCAGTTGCACAGACTGTGAGTGCTGGTGCTGAGCTCGAGTTACCCCATCCAGAGTGGCTGAGCCCAGTAGGGATGGGGGCACACAGACTGGGCAGCAATAACAGGACCTGGCCCTTGTTTCCATATCCTGACATTGAGGGAACTGCCAGGATTTTTGCAAGGGTTCAGCACTAAAAAATTGCGAACCGGGGATATTCAGCATGAATGTGGGTAGTTTTCCAGTTCCTGAAACAGAGGAAAGTGAGAGAGAAATACACTGTGGTCGAATGAAGTGAAGCTGGCTATGGATAGTTCTTCTGTGTTTGTTGATTTTAATTTTTTTGTTTATTTTTTTACATGCTGCATAGGTAAAGTCTTGTCAGTGTCGTTTGTTTTTGTTATTCCTTTGTTTTTCCATCCTTGTTCAGCTTTGGATATAAAAGCCTATCTGTTCTCCTTGCACTTGTCTTTCCTGTCTGGATTGTTGTCACTTGCCAGCTTCCCTGTGAGCCTTGCAGAGATGTTTCCTGGTGTCCCAGCTGTAGAAATGCAGTAGCTGTGCCCAGCCCCAGGTGCAGCTGGTTGGCAGAAGAGGGGTTAAATCAGTGCAGCTGGACCCCTGCTTTAACTGCTGTCTGAACAGCCAGTGTCACTCTTCCTGCAGTGACAACACTGCTGACTTCCCTGTGGGCTGGTCAGACCTGAACTGGTCACATAATGTTGGTAGCAAGTGAAAATAGGACTCTTAAAATGTATGGGATTATGTTTACAAGGGTCAGTAATAGCAGGACTGGGCTTTTCTTATCTAAGGGAAGAGCTCAATGATGTTTGTTTTGCCATTGCCTTATCCCTCATTGATTATTCATCTGTGTCATGGAGCAGATTATTGCCTGTGTGAGTAAGATTGATCGTATTAAAGCTGCTGCTTTTTTTGGCATTTTATGTAGAAGCACTGCACCACTGCCTTTCCATATGACTGGATAAAATTCTCTAATTCACACACATGTGATGCCTACTGGGTACCTCTTCAGTAGACTTTGGACATGTTACCAGGACTACTGAATAGCATGATGTTATTTCAGTCTATCTGCAGTAAAGTACAATTATAAAGCGTTTTTCTCCAACATATTTAGTTATTTACTAATCAGTTTCTTTTGTTTCCATGTATTTCCATGTCACATAATGTGGATGTGTGAAAAATAATGGTGCAAGTAAGGTGGGGGTCATTTTGTGCTAAATGGCTTCCAGATGGCAGGGCATAGGAGGAGATCAGGTTGTGCCTCCATCTGTCCAGTCAAGAAACTGTATCTTTGTTTTGCTTCTTGAGGATGACTGTCTGCCTCTCTCTTGCTAATCATATATTGATTAGTGACAACATGGTATCATTGCCCTTAAGATTTTATTTACTATATATACAAAGAAGTGCCCTGAAAAGAATTAGGTAAAAAGTTCACTGGCTGTTCTGCCAAGTATTTTTGTTTAGCAGGGAAGGGCCAAGCTCACTCTGATTTGCCAGTACACGTTGCACTAGGAGAAATTTTGGCTAGACACAGCTTTTTCTTTATGCTGCAGGTGCAGAGCTCTGCAACAGGACTGCTGTGATATATGAGGAATGTTTGGGTTGGAAAGGCAGAGAAGACAAATAAGTGCCTAGGCTGTACAAGACCACAGCTTTAGCTGCGTGGTTAGAGGTGTGCAACTGTTCTGAGTAGTTCTGGCTGTTCCCTGCAACTTGGTGCCTGTCTTGTGTGGGGGAGAAACCAAACGTGCAAATGCCCAGGAAAAAAAAGGCATCTTGGAAAGCACTTACTGCATGAGTTGTCTTTAGAGTCAGGCCATAGGTAACAGGCAGGGCAACCCAATCTGGTATCTTCCTCATGCCAGGAAAGCTGCTTCTCTTGCCTTGAATCTCCAGCTGAGGTTGTGGAGCTGCAGCACAGGGTTTAGTGCCGACCAGGGAGAGCTGTCTCAGCTCTGTTGTGAATGGAGTGAGGATTGGAAGCTGTTCTGAACCTGAGCTGGCAATGTGTTCCCCTCTATCAGCCTCTGTCCCACCTCCTGTTTATGCACATTAAGCTGTCCTGGGGAGTTTGTGATGGTTGGTGTTGGATGCACCAGAAGCTGTGTTGCTTTGTCTGCAGATGAAGCTTTCCCAGCCACACAGTTCACAGCCTGTGGAGCTGTGATGCTCTGGGGCTGTGCTCCTCAGTGCACAGGCAGGCAGGGGCACCCTGCCTTGTCTGTACACACAGCCAGCAAGTGACTTTTGAGGTTTACTTAAACAGAGATGGTGCTTGAAAATATTTGTTTTCTAATCAGCTCAACTCTGCAGGGCAAACACTGGTCGATGTGTGGTTTATTGTGCACTGAGAAGACTTGGCCCTTTTGGTAGTGTTCTTGCTACACCTATTAGAATATTAGCACTTGGGAAATAAGCTTCGCAGAAAATCTTGTTTTAATAAGAACCGTGAAGAGATTTTAATGCAGCCACTTCATGTCTGAGCTGATAAAAGTGCCGTAAGTTGATAGATGTACCTGAGTTGATGCAGTTGTAGGCTGAACACAGTCTGTGTTTTGAACAGGGTTGCTGTTCTGTGCTGCCCTGCCTCAGTTTGTGCAGTCTGTACCATTTCTGAGCTGCTCTGTTTCTGCTTGACCCCCAAGAGCTTATTGTTTCCCAGTGGGCATCCCCCACCTGCAGGTACTGCCCATCTGGTGATGGGCAATAACCAGGAGCTCCATGCTGCTTGAATTCTACCTGCAGACCATATTGAACAGTGCCAAAATCATCATGTAGCAGCATTAGCCCCAGCCTGGTGTGATTGATCTCGCAACCTGCTTTTCATGGCCTCGCTCAACACTTCTTGGTACTGTGGATCCCTTGTCAGAGCAATATCACAGGCAAGGCAGCTGAGGCTTGGCAGGAGTGGTTTTTGTGGGAATCCAGTGTCTGATGGTGTAAATGAAGCTTGGAAAGATGAAGGGAAATTACGTGTGGATTTTAACACACACAGGTACTGTAGCTCATAAAAGTAAGCCCTGAGCTTTGTGAAGCCCAGGGAGCAGAGCTCTTCTAAGAATGCTTGTGTGTCAATAGCAAGCTTTGCTTTAGCTTTAGGAATGACATCTATTAGTCAGAATATCTCTGAAAATTGTTTTATTTGGTGTGGAAAGGCTTAAAGGGGGAAGCTGAAGGGCTGCGAGTGGTCATTTGAGCTTGTGTGAAGAGTGTGGGTGGGCAGGGAATGGGTGCTGCTGTAAGTAGGTGGCTGGGCCAGCTTTGTGGGCATAACACCAGGGCCATAATTTTATGTGCCTTTGGTACTCCTGCTTGGCTGGGCCCTCTTGTGAATTGTTTGGGTTTTGCAATTCTTTGTTTCCTCTCCAAACAGATGTTCAGCATGCACTTATTTTTAGCAGTTTACTTTTTTAGCTTTAAAATCTTACTTTCACTGCTCTCCGTGTGCCCCTATATAGTCACATCGCCTTTGTATAGATGGGATGCTGTTACTATATTAGGACATTTTTAGCAAAGGACAAAGGCCTTTGCATGAAAAAGGAAATAGCTTGCTTTTAAATATTTATTTATTTATATTAACTTGATGCGACTGAAAATTTAGGATGTCTATGTCAGTGTCAGGCCAGTTTGGACAAACTGGGGAAAGGGAGGGAGGGAAGAAGGAGGGAAGGAACATAGGAATGTGTAAAGCAGAGATAATTTCTAAGAAATAACTGGTTGGTTATCCCATATGGCACCAAGAAGCTTCATGGATATCAGCTAGTCAAGGTGAACTACTCTCAGAAAGAGCTTTCATGGTGTTAGTAACTTAGTGCACGAGCACTTTGGGAAATAACTGTTGTCATGCTTGTATGTATTGGAACTAAAGTCAGGGGTGTGGTTTAGGCTTGTCCTCTGTATACATGGTTCTAGAGAAAGGAACAACCTGTCCCTGAACCTTTCTCACTCTTAATTAGTAATACAATTTAATCTACCTTCTACAGCTCCAGTGTAATTATTAGGTGAAGGAATGGCTAAGATAGCTGTTTATATGTAGTTCAGGAGACTTAAATGAAGCTTGTCAGGCAAGTCCTGGTTCCATCAACATTTCCATAAACATTTCTGTCTGTATCTCTGGAAGCAGAAGCTGGCAGGAGGGGAGGCTGTTATGTGGCTGCTCTCTCTGGTATGTCAGAGATGCCCTGGAAGGGACAGTGTGGCATGACAAGATCTATGCTGTGTCTGCTTTTGAGTCCTGAAGTCATTGGGTATTTAGTTCTTTTTCTACCAGTGGCTTAATGAGTGTGCCAAGACCAGGGGAGGTAATGTGGTTACTCCTGCTTCTGAATGTGGGGCTTGTAGGAATTACAAAATATAGCAGCATTACAGGTCTGTAGTCTTAACATGCATGTAATGAGTTCTGGGATTATTTTGTGTTTAGCTTTACAGCATAGAGAGAGCTTTTAAAGTAAGAGAATTCTTTAGTCCCAGATCTCAGGGTTTTTTATCTAAAAGACAAGTCACTTAATTGAATGTTATTGTACACTGAGGAGAAAGGGCTGTGTGAGTATTGCAAAGAGCTCATTAATGATTTATTTACTTTACTAATTTCATGTACAGTTAAATTCCTCGGACTCTTCATGTTATGGTCTATAAGAGCTGTCAAAACTTTGCAAGATTACTGATTATGTGGTCATCTGAGACATTAAGTGAAATAAGATTTGTAGGAAGAAGTAATTATTGGGAAGTGGGAGAAAGATGGAATTCGGGAGGGGATGATGTGCTCCTTGTAGATCCAGCCAAAGTCCATCCTTTAAGGAGACTTCACTAAAGCTTTGTGGACTTCTGAAATTAGTCAGCTTATTTTTAATAATTGTTTTGCAGTACTTCCAAGCCCCATAGCTGCCAGGAAGTTGATGACCACGTTTCTGAGGATGTACCTTTGGCTGTGGCCCCTGGTGATGGTGTAGAACTGCCTGCTCAAGAAACAGAAAGTTTCACAAGGGAAAAAAGGTATTGTGTTATTTTATATGTTACAATACATTTCCATGTCTGTACATCTTTTGCTTAAGAAATGTTACTAGTGTGAAAGAGGCTGAACAGCTTCAAAAGGTGTTTTGTGAAATTATATGAACACTTTGCTGCTAGATTTTGAATCCAAATGTTAGACTATCAAGACCTGCCTAATCCAGTATATTTACTCATAAATACCAGAAGAGGGAGCTTGGGCTACACTGGTTATTACTATGCTGATCTTTCCTGCTATTTTTAAATTATTATTTCTTTAGGATTTTTAGGATTTTTTTAGGATATTTTCCTTTCTTGAAGTGTAATTTTCGTTGTTTTGTTTTGGTGGGTTTTTTGTGTGAAACTGTGCAAGATCAGGTCATAGTCAAGAGGACTGTTCTACTCATTCCCCTTCAGCATTTTCCTCACCCCACGATATTGATTTGCATTGTTGTTGTCTGAACTGAATGAAGAAGTTCCGCTCGGTTTTGCTTTTGCTGAATAAACGTCGTATTATCTTAATTTCAAGGTTAAATGTTTCACCCCTTCAGGTTTGCACCGATTGTTGCCATAGTATTTGATAGATGGCCTGGTGCATTTTTGCTTGGAAACCCCCCAGACTGAGTCATGGAGTCAAGGAATGATTGGGGTTGAAAGAGACATTAGGGATCATCTACTTCCAGCCCTCCCATCTCAAATCTAGTGGAGACAAGACGTGTTTGGATATTCATGTGAGAGCTTCAGCTGACTCCTGTCTGTGGGTGATTAACCAGTCTGCTCTTGTGGCTTGGCAATGAAGGCCTGTCCTTATTGTGACATCTATTAATGGAAAAGGTCACAGCACAGCTGAGAATATGCAGTGGGCACTCCCTGGAGAACAGCATTCCCCACCCCACCAATACAGAGTGGCAGGTTGTGACAAGTAGGATACAAGACAGGAGACACCACGGGAAATACAGTTGCTGTTCAGAAATGTCAAAAGATGCTGCTATCAGCAGGAGGATGCTCTGAATCATGAATTAAAATGTACATAATAGACGTGTTCTGCTGTGGAGCAGTGCATGAATAGCTGTTAGCAAAAGCTGCTGAAAAAACCATCCACAGTGTAACATCTAGAAAACATGTTGATTAAGTGTTTGTTCCAAACTGCTGATTATTCTTACGAGAAAATGGTGACCTCTCTTTTAGTGTATGTGCTGCTGTAACACAGTTAGGTCAGTAATGATCCTCCATGATACTGCACTGGACCCACATGGTTTAACCTGTGTATTCCTGGGGGGAAAAAGAAGTGCATGAAGGCCTGTTTTGTACCAGTATGCAAATTCTGTCATCTGGAGAGAATTTTCTGACTTGAAAGGTAGATACAATGGTCATTCTCTAAAAACAGAGAGAAATGGGCTGATGAAGTTGTAAATAAGAAAATATTCACCCCACAATGTTTGCTCTTTCCAGAGAATCATCCAGAATTGTTTGAACTTAATGGGTACCCTGTACTGAATTTCACATTCTGTGAGTGCTTTAGTGTAGTCACAGATGACTGCTGTTTACAAATGCAAATTGAAACCACCAAAACACAAGATTTTCTTTTTCACTAGAATTCAACTCGAAAGAGAGGAGAAATAGTTTTAGAGCTCTGCAGACAAGCAGAGCTGCCGTGCTCACGTATTTAGGCTTGTGCCTCTGAAGTTTCTGTTTTGTTTTGATATTGATGTAATAATCTAAATGTCTGTGTGTGCATAAGAAGCTCTTGGATAGAATAAACAATGGTGCAATTAAGTAGAATCGTAGAATTATAGAATGGTTTGGGTAGGACCTTAAAGATCATGTGGTTCCCACCCCCTGCCATGGGCAGGGACACCTTCCACTATCCCAAGTTGCTCCAAACCCCCTCCAGCCAGGCCTTGGACATTTCCAGGGATGGGGCAGCCACAGCTCCTCTGGACAACCCGTTACATTAGTAGAATTGCTTAATGCAGAATCCAAATCCAGCCTAGGATGTCAGTAACCCAAATGCACACTGAGAAAAGGGTCTTATCACCCACAGACTCCTTGTCCAAAGCTGAACTCCTATGTTTGGTCTTTTTGTGACATGAACACAGACTTTCACAGATCTTAATGGAAATTAAGATGCACACAGAGGTCATAATTAGAGTTATCTGTGGGACAAAAGATAATTCTTGCATTTTCTTGAAAAGCAAATACATTAATGTCCAAATAGCTGTTTGCTGTTATAGTCAGCCCCTTATGTAAATTCTTCTAAGACTATCTTGCATTTTTATGTGATTCATGTGTATCAAATCAGCCATGGAAAACAATAGCCTGCAAATTGGGTTATGTTTCACTTTGTCACATTTATGGCAACTGCCTGGCAAGGTGCTGAAGTGCAAAGGCTGTGCCACTCATGGTTTTCTGCAAAATGCATCCTTGAGGCATTTCAGCCTCCTCTGATTGTCACGGTCACGTTATGAACTGTGTCACAGACAATTCATGATTTAGGAGAAGTGCTGAAATATTGCTAGAGAGATTCTTTATGGGAGCCCTATGGACAGAGCTGGAAAGGCTCCAAAGAGCTGATCCATCCCTTTGTCCTGTGAGGAGGAGAGATGGGCATGATCCATTCTGTAGGGCAAAAAACAGATGCTGGTTTTGTGTGTGTCCTCACCTGTAGCCTCAGTATCTGCTGCAGGTACAGAGCTACACCTGTGATGCTGCATGGGGCTGATGTGAATGGAGAGGTGGGTCCTCCTTGTTGTCAGATACAGGGTCAGTTTGCTTTCAGAAACTCACACTGGAGTTGGATCATTCTCAGAGACTTTGGGTGTGCAGGGAACTTCTGATCTCTGAAATTAAATACACATTTCTATCTTACCTAATTTTCCTGAAATGAATGTGGAATCAGTTGGAAGCACAGCAACGAATCTTTCTGAAAGCGAAAAGTCTTTACAAAAATAGTCTTTTCAGCAGGCTCTGCTTTCTGCGTTGTTGGCTTCCAAAATGTTTCATAATACTTCTCTGGGAGGAATCAAAGCTGAATAATTGGTGTCATGCAGAAAAACAGGATAAGCTTTATGACTTCTGGGTTTTATTTCCTTGATCACTTGCTGAAAAAAGCTTTCTCCTCTTGCCCACCTTTGGAGAAGTTTGGTGTAAAACTAAGGAAATAAAAATCAATGTATTACCTTCATTTTTGACCAACACTGATAATCCTAGACTGAGTTGCTTTTAATGATGTAATAAAAACCAAGAAGAGATTAAATGGGGTTCAAAAACACAAGATTTTTTTTCCTTGTGTCAATTTAACCCTTTTGAAAGGAGTTTACAAGTGCAGTGAGCAAGGAAGAGATGGGAAATACAAGTGAGGGATACAAATGCAATGTCAAGTCCTCTTTCTTTCCAAAGTTGGAGTTGTAAGTTTTTTGGGGGGTTGGAGGCTTTTTTTGTGGGGAGGAAGATGTGGTTTTGTGGATTTTGTATGTTATGTGAAGTAGATTGTAGTATCCATCTAGTGTATGTCTGGTGCACAAGTGAAGTGATGTTTTTTTATAAGAGCAACAGAATGAAGGCATTGAAATTAAGTTGCCTAGATCTTGGGAACTAAAACCCAAGGATTTTTGTTGGGGGTTTGTGGGTGTTATCATGAGAAGCATTTACAATCTTCTGAAACAAAACTTAAAAATTGATGCCTTCCATGTAACCAGCCAGTCTGGAACGAATGGACAGGAATGAGCCATGCTCCTGCTCTTGCATTTCCACCATTCCAGGTTTTTAAAGGATGTTGTCTCCTGAGTGATGTGTCCTGAACTGCTCAGCCCCAGGCAGGAGGATGTTCTGTGTTGCTTTAGCCTATTACTGAGTAATAGCATCAAATCCTGGGATATCTCCTGTGTTTCAAGCAAAAAACATTGCGGACTAATTGCATTTTCTTGTAAATGATTTTAGGACTGGTGTGGTGGGGTCCTCAGGCAAGGAAACTGGATTCTTCAGGCTTCCCTGGGTGAACCCATGACTGGGGGGAACAGTTCTGTGTGTGTGATGGGCAGGGTGCCCAGAGACCCCCATGCTGTGTGCTGGCAGGGGACAGCAGCAAGTCAACAAATAGCTTCCAGTAGCTTCATTTTTAAAAGGCAAAGCACTAATGGATGCTTGACAGGAGTGGGAAATGTCACCTGTTTTCTAACCATATCTTTGTTTGGAATTTGGGCTCTCTGGGGTGCTTTCTGCCTGCATGTTTGCTCAAAGAGAGCAATTATTTGTGTGTGTTGTGAAGCTCCTCTCAGTATGTGGCAATGGACCAAAGGACAACAGTAGCCCCCTGTTTGCTTGTTATTCCTGTGTATTTTACAGGTTCCCTCAGGCGATATATGGTAATTTCCTTGCTGCCAGAACAGGTTCAGCAGCATGAAAATGAATGTGTCATTACACTAATTAATCCATCCACAAGGAGTTTTACACTGGCATTGATCATCTCGCATCCTACAAAGCTGTGGCAGCAAAGATGTGAGACAGAGCTGACACACCTGGCTTGGGTTGCTGTTCCTTGGCTCTGTGGCACTCGTGGTGACAGCTCCAAGGATGCTGGAGCAACCTGACACTGCCATGAGGGTGGAGGACTTGTAGGGGATCACCTCTTGTCCTGGAGCAGGTAATACATGGGTGAAAACTGAGTGAGGTGTATTTTGTATTTCTCAATAATCAGCGTTATGCTTAAATATGGCATGTGCTTTTGGGGTACTCTGCCCTTAATGCTAAATTTTCTAAGAACAAAAGCATAAAGAAACCATTGAAACATAGTGAAAATGCCTCAAGCCAATTTTGTGTTCACTTTTTTGAAATAAAATTTGAGCTGTAAGCTGACCTCTTTAAGGAAGTCATTTGACCACACATCCTTGACAGCCACAGCAAAGACTTGCACCAGGTGGGAATACTGTTCTTGTCTGATTTCTTCATCCCGCATAATTAATTCTTCACTTAGACCCTGAGGCCAAGAGACCTTTGGATTCTGCTTCCTGAAATCTCTTGCAACAAGGTGCCCTGGAGAGCTTTGCCCACACTGATCTTCCCAGCTGAGGGCAGGTGGAAGTCCTTAAAAATGTCAGTTCCCTCTGGTGTTAGGCAGCTCCTTTCCTATCAAGCCTGGCTCCAGCTGTTGTAGGGAACTTACACCTTGGGATGCTTAAGGCTTAGAAAGAAGTATGAAAGCAAGATGAGATCTGTTATCTGTAGTGGCAGTTCTGCAACTCTGGTTCGTGGAAATGTCAGCAGAGCTTTGGGCATTTGGCTCGTGGACATGGTCTGCAGAGGCATGTTCAGCAATAAAACAAACTTCCCCCTTTGGTGTGGTTATACTTGTGGTCCCAGTCTGAAGCCCAGGCCAAAAATTTGGAAAATAGGCGTTGTAAGTTTTGTTTGTGATGCAGTGAATTCAGGCCTGACCCTTACAGTAATGGCGTGATACAGATGAAATCTAAAATTGCAGTGTCTGTGCCTCGGCAGGAGGGGAAAGCAAAGGAGCAAATGACAGGCCAGAGGCTGCAAGAAGAGGAGCAGATGGAGAGTTTTCCCCAGGGGTTTGGCTGCCCTTGATCCTTAACTCCTGTCTCCTCTGTAGGTCTTGGGTGGTAGCAGACTCCTCCTGGGACATCCCTGCACAGCCAGTGTGGAGGGAGGTATCCACACCCACCTCTCAGAACTGTAATCTCCCTCTTTGTGCGGCTCCTTAATGTCATGAAACATTTTTGTACGTGGAATCTTATGGGGTGTTCAGTTCTCACGTTGCTGGTAATGATTCACTGCTGACCTCTGAAAGCCATCAGCCCCCCTGGCACCCTGAGCAGCTCTGTGCAGAGGCCCCCTTTGTTATCTTTGCAGTGGGTTTCCCATGCTGGAAATTTCAATAACTAAACAGGCATCTTGGTTATTCATAACTCTTAATGCCATTAATCTCACTTGCAATTTAGATTAAGCAGTGACTTTAGTAACTGAACAGTGATCACTGGGAAGGGGGACACAATTTTTTTAAATTTTTTTTTATTTTCATGTTTATTTTTTATTTTATTTTTAATTTTTATTTGAAACCCATTCTAATGTGTGTTTCTTGGGAGCTGCAATGTCCATCCTGGTTGCATCATCACTGGTCATTCCTTTTTTTCTTTGAATTAGAGGGGAATTCTGTCAGTGTGCTCAGGCTTAAAATTCTGAGACATTGTGTGTTTTCATGGAGAGTGTATCAATGCAAATAAAGCACTCACACTGTGGTAATCTCGATAAGTGGTGGAGGAGACAATGTGTTTATCAAAGTATTTGATCTGTAAGAATAAGTTAAATCTGTGGAGCTTTACACCTAATATCTCCTTGGGTTATTTTGTGGTGTATTATTTTATATCATGGTGACATAGATAGGGCTGTGTTGTGCCAAGTGATGTACAGAGGCAATTGAACAAATTGCTTCTATTTTTCTTGAAAAGTATATTGAAAAATATCCCACTGATTTAACATTCCCTAATTATTTTACTTCTCAGATTTTTTTATGCTCTGCAGTTGTGAAACAGTGCTCTACTCTGAGCCCATTAAAAAATAAATGCTGCAAAAAACCCTACAGCTAACCAAAAAACACCAAACCAACAAACTCATGGTTTCAACCTGATGGTCTGTTATTCTCCCTGTAGGGCTGATTTTATGATTTGTCTGTCCTGGAATGGGATTAAATTAAGGATAAGTGGATTTTAGAAGGATGGTGATGAATATATCTTTCAATAGCTAATTATAGACTATAACAATATCTGAATTTGACTGTGGACATAAACTGCCCTACATGTGTATTTATTAGGCACTACTAAAGTATGGGTGTTAGAATTGGTGTTAGCCTTTCGCTAGTTTTTGCCAGTAAACCAAAATGAGATAAATTTGTTGCATTTATTTCAGGTAACTTTTCATACTTGCTCTTTCATCTGTAGCACAAAATTGCTCATAAAAGGGAGAGACAGAAAGAAATCTGCTTTTCTTCCACTGCTTTTGCTACCTGGTAGCAGCAAGAGGTCACTCCTTTCTCTTGGCCCTCCAGGAAGTGGTGTTTGTTTAGGTTCCTTCTTTGAGATGCTGTCTTTTGAAATAACAAAGATTTTTAGTTTTAAACATGGTCTACTCACATACAATACTGTGGTGACCTGGTTTTGGCTGGCATAGGGTTAATTTTCTTCTATTTTAAAGCAAAAAAAACCTGAATCACACCTCTGGGGAAAAAAATTGAAGGAGTTTGGGTGGGTTTCTGTACTTAGCTGGGACTTTCTGAAGAATGTAATGACAGCACCAGTGCTAAATATTGCCACTTTCCCCCAGCAGTGTAGGTGTGGAGCTGGGCCATGGAGTGACCTGGCTGGAAAAGCCAATACAAAATCCATGGGATCTCACAAAGGTGGCACATCTCCAGGCATGACATAAGGTTAGAGTTAGCAAGAAAAAGTGAAGAACCAAAGTGGAGGGTGGCAAGTGCCCTGTAGTGTTCCAGCAGCAGCTCCAGCAGGTCACTGCTTGAGGAGGAATTTTAAGTGACTCTCCTCGAGGCAAGTGGAAATTATAAGTTACATCCTCTCTTGCTTGCTTTAGAGAGGGAGGTGAGACTCAAGAGCAAAATTCTGGCTAAAGGAGCAAAAAAGTCTGGTTTACAGAATAAAAACAAAGAAAATGAAATCCCAGGTGTCCCAGGAGTGAAGAAATTAATGGTGTATTTTTGTGCAGCCTATACATGAAGAATTCTTGAATTCTTTAAAGCCTCTACACTGCTTATTGTATAACCTTTAGAAAGATGAACTCCAAACCTTGAGAGCCCACGTGGCTGAAAACAGCCTGCTTGACCTTCTCTGTAACACAAGGATCAACACTGATCCTGGGAGACCTGTTATTTCTGGGAAGGACTTGGCAGACAGAGCCAGTGTTGAGGCCAGGGAGGGCTGGTGTTCCTGCAAGGCTTTTAGAGCACGGGAGTCTCCAGCCTTGGGTGTCCTAAAAAGGCTGTCACCACTGCACTTCAAAAGATGTCAATGCTTTTATGTGCTAATGTGCTCTCAAACACAGAGCCACCCTCCCCCAGGCACTGGTTTGCCTTGTCTGTACAGAACAGTGTTGGTTTTTTGAGCAGTTTGGTCCTTTTAGCCCTTTAGGAAAGATGTTGCTGTTCCTTAGCAGTCTGATAATGTGGATACCCTTGCCATGAACCCTTTGATATCAGACAGGCTACAAATAAGGGAAGCTTTGGGGTAAAAGCTTCTTTCCAGGCTGCATTCAAGGCTTTGGTGTCCAAAGGTGGTGTCATCTAAATACATACATATATGTATGTATATAAATTATTGAGGGTGAGAATTATGTTTAAATAATAATGTATTTTTTAAAACGTTTTCCTGTCTTTTGTTTGTTTGTTTTTTTGTAGGCAGTACTGTTCCTCAGAGCTTTGGCAGCAGCCTTCAGATACCAGTGAAACCCCTGTTTGTTTGGGATGTTTGGTTTCTCTGTGTCTCTGCAGTTTGCTTTATATGGTGCTCATTTCTGCACAGAACCTCAATAATGCATTGCAGCTCGGAGGTGTAGCTTGGTATTCACCCACTCTTTCCCAAGGGGATGGATATGTGAGAGAGGCTTTTCTTTCAGTAGGCTCTTTGATGTTTCTGTGTGTGTATGTGTGGTCATGTTTATAACTGGTGTAAATGCCTGGCACAATGGACAGTGAAGAAACAGGACATAAATTTCAATGTGTTATAAACCTTATCACAGTCCTGTCCAACACTGGGTTTTGATGGAAGCAAAAAAATTTCAAATTGGGTGCAAGTGACCCAAGTCTGAATTTATATGTAAACATGAAATGGAATAAGACCAAATATTTAGGACCCTGTACAGCGTGTTAAATAACTAACCAGTGGGCATCCAGTTTCAATAAAACATTAATTTAGTGTAAGCCAAAATATTCTCTTGCTTAGATCTCTTGCTTAAATGGATGAAAAGGGCACAAAGAGGAAATGATAAGTTTTAAAGGATGGTACTGAATACTTAAGTAGTCTTTTTCAGCAGTGGGATCACAATAAGTTGTTATATGGCTGTTCATCCCTAGGCTGAAATGCCTGGGGCATCCTTAAATCCTTTGAAGCTGCAGTGGGATTTCTTTATTTTTAATTTTTTTTTCTTTCTGAGCTACATCTGTGTGTTTTTCAGGTTCTAGAGAACCTCCTACAAAATGTACTTATAGTGTCAACACAGTTCTTATATTTTCAAAAGCCAGCACTAAATTTAGTACTAAATTGATGCTCCTTGGCAGGCCTAAAGGGTGGATTGGGGCCAGGCAGGAGAGGGAGAGCTCCCCTCTCATCTGAGGTGTTTCTTACCAGACAGGATGGGCTGCAGGGAAAACCTTCCAGTGCTGTGCAGGAGGGGAAATGAGTGACATGGTCCTTTGAGCAGCCAGAGCAGCTTAAAGGATACCTGGGTTTAGGTGAGTGCAGCAATGAGCTAAATGCCTGATCCTCTCCAGCCTGGGCTTGGTCTCCAGACAGCTTTGGAGTGCAACAGATTTTATGGCCAAATCAGAAGTAAAGCTACAGTTTGGTTTCTTGCACAGGTTTGCCAAAGATGTCAGTTCAGTATTTATTTTTTGTGTCCCATAGACCACAAACTCTCTCCAGTCCAAGCTCAGTTACAGAATACCTTTTTTTGAAAGACCATGGCCATCAGGGGTTTTAAAATTATTAAATGTGTTCCCTTCTCATGAGGTAACTGTGCTCACTGTTAGGAGTTTGCAGGTAACAGTTGATTTAATTTTGTTTTCCTAATTTTAGTTTCTCTCACTGGATCTTACTGATGTAGCAGTTGTCAGAGCTGCCAGTGTTTTCAAGGATGTCACTTCTGTTTGTGCAGATGTCTTTGGGTGTAGTGGATATAGCTGGGCTTAAAAGGCTGGAGCCCTTGATCCTACAGATTGCCAGTGGACATGTTAGCAAAGATTTGCATTTCTAGTGGAACTCAGATGTTTGTTGCATAAAAACATTGGGCAATGGAAAAAAGAAAACTTTCTCCCCTATACAGCTCCTGAAAGGACTGTGCTGCCTCAGAACAGGATTCAATCCAAGCCTTCTTTTATTGGGCCTTTGTTTATTTAATAAATGTACACGTGAAACTTGAGGGAATTGACACAGGCATTTTAAGTGTATTCTTTGTACTTGTTAGGAAGATGCCACAGTATCCCTGTTTTCTTCACTGTCAGAGCAAACAGTGCCTGTGTTCTCCCTCTTGGCTTCCAGGTACCTGCTAGGGCTTTACTTAATATGGTGTTTGCCTTTCTAGGGATTTTTCTTTTCTCACTGTCTTCTCTGTAACAAATGAAATCCAGTAGGGAGCTGTTAGGATATTCAAGAGACCAGTCCTCCGTAGTTCAGTAGAGCTACCACAAGGAAAACTGAAGCTGAGCTGTAACCTCAGCCTAATAAGGTCTCTGGATACAGACATGTAATTTTAGTCTGCTGGCTGGTACCATTGATTTCCCATATTGGATGGAAATACTGGAGTTATTAACCATTTCACATCTACTGCCAGAGAGAACACGGGACTTTTCATAAACTCTCTTCACCTTCTGTGTTTTATGTGCTTGGGAATGATAAATATAGAAGGTGTAGTGAGCCATCACCTTGACAAGAGAACATCAGAGCTGCTGCAGATCTTGGGGGTTAATTGTGGCTCAGGCACCCAGTCCTGCTCCAGAAATTCTAAAGCTCAGTCCCTGAGTGAGGCAGTGCTGCTGCTTCTCCAGGGGACTTGAGATGAGTGTTGAGCAATGAGACAGCGAGGGTTTGGCTTTTATCAGAAACAAAACAACCCCCAAATTATAACTTGCTTGGAAGTTTGTGGCTGAATGAAGTGCTGGCTCACGAGCTTTTCTCCTTAGTTTAAGCAAAATAGAGAAAAGAAAAAGGTCATTTATTTTGATGCTGTTCATAAGACAGAATTTAATTGTAGGCATTTTCTGGAAATGAAATGTGCGCCGTGTTCACTAAACATCTTTGTTTCCTCTTATCCCAAGAGGAGGTTTATTGTGGGTCCACCCAGAGAGCCAGAACCTTGCACATGTATTCAGCAGTCATTGTTCTTGTAAAACAAGCAAACCCAACTGGATTTCCCTTTTTGCAAGCAGAGAAATAAACCCCAGAAACTATTTAAGGTGTGAGCCTAGTGAGGCCTCCACTAGAACATAAAAACTGTGCTGTGATAGGTGCTTGGAAGTTAGTATGTTTGAATATCTCTGTTAAATTTATTTGATCCTTTTGACCTCTCCCCCAGTGATGTGTCCAGAATTGTTACGTAGCTTCAAGCCATTTGTGTCCCTGGAGTTTAATTCCTGGGTATAGACAGCAGTGCAATTGATGTATTTTTTTGCTCCTTTAGTGATGTGAAACACAACTCGTATGTGGAGCATCTGTTATTTGCTAAAGACAGTGATGTGGAGAGTGATGGTGTGCAGTCTTTTCAGCGTGCTACATACATGAATTCCCTGTGTCCTGGTACCTCCACGCTGGCAAAAGGATAAGCTTATTTGTAGGGCTTGGAATGCTGTGCTTTATGGGCTTAAAGATTCTCTCTGCGAATCACATCCTTATTAGATGATGAGCATCCCCACCTCGCTGTCCAGCAAGGGGGTCTGTGCAGGCAGAACTAAAATGGTTAAGTGCCCTGGTCTCCTGGATGGAGCTGCTGGTCGGCTCCCACATTGGCTTGTTTACCTTGGCTGCTCATGATATTCTCCCTACGTTCCTCATGGAAGATTCCATTTTTTGCAAGAGGGATGAGCTCATTTGTTAAACGAAAAAAAAAAAGGCAGCCGTTCTGCTTATTAATCCTCTCTGCAACCGTCCTGATATGCACAACCTGCCTGTTATGAGAGGGAAATGTATGCGCGGCATCCAGTGCACACGTGCATTTGCATTTCAAATCAGCTGAGTCAACACAATATAATGGTCCTGCCTGCAGGTCCTTAGAGAGCCACAGTAGCTGACAATGTGTGCTTAAAGGGAGGTACTTCTCAGATTCTTCTTCTTTTTTTTTTCTTTTTTTTTTTTTTTTTAAGCCACTTTCCATAGCCAATAGACTCCGCGTTCCAGGCGCCTGCACCGGAGCTGTTTGGACCACTGATGTTTAGCAGATGATTACCCTGTCACAGTGGCTGGGATTTTGTTTTATTTTATAAATAGCGTTCCTCTGGACAGAAAGGAAAAAAAAAAACAAAAAACAACAACCCACCACCAAAACTGGCAACAGTTCAGAGAAGAGAAGCTGCCGAAGTGTTTCTGCTTGTGCTGCCACTGATGCGAGCAGCTGTTTCCATCTGCACTGCAGCATTGCAGCCTCTCCACAGCCACAGCTCCCGGGGCTCCTTGCCGGTGGAATTACGGAGGAAGCTGGCCCTGCTCGTGTCTAGCTTCGACCCCAGGGCTCGCTGAGGATGGGAGGGTCGCAGTCCCTGCAGCAGGCACAGACAGGTGGCCTGGTCCGGGAGCCGTCAGAGGCCATGTAAGTGTGGATCCCCTTTGCTCTCCCCGTTTTCCCCGTGCTGCTGGGCCCGCAGCCCTGCTGCACTGAACCTGGGTGCTGCCTTTGAGCCGACTTGGGAGTCGGAGGCCTTTGTTCGGTGCTAATTGCAGTCAGCTAAAGGCATAGCTGAGGTTTTGCTGGGCATGGCGAGGGTAGGGTTTGTGATGCTGCCCACCTCGGGTCGTGTGTGCTGAGCGGTAGCTGTGTCCCATATGTTCTGTCTTTTCATGTTTCGGGTGCATAATCAGTCAAAACACAATGACCATTTCCAGCGAACAAAAACACAACCCCTTCCCCCTTCCCAAACCCACCACCTCTGTGTTTTCTATTTAAAATGCGCAGCATGAAGCTCCATTTCACCGCTTTTTTCTTTTTTTTTTTCAGACCCTCTTTTTGCTTTTCTCTACACAGATACTGTTTTTCAGGTCGCATCACCCTTGTCGGCATCTGTCCCTGTCGTGGCATTATATCCTCTGGTGAATCATAAGCAAAGTGTCCTTAGATCTCTTTACACTGAAGGCCAACTCTGAAAGATTCTCTGGGGGAGGGAGGAAAAAGCAGACAATTAGCGTTTGTTCAGAACGAGTTAGCACTTTGTTTGAGATGGCTAAATTGTATATGAAAGTGTACAAATATGTGTTTGTGTGCAGAAATAGCAGCATCGTTTCCCATTTGTAAGTGGGATTTTGTCGTTTATTGGTGGAGGGTTTATCAGTTTACTTAGCCCACAGTCTTTTCTCCCTAACCTTCCACCCCAGACTACTAAGCTGGAAGGCTATAGTGTGGACTTTACCTCTGAATGGGTTTTAGAAGAATTGCCTTGTCTCCTTTTGTTATTTCAGTTATATAAATCACATTTATCTAACATGTCTGACTGCTGCGCTCGTTACCGATTCTGTATTTTGGTAAGTTTTAGGTATTTATGCACTAGGGCTGGTTTATGAACCAGCCTCATATAGGTCTCTTAAATTTTTTTTTAATGTAATGGCTACTTGTTAAGGTGGATCTGATTATGGTTGAAACATCATTTGTATGTTTGAGATAAGTGCTTCAGAGTCATTGGGGAATGATAGAGCAGTAACTGATAGTTTTGCCTCTACAACAGGCCTTACAAGTAGGTACATACTCCCTATTGTCATATTCCAGTATATCAGCAGATAGCTTTGCTTGATAGTGTCTTGTTATATTTGTAAAATACAGGCCTAACAGCATTTCTGGATCCTTTGTTCCTTTGATGTGTAGCTTCAACAATTAAGATTTTTTTCTATATAGTTCCATCTTACATAGTGTCGATGTTCCTATATATAGCATCTGTTTTAATGATATGGTGGAATAAACTGATGCCTCATTATCTTTAAAGCACTATAAATTACATTTTCATCTGCACACACTGGTGTTGATTTTTAAGAGTGATTCAAGAACTGGGCAATAAAAGTGACGTAGCTGAAATAGGATTCAGATTTTTTTTGTCTGCAATTTTTACAGCCTTTTAAGAATGCATTCTGTTGGAAGAACATATTTATCAAGGTGTGTATATGTATATGTTTATACGTTTTGGGGACACATGAGTGAATTATTTTGTCATTTCTCTCAGTGACTCCTTTTATATATACTCATCTGCAGTTAGTCATTCTTGGGGGGTTTCAAGATGACCTTTTAAGGCCTGGTATAACAGATACACTTTTAGCACTGGCATCATCCAGTAACTGCTGATTTTGTGAAAGAAGTGTTTGTGAAAGGTATTACTAATCTTATATTAAATAAATCACCAAAAGAGTGTGCCATTTTCTTCAGCTAAATATTCTTTAAAATGAGATAAGAATGGAGGTGTTTCTTTAGCCTTGAGAAAACACAGTCCTGTTTTCTGAAAGAAGAACATCCTCATAGGATGTCATGGTCATCAGTTCTGGTCTGAGGTTTTGACTTTATACCCTAATCACTGTAACTTTTGCCAGTGCTTTTTGAATGAGGTGGCATTTTAACTTACTTTGCACACACAAGCAAATTCCTTAATGGCATTGATGGCTCAGAGGCAGAAACATCTGGCCGTGTCCCAGGCAAGTTGAGCAACTGCCCACTCAGTTCCAGCATCCCTGAAGTGTTTCAGCCATCAGCAGAGGCTTGTTGCCCAAAGGAGACAGCTTCTCCAAAGGGAAAGCAGAGTTGGATTTGGATACCCTGAGTTCATTAGAGTGGTGTAAATCAGAAATTATTACTGGAATAGAATAGCATCAAAAACCTACAGATACAAACAAATTCCTTAAATAGCTGCTGGGTTAGAAGTCCCTCCAAAGTGTCCTATGATGGACTTCACTAAATGCTAGGGAAAACCGTAGAAATAAATTGGTGTTAAAATCGATGCTGAAAAGGTGTCTATGTTAAGATTTTGGAGGGTATGCATGATTAAATATGGCCTTTTTGCATGTGTCTGCCAAATTCCCAATTTTAATGTAAATTTGTTTCAGCCAGGATAAAAGTATTTATAATAAACCCAGTATTGACACTGACAGCCTGGGGTCTTCTGTTGCTCATTGTGGATTGTTAGCACTCACTCACTGGCAGCAGACAATTGCCCTTTTATTTAAAGAAGAAAGAAAAGTCAATTTGGAATGATAAAAAAGGGAAAGCCCAAGGGAAGCCCCTGACAATAAAAGTTAACTGCAGATGAAAGTGGTGAGGTTCAGACTTCGCTGCTGACGTTATAAGTGCTTTGCAAATCGCAGCAGGCACCCTGGTGGTCACAGATTGAGCTCAATCAGGGGCACGTTTCCATCAGATAATAGCAGTGGACTCGGTTGAAATAAAAGCAAATGACAGTGTGATGGTGTTCAGTGTGCGTGGATTTGTTGGGTGCCTGCACACATCTGGTGCTGCTGATGGTGTGTGCACTGCCTGTGCTGTGCTGTGCTGAGGTACCAGTGTTGTCCTGCTGGGGATGTCAACAGAAATCAGCTTGCCAGGTGCTCCCACTTACACCTCAGTGCTTTTCTTTGCAATAGTTATGTTTTTCTGTCTCTTGGTAATATTTTTTAAGTATTATTGAATTGCAAGTGTGGCTAAGTTTTAAACATTGGTCACTTTTAGCCAGTTGTCACCTCTGAATCATACTTTTTCTCCAATGGAAAGGGTTCCTTTCTCCTGAGCATGAACCACACCTTGCTTTGTGGAGCATTATGGTTGCTGTCCTTGCAGCAACTGGGCAGGATTTACATTCAGTGCCCATTTCTTGGTCAGCCAAAGGGCTGATGATGTGTTATTTCCTCCCATCAGGAGCTCTACGTGCTGCGTCTCTAACATTTCCATCCCTTGCCAATCCAAGAGGAAAATGACTGAAGACTGAGCCAGCTCCCACTGAAGTTGAGAGTGAAATGCCCACTGACTTCAGTAGGAGCTGGATCAGGCTCCAAGAAAGAAATTGAATGTTACTGATCATTGGTAGCAGGCCAAGATGTTGGTGTCCTGATGGGTTGTTTTTCAATATTTCTTCTGCTCCACGGTCTTTTCATTTGTTTGATGGTTACTGGAAAGACTCTGAAAAACTTATCCTGGATGGTCTCAGCCTTATGCATAGGAGAAAGTTGCAGTTGTTCTGTGGGTAAGGGTGTATATACACATGTATTTGTCAAAGTTATCTCTGCATATATACAAAAAAGGAGCCCTTGCTTGCCACCACATTTTTTATTTTTCTGTCTCCCAAACTTGGAAGAATCCGTTGCGTGGTTCTTAAAAGTTTGAAAGAAATGAGTCTGGTAAGACATTTACACAGTTTTATATGCTCATACATAGGAAAAGGTCATAATGAATTTATATAGATGGAAGAGTGGGATATATGTATTTTGAAAGTATTGAAAAGAATTTGGATCTTGGGAGGAGGTAATGCTGCTGTTATTGAATTGGTATTTAGTCTGTTGTCATTCTGCATAAATTTGTTTTCTTCTTCCTCTTACTGAAAATCATCAGTGAGCATCCCCATCAATAATTAGGGGATGCTCTATTTATTAGATTTGTCTGCTGAATAGGGTGAATTACTGAAAAACATGGGGATGTTTTACTTAAGAGAAGATATACCAGAAGTAATGAGGAGATTCTTCTGTCAAGCTTCCCTGTCTTTTATTCCAGCCTCCCTTATTTGAGCCCAAAGGATCTCATCTCTGAAGTCAATGACAGCACTTCCTTTGATACGAGAGCTGGTTACATCAACCACTACTTCTGTCAGTAGAAGTAGGCAGGTCACGTTTAGACTTGAAAACAAAATGAAAAGAGCCCAGACTCCCTCACCCTTCTATTAACAAGGCCCAGCACACGGCTGGCAAATCCATGTGTGCTCTAGAGCTCTCCATACGGAATGGGGTGCCCTATGCCATGTGTAATGGAGCTGCTGTCATCTATTATGTATTATGACATACAGGCAAATTGGAAAATACAAACTGATGTGGGGTGGTAAAAACATGAATGAAAAGGCGTTCCTGCACATGCATTGTGGCTGTCACTTACGGGCAGAGCTGTCTGCCTGGCTGCTTTTGCTTTTTGCTTTGCTTGACCCAGCAGTCAGAGGAGCTGATGGTTGGATTTAAATCAAAGATGCTCTGCTGTGCTGTGTGTTTCAAGAGGTAATAGTCTGGGTGCTTCTAATGTTTCTCTAATGTGATTATAGCACCTAGGGAAGCAGTGCTGTCTGTTACAAGCACATTTCCTTTGTTTTAAGACCATACACCCGTAGTTTTTGTATTTGTTTATGTGTTGGATACCATTTACTTACCCATCTCTAATACTCTGTGAGGATTTATCTTTGTAACAAGCTTTTTATTTAGTCCCGGTAAACAGGCTTTTAAGTGGCAAAAGGCAGAGTTGTAATTATAGCTAGAAATTCAATGCAGTTTCCATTCCCTGTGAGAAAGTGGGTGGATTTGTGGTAAGAAACAAACAAGCAAATATATTTTTTGCTATGGAAAAGCTTAGAAAAAAAGGGGTCATTTCCCTTCAGATCCTTAAATGCTCTGAAGCAACCATCTGAATTTAGTAGCAGTCTGTGGATATCATGTTTTGTATTGCCATCAGCACCAGAGAGACAGCTTAATGGGAAAAAATTGAATTAATTTCCTTTTTCCACCACAGTCTGAGGTTTCAAGGTTTCTTGTAACGCACATTTAGCCTGAGAGGCTTCATTGATGGTGGTATTAGGTAAGATAGTGGGATCCCTGCTTAGCTCTAGAAACTAAATTGGAGTTTGCAACACAGACTGTCTAAACATACAGCATGTGAATTTTGGTTTAAGCAACTGTGATACGTCTGAGACAGACCTCGGGGTAATTGTAGAACTGTTGGGTTTTTTGTTGCTTCCCCACAGTACTGTTTGCTACAGCCCCTCTCCCTCTGCTCCAAGGAGAGATTAAGCAGATGGATGGGTGCTTGGGAAGCCTCTTCCTTTACAGGGGAAGAACTGAGGCTGTTGGTTCCGTTGGAATGAAAAGTAAACTTGGAGAAAGTTTGCGTCTTTCCATTTTAAGTTTGATTTTGATTAAACAGATTCCTTAGAATTGTGTTCACATTTACACGGATGGATTTTCCTGAACAAAAGCAGCTTGTTTCCAGGGCTTAATACAGGCCAGGTTGTATCTGACACTGAGTAGCATTTACAATCAAATATGCTCCTGCTTTTGAGTTTTGCTTTCCTTCAGCATAAAAACCTGCATTTATTGCTCTTGTTAATAACAGTCCGTTGCTCTCCTTAGAAATGAGCCCAGCATTGTGCTGGAGAAAGGGTTTGGTTGCTAAAGGAGAGGGAAGATGAGCAAGGAATTTGAATCCCTTTGTTTAACATCCCAAGTGCGGGATTGTCCCCCTTCGGAAGCAGGAGCCCGGGAAGGGAAAGTGGAGCAGCGTGTTCCTCACCTGGCACAGCCGTGGGCAGTGCTGGGTGCCGGCTGGTGCGGAGCCACTGCAGGGCAGGGATGGCTTTTCCCATCATTTTTTTTGTGCTGAGTCGGCACTTCCTGAGCCGGGCGTTCCCGCAGCACCTACGGAAAGGGATGATTTCATTGTGCCTGGAGCTGGAGCAGCACCGAGTGTGCCCGGGGGAGAGGGAAGAACTCGGTGGGAAACCTGCTGGAGCGGCAGCAGAAGGATCACACCCGCCCCGAGTCAGGGGATGGAATTATTACAGCCCGAGCAGAGATTTTGGTGGTGTTAAGAGGTTGAGATGATTTCTTTTTTTCTTTTTTTTTTTGGTCGTTTGCTCCTGTTGCTTGCTGGCCACGTTTCTATCCGTGAGGAATAAGGGGGAAGGAGGATCTCGCAAAGCGCTGCACAGGGGTCAGATAGGGAGAACGTGGATCAGGTGAAATGCAGGAGGACTCTCTCCCCTCTTTCCCTTTTAGTCAAGGAACTTCCTGACTCCCTTCTTCTCCACCTCCGTGTAATGCTTATCTCCTTTCTGAAAGGAAGGACCGTGAGCATTACAGGGACACAGCCTGATTTCCACATCTCCCTGGTTTCAGCTCTCCAGATGAGCTGGTCCCCAGGGATGACGGGTGTCATACATTCATCTTCACACTTCACAATTGCTGTTTTGTCCCCGGGTCCTGCTTTTGAGCAGTGTGGCAGAGCAGAGATGTGGCTCTGGAAAGCCTTGTTGCATTTAAAAGGTAGTTCCAATAAACAAAGCAATTTCAAACCTATGGCTCTGGCTCCCAATGAATTATTGATTGGTTTCCCTTGAAGCCATTGATGATGCTCTGTAGCAGCACAGGCACCTGGATGCTTTCTGAAGGGATAGTTAAAAATGATGTTTCCTGGATTAAAACTTTAGAGCTCAGTACTAAAGGCAGAAAAAAAGATATTTGCCATGGTATTAAATACTTTAACATCAACTACTGATTCAAATACCAATCCCTAACCTACTAGAGTGCCTGGGATTATTATGTATTAACTGGTAGTATTTGTGCTAAGTATTTTCCACCCTTGATATTGGGTTATCCTGTATCTTTATTGTTTCTTAAGAGATCTATGTGGTTGAATATTCAGAAGCCTCTGGTGATTTAGGGACACATTAGTATATTTGCAGTTGTGGTGTCTGAAGATGAGTGCCTTTAATTAAATGGCTTTTTCCTGTTGTACCTCTGAGAATAAAGCATCTGCCTGAGAAGAGCATAGGGATTAAAAAAAACAATTTCAATTCCGAGTCCTGTTTCTGTAGCATAGATATTTTCATTATTCAGGCTGAAGCCAGTAAAAGAGAAAGCAGGCTGGCCAGAAAGGATGGAGGATTGTTTCATTTTTCATTTCTATCAGCAGTGTTGAAAAACATACCCTACTAGATCTCAGGAAAAGCAATAAAAAGGAAAAATTTAACATGATTTAAAGCAATATGGGGAACTTCTTGCTAATCAGTTAGAAAAATGATTTAAGTAGATTGAAGTGCTGCTGTAAGTGTGCCATGTTATATCCCGCAGTCTTTTTTCCTTCAGATGTGGTTTCCCACAGCTTGAGACATTTCTCTCTGGTTGCTGTGTAAAAGCAGGAAATGGCTTTTGTTGGGGGAGTGGGAATTTGGCTTCTGCACAGAATACACTCAAAATTGCTGAATAAACAAGGAGAGAAAGCAGGAAAAAATAATTCACTCTTCCCATTTCATTTATGGCAGGGAGATTGCTTATAATAAAATAGGCTAAACCCCAGAAATCAACATTATTTTTGAGATGATTATGCCCTTTTAATTCTCCTCCACTGCAGTTCTAATCCTGTTCTCTAAATGCAACCATCCTGTGAGGAAAAATTGGCCTTTTTATAGCAAGTGATTAATGTTTAAGGTATTCATGAGTTTCTTTTTGCAATCTATTATAGAAGACACATTTCCAAACTGATCTGTGTGTCTGGTATAACACACAAGGTATTATTTTCCATTGCTGAAGTCCCACATGATGATCCAGAAAGGGAAGCTGTGGCATTTTATTTCTGTTTTGTCACCCACGTAAAAAAGGAAAATCCAGATTCTCGTGTCTCAGCTCAGACACTGAGTTATCCCAGCACTTGACGTTGGAAGTCAAACATTATTGGAAGAGCTGTGAAGTCACTCAGTGGCATTGGGTGAGTGCAGTGTGTAACTGAGCCGTATTTACCCACTCACATCAAATTGACACTGGTGTGAATCATTAACACTCCAGCTGAGCTGGCTGAGATGCTCTGGGGCACCAGAGGACGTTACACCCTCGGGCTCATGGCCCAGAACTGCACAGGGCAGGGCAACGATGGGCTGCAGGATGACCTTCCTCCTTGTATCCCTAAATTAAACCTTGTGCCCACATCCCTTCGGGGCTGGGAAGTACCACCTTTATTGCAATAGTGATTTTTTTTCCCTGGGAGCCACGTTTCCTGTAGGCCTTGTTTTAATATTTACACTGAAATAATATTTAAATCCTTCTCTGGAGAGGAGCACCCGCCCTGCTTTCTGCACACATCCATGTCAGTATGAGTTCTGGTGGAATTGAAATGCACTAAAGTAGGTCTTTGTCGTTTTGGTGGAATGGGATTTATTTGATAAAAGCTTTATTCTTATGTGAGAACTGCAGAGGAGGCATCGTAGCTCAGGCCATAAAACCAACACGTGATGCTTATCCTGCTCTGGTGTTGAGCAGAATGCCTCTGCTGAGGAAGGAACTGCAGATGATTTTGTGGAATATTGCTTTTGAATGCAAAACATAATGTCTCTTTAAACCTCCCAACTTTGATTGTGTGTGTTTTCACAAAAAACCTTTTAAAAAGTTTGCTATCTTTTTTTCTTTTCTACAGTAATATTTTTAATTAGTGCTTTAATGCGTCAGTAAGATAGCAGGATAAAGAATGCAGAATTAAGGAATTAACTTCATCCCAGTTCAGTGATTTCTTCTAAAAAATTAATTTGAATTGCTATGATTAAAGAAGCTGGACTTGTATTTATTTTTCATTGAGCCATATCCAGTGTTAAAGTAAAAATAAAAACGAGGTTTGGTAATTCAGCAGTGATGACTTTTATAAAGTAAGACTAAAACTATTCTCCCTTGTTACTATTTAAATTGAAATAATACCATGATGAAATTATTGCTTTGTTTTAATGGTCAGACTTTGCAAGTCAGAAGCCTGTAAAATCTGGCACCAGTGTGTACCTTTTCTGGGACACATGTGATGTGTGTTCTGTATATGTGCCATACCTATCAGGTAACAGACAAAAGGCAAAATTCCCCCTAAGGTGATGCACTTTTTCAGTGTAGACTCAACAAGAGAAATTTCCACTGACTTGTGGTGTAAATCTGAGTCATTTTGCATGTCACTGGAGCCAGACCCTCAGAGATCAATACCCTCTCATTTTCCTGTGGTCACCTTGGGAGTACCAAGCATGATTTTATTATATTTGCAAGCCTTGCTCATCTTGTGTGTGCACATCAGTAGTGATGTTCCAGTGGGACAATGGAGCAGGATATGAGCTGAAGGAAAGGCTGGTCGTCTGTTTCCCTCTCAACATCATCATCTTGTGACCTATTTTGTGGTTTGTCCCCTCATGGGTTGTTTGTGAATTTATTTAATCGTAGGATGGATGATCTTGACATTTGCCTTAGAATAATGTGAGAGAGGTCACTTAATAGTTAATGGTCAGAAATGTGTCCCTAAAGAAACTGTTGTGTAAATGGAGTCTGGTGACATGAGTGACATGTTTGTACCTCCCCCAGCTCCTGACTCAATACAAGGATCACATCCAGCACTGAGAACATTCCCATGAGGGCAGAGGCTGCAGGGCAGATGGTTTCTGTGGTCCCTGAAGTGTCACCTACCCTTCAGCTTCAGGAGGCTTTTGTGGGCTTTGCTTTTCTCTGGGCAAAATGTTTTCACAGAGTCACAGAACAGTTGGGCTTGGAAGGGACCTCTGGAGATCACCTGATCCAACCCTCAGAGAAGGCACAGAGTTATCTGTTCTCTTGAATTCTTTGGAGAATCTCTATCATTTCAATGGTGCACTTTGTTAGAGAGAAGGGAAATGGTGCTTGTTTATCCCTCTCACCGTGTGTATTTCTCTTGAGTTTAACAGATCTGTGAGTGCTGGGTTTGGATAGAGTAGTTCAGACAGCAAATATTAATATGTAATAACTAAAATAATCAGATTATTCTTGAATTCATGTTTTCTGTGTATTGCTGTGCAAATCAAATATTAAAATTTAAAATCTGTAGGGATGCTTCATATTCAAAGCATGTAGGTGAGCAGTGACATCACTAACAATCATTAGATTAAAAGGAGCTACTTATTGTGGAGTGTCCTGTTAGCTGAGTAGGCAGATACTGTACAAAAATTATAGCATATGAAGTTGACACATCTTTGATATTATCCTGACCTAGTGCTGGGATGAACAAAATGACCTTTTGTTGCAGCTGTAGAATATTCATGGTCCTTGTGAGTGGGCCCTTGGGTCAGCTAATGCTGCTGGCCTAAAGTGGTAACTTGATCTCCAGGAAAGGAGTTACCATTTGGGCTCTCTTGGTGATTTTGAATTATGACCTAGAGCTGTATTTGTAAGAGTCTGAAGGAAAAAGCAAAAAAAAAAAAAGAGGAAGGACTCTGTGTGTCTCTGTATTAGGGTTGTGTAGTTGCAACATGAGTGATATCACAAGATGAATTATGAGGAGATTGTTATTTAATTTTGTAGGAAATATTATAGGAATATTATTTTTATGATATAATTTTATAGGAATATTTTGAGGAAAAAAGCCCTCAAATATAATGTGTACTGAGCAGTCTTTTCCTCTCTCTGGGTTCTGCACACTTCCACAGCAAGGAGCTGTTTGTCCTGTTTAGAGATCTCAGCCTGAGTAGATAAGGCAGACTTTCAGAAGTGAACTAAGACCATTGAACTAGATGAACTTTAAAAGTCTCTTCCACCCCAAACTGCTTTAAAATTCTGTGTATGTAGAGCAGTTCAGAGTCAGAGTTGAGAGTAGAATTGATCTTTGTATTGCTGAAATATGCTGTCTCTTTTGTGTTGTTAATTTGGGTTTGTTTTTTTTAAAAACTAATGGGGAAATCAGTTTAGCCATTAAAAGTGGCACCAGGAAATGTAAAAGGGTTTTATCAGACTGTTTGCAGGGAATGGTCTTTGACTGAAATTAATGCACATCTCTAAGTGCCTTGTCTCTCTGGCTTTAGAAACTAAGCTTTAGAGTTACTGAGTGTCTTTCCAAATCTGTCAGCCTGTGTGGCTCCTGCCACTGCAGTAAATGTGCCTGCTTAAGTAACATGCAAAGAGATTGACCTCAGAAGTACACAGCCACTCCTGCATCCTTGGCTCTGATCTCATCAGTAAACCACACCTGAATTATTCATGCAGGTTTTATGAGGATCATCTCTGAAAATGATCGATGGAGATGAGACTACAGAACTCATTCCTCCTTTTTATTTCCAGCTCGCCTCCCAGTGGAATTTACAAGAATGAAAGCCAAAATTAATCTTCAATACTAAATTGAACATTTTAAGAAGTTGCCATTTTTTTTTCTTCTCTGATTGAGTTTCCTCTCACGGTGTATGATAAATTGTTCAGTAAATACTCATGTGAAATTTATGCCTTGACTTTATGATATAACAGCTGCAGGTCTGATGGAATCTGTTGCCTTTAGGTCTTGTCATGGATAGTTCTTGTGCATCAACACTGCAGTGTTTGCTTGTTCAGGTCCTTCATCCCATGGCTTTGGACTCTGTGTTTGCCTTAGAGCCTTGCTAACACCTCCTTTCAGGAACTGAGCATCGCTCAGTGATGTCCCCCTGGTAACAGTTGCATAGGCTTTGTTTGCTCTGATTTCTTGTTTGATTCCTGAGACTCAGGGAAACAGATCTTCAGGTGACTCTGGTGTGGTTTCACATGGCCTAGAGGTGATGCATTTGGACAGACATTTTCCCCATGAACTACAGCTCTAGCCAGTTGTAAAGAACATGTGGATCTAAAGAGGAGATGGAAAAATAAGCCAAATTACCCATTTCTGTCTCCTTTCTCTCAGCTGTATCTGAGGAAAAGACTGGAGGAGTTATTGCCAGTTAAAAACGATCAGGGAGGAATTGCTCATCATCTGGGAGAGTCCTTGTTTTCTCTGTACACTTCCAAATGTCCCACACACTATAATTAGAGGTCAATCTGCAAACAGCAGCTCTGCAGTAAACCTTTGCAGCCCTTGCTTTCATTGCATTACCCTCCAAACACTGCTGGGTGATAATGGACCACAGTTTGGTTGTGGTGTTTTTGTGTATGTGTTGTGAGATGACCCGGCTTTTTTGCTCCCAATATTGTGTTTTCAAATACACCATGAGAATGAAGTTGTCATGGTAATAAAACATAGAGACGAAACAATTGGTGATTAGAGATTTTTGAGTACCAGTGAGGGTGGTTTTATGGAGTGCTGGTTGGGCATCACTGATATTGCTGACAGGTATGACTGACCTCAGTTAATCTGGGACATGTTCCACTGGTAAGACAGATTGAATGTACTTTTTCCTAAGGGCAAAGTTTGGAAGAAAATACACAAATTTAAATACAGACCCAGACTGTTCACCATAGCTCTGATGGAGCAGATCCCCCTGAATCCAGTCTTCAAGCTGTTGCTGCTCTTCTAAAATCCATACTATCACCCCCACCCTGTTCCTCTCTAGAATGCCCACACTGCACATCTCTCTAAAGTAGTTATGCTTGTTTTTTTTTTTTCTGAATCAGGCTATACACTTAGTAAATTTCTATAAGGATTTGACTTCAAGTAAATCTACAAAAGCTCCTGGAGCTCCCTCTGCACATCCCAGTTCCAGTTTTGCTCCCTTGTGCTCCTCCACAGAAAGCCATGCTGCTGACTTCTGTCCTGCTTTTGAGTTTCTTTTATACATCAGACCCCTCTTTCTTTGCTCTGAAATTAAACCAGAGAGCACACTTGTGTTGGTTTTACTGCTGTGGTGTAAATATTGGAAGAACCCAAGGCACATGGCAGGGTTCCTGACACAGCCCATGGCCACAGCTCTGTTGCAAACTACTTTTTAATGAATCAAGTTTCTGGGTGGCAGCTGGGATGACCTCCCTTCAGAGGCAAACAGCAAGGAGAGGCAGTGGAATGAAGAAATCTCATTCCTGCTCCCTGAGCACTTTCCAGCCACAGCGACTAAAAGGCAATTTTTCATTCGGAAATCAGGGAGGAATTGAAATGAAAAGCGCTTGTGGTTTACAAAAAGAGGTAAAGTAACTTATGAGGCTGGATTTCCACACAGCCAGAGGTGAAGAAGAGAAATCAACCCTTTTGACTCCCTTCAGTATTTCCTCTGGAGATTCATGTAACAGACTGTGCAAGAGCTCAGACTCCCCAGATGAGTGGGAGCGCTCGGGCTCCACAAGCTGATGCAGTGTTGCCAGATTTGTGTTGGGCCAGTGTGATCCTTGCTTTTCTCTGTTCTCCCCTGCTGCTTGACCCCATCTGTATGTGCTCTGTTTACTGGCTGCCTTTTGGGAAGGGAGCTGAAAGAGATGGACTGAGGGAACGTTTTGTGGCTTCTACCATCTGTATCTTTTTTGCCTATTATATACAAAAACTGAAGGATACAGGTGGAAAGATATGTTATAAAAGCAAGCTCCCATTAATTTCCCAGGCTGTCTAAATAGATGCATGAATGTATGTTCCTTCCTGGAGCTCTTAGCTCATCACTGCCCCACAGACTAGTCCTGCAGGCTCAGACTCTGCACTTGCATGTCCTGTCTCTACAACTTCATTAACTGGGGCCAACAAATGAGTTCTCTACCTCTAAAACCCATGCATCCCATCTCATCCTGCCTCATCCTTGCCTGGAGCTTCAGGATAATATTCTAGATGGTACAAGACCCTTCCTTTCATGAGAGCCTGCCCACAGCTGGATCCATGGTGGCTGCTGCTGGTGCAGCTTTGGGTTGGTGCTGACTGTCATGGCCTATTACAATTTGACAATTTGGCAATCTGTTTTACACCATGAGCTTTACAGCAGCATTATTGCTGTTTGTTCTGGGTATTCCCTGAATTTCTCAGAGAAAAGACATTATGAACTGAACTGGCTGAAATGTGTAATTTCCTTCTCACAAGGAAATCCTGTTGTTCTGGGAAAATAATTTCTTTGAACGTAGGACTGTTGTCTAAAAAAAATAGCCTATGTAAGAGAGGCCATCCTTATTTTCAGGCAATATTTAAGGAAAACTGGACACAAGATCTAATTTTTCCCAGGATGTGTGTAATATAGACCTTGGAGCATAGTGTTTGTATGTGCCTCCAGGTTTTGTGCCCTCGCCCTGGTCCTGGTCCATGACAGAAGTTTTTCTGGTCTTGAGCTTCCCTTCATGTTTCTTTGTTGAATACCATTTTTTTTTGTGAGTACAATTGCTTCTCATAACAAACTCAGCAGCATTTGAATTATGGTTAATACATTTCTTGATTGTACTAGTTGAAAATCAGGAGTATTTCATCAGAATCTTTTGGGAATTATTAAATATTAACAGAACAAAGCCTTCTGCTGGAGCTCAGGCACCTCAGCTTGCTGTCCACAGATTTGGAAGGTTCTCCAGAGTGGAAACTCATGCAGTGAACAAAAAGAATAAGTATTTCTTTTTACTTCAGATGTTCATGCCCATCTCATCCCAGGAAGAAACAAAGTAAACATAGGGATCTCATTTAAAAGGGAGATAAACAGGCACCAGTTCTTTCCATCATAACTAAAGAAGGACATAGAACTGCTCCCTCAAACCAGTATAACAAAGCAGTTACTAATATGACTTGGGTATGAAAAAAGAGGGGTTTTTTCCATGCCAGTCATACATATCTGTATATTTAATGTGTATGTTACATGTGCTATACAGACAGTTTGGAAAAAAAGAGTTATTGTTTCAACAAGACTTGGAGATCAAAATGAAAACAGTGAAACATTAATTAAGTGCAGCACAATGAAGAACTATGTGAAAGCCTGAGAGAGATGAATTACCTTTCATTTTTCTTGTTTAGATGATAACTTCCTAGGTTTATTTTTATGACACTGGGAAAATACCACACAACTGTGTTTCTCTTTGATTCTTCCACTTTAGAGTTTCCTGAACCATCTACGTGGAAGGAGGAGAAGGCATTTTTTTGTTGAATACCTATTGTGCAGCTTTATTTACAGCAGCTCTTTGTTTGCAGCTGTTCTTAAAGTATTTTTGTACTTAAAACATAGTACATCTTTGTAGGCATATAATTTAAAATGGTGTAACCTGTCTGTTCTAATGTGACCTTTCCATGGCCTGAATAAGGTTTAAGTGACACGAAGAAGGTGTTTTCAAAGGAGCTGCAGCAACAATTCCAGACACACCATTCTTGAGCACTTCCCCAGGCAGTGACATAAGTTCAGGGAGTCAAAAAAACCAAATCACCAAACATCCCCCAGTAAGGCAAACATCCAGAGTTATCACCTAGTAAAGATGTTTTTGATTTGCACAGGAGGAGAGGTGCTGAGACAGTCAGTGCCAGGCCATGTGCCCTGATGGTGTGTGAGGAGGTGGGATCTCATTGGGATTCTGCTGAGGCAGCTTTGGAGAATTGAGTGTGCTGTGCCCCTCGGGCTGGCAGGGGGGACACTGGGCTCTTTTCTTCCCCAGCTCTCCCAAGGCTTCATGCTGGGAGAGATTTAGGCAAATGTAATCGAATGCAAATCCTGTACTTGCACTTCTCCTGCTTGAAATAATCCCAGGTCTCAAGAAACCGAACAGAATGTGGCGGCTCTGAGTTATCTTTTAACTTGAAAAAAATGAGGAGTCCTTGATTTTGGATGACTTGTAGGGTGCTTTTGGGAGATGAAATGGCTTTTCTTTTCGTGGCAAATTTTGGCCCTTTGCAGTGGTGTGCAGGGTGTGCACAGCCATGAGGAGCAGTGGAGACTACAGGCTCACACAGGATCACTGGAAATAGCAAATCAGGCCTGTCCTTTAGGAGAGTGTCGTGTTCAATTCACTTTATTACAGACCAGCAGTCCAAAACTGCATCTGACCAACAGAAATGCTTATTCAACGTATGTTTAGTGCCTGTTGAATATGACACCACTGTTACTGCATTCCTTGTTCCCCAAAAAAGGCTTGAAAAGAAATGTTCAAAATTTGGGCTTGGCTTGATTTAAGAACAACTAAGACCTATACTTTCCAGACCTAGAAGGACAGTTCCCTATGGCTGTACACCTGTAAGAGAAAATGTTGTGTCCATAAATGGTTTAGATATTCACTTAGTGTTTAGGTTACTCATTGTTTTGTAGAGTTGCTGCCTTTTAAGCTTGTCTTTCATTTGTATGGCTTGATTTTTGGTGCTTCTATTTCCCTGCTGGGCTGGCACCAACACGTTGTGTTCCTGTGAGCACATGGTGCTGCAAAAGGATTATTGCTAATACAGGACTCTGAGCATTTTACAGGTTGTCCTACCTTGTGTAACAAGGCCTGTTTAAAAAGATCTGTGGTAAAATTATGCTAAAACCAGAATGTAGCATTTTTGTGGGAGCAGGATGCACAGGGGTTTGCTGCACTTCAGATGTTTCCATATCTGCTGTCTCACTCCCAGGAGCACACACAGAAATTTGATGCTATTTTACGTGCTTCTTTTGATCAAATTCTCTTGAGAATATCCTTTTTATTTATATTTTTAATTGATTTAGGGACACTCGTGCCAAGGAGTAACACAAGGGTATCCGTGTTGTTATCTGTGTGGTTGAGCTACCTTCACACTACAAAGCAGGCCTTGCAGGATGGATTTATTTGCAAGTGTGTGTTCACTTCTGTAACACGAGTGACATAAATACTTGTATAGGGAGAATATAGCTGTGATATCCTGCTCTGGAAACCATGCAGCAGTGTAAAATCTGGGAATGCAGAGGCAGCCTGAGAGCTGAGGTCTGTGCCATCAGCTCAGAAAGCCCAGCATTCCAGCCTGACCTGTAGACATGAATATTCACTGTGCTCACCACTCTCTCATTTGATTCCCCCCAGGAGCTCTGACTCTGAAGAAGCATTTGAGACCCCGGAGTCCACTACACCTGTCAAGGCACCACCTTCACCTCCCCAGCCACCCTCTGAAGCAGCATCAGCAGCAGCAGTTGTTGTAGACATAGGAGAGCAAGAAATAAAACCCCAGCTGCCCTTGGAAGACACAGGTAATGAGGATGTAACAAGTGGGATGGGTTACTGAGGGAGGTGAAGGTGCAGGGAGGTGTTTCTCTAAGCACAGGCAAGGAATTAATGCTACTAAATTGTCATCTGGAATTTAATAAGTATTAAATAAATATTAAAGAGGAGATTTCTAGAAAAACCTTTTTTTTTTCCTTTTGAATCAGACTTCTTTCTGTAGGATCTTTACGGAGTCAGATGAGTAGAAAAAGGAGGTATGAGATGCAGGTGTGGATGCCTGTGTAAGCACTGTAAACTGTGACAATTAACAAAAAGTTATTTTCAAATATGTTGTTACCTGAAACAAGAGATGATCAAAAAGCCCATTAGAACAATAGAAATATTGATATTAGATGTTCTTAAAGAATATGGGAGTGCGTATGAGTGTATGTATAGTATACATACATACATAAAAATTGGTACATACTGAGAAAGTAATCTTTAAAAAGGGAGAATTGTGTTTAAAAAGAAAAGAAATCCATTCCCCCTAAAAAGTGTTCTTTGTTCTCCAAATTGAGTAATGGAATATGAGGGAGTAGAAAGCATGTTATTAGCCCAAAATAGCTTTGTTTGGGCTGTCAGATGACAGCTCAACAGTCTAAGACTGAATTCCCCATTATGCTGTCTTTTTTCCCATCTGAAAGTCAAGTCATCTTGATCACCTGGCTAAATTGCACAAAGGTAACATTACTCCCAGCAGACTAAAGCTTATTTGTAAGCATTTGGAAAGATGTGGTGGTGTCCCACCCTTAAGGAGAAAGGAGCACCTGAGATTTGTAGGTGCTCATGGTTGAAAGGAGTGGAAAAACTGATTTTTGTCAATGTTTTATTAGTAAATTACACACTTGGCCTGGAAATTGATGTATGTCAATCCCTGACCTCCCAGTATAAGCACATGGCAGTGGGTTTTGGGTAAAGGGGTAGGGTTGGATGGGGGGAGATTGATGGATTAAAGATGAGGAGAGAGGAAGAAAGGGGAAATGAGAGATCACCAGTCCTGACTCCAGCATTAATCCAGCTGATGGGGTGTCTGGGGTCCTGGGGCACACATACCCCTTTGGATAGGTAAGTTTTTCCCACCCTGGAGACAAGTTGCTCACTTTCTCTTCAAATATGCACAGTCCATTCTTGTGGACCCTTCTGGAAATGGATTGAAGGGCTTCGGGGGTCTTGGGTGGTCTTGATGCCCCTCTGCAGTCCTTGCCCACTGCTCAGCCTCATTCCTGCTCTTGTGCTCTGCTGTGTTGTGCTTATCTCCAGGAGATAACAAGGACATTTGTCCCAGAAAAGTCGTGCCCTGCCTCTGTATGGGCCTTTCTCCAGCCACATCCTGTTCTTTCTCACAGTGTGTTATTTCCAACACTCCTTGGTTGTTACTGCCAGCAGTCCTTGGTTGGCTCCATGACTGTCTGGCTCTGAGTGTATGAGTCATACATTAGCCCCCTTATCTTCTAGGCTTCTACAGATGTCTTGCATTGCCCAGCAGTGTTTTAAAGCTTCCCTTTCCACTCTGGAAGTGGCTGTGTTTAGCAATCTCCAAGGCTGGTTGGTGTATCACAAAGTCTGTCCAGCTTTAATTTAAACCTTCAGGAAAGTGGCAAATAAGTCTTGCAAATGCCTCAAGCCACCTGAAGAATTTCTGGGAGTTACTTGTTAAGCAATGCTCTTTAAGATCATGATTTACGATACCAGTTTATAAGAAGTTTGAAAGATGTTCAACAAACTGATTCCACAAAATAAAAATTTTGAATACTGAGACATCCTGATACTTCTCCCTTTCTGCTATTACAGTTCCCTCTTCATTGTGACAAATGTTACTCGTTCTCCATCTTCTTTCCTTTTTTCAGTCTTTGGCAAGCTAATGATTACAAAATAAGTGCTGAGAGAACAAAGAGAATGCATATGCTGAACAGGATTGGAGTGTGGTTTTAATTACTGGAGTAGATTATCCTCAAGCCTTTGATTGCATATGTGCTTCCCTGGCACATGCAATTCTTGTCTCCTTACATCCCAGTTCTCCCCCTCCTCTCTTTCAGATATTTCTGAAGAAAAATAGGAAACTGAATGTATCTATTCATAGCCAGTGTGAACTATATTGAAGGCCATTAAATGGCAGAGGTGAAATAGTTTCATTTGCAAATCAGGTTGTCCATGGGAGGCAAGTTACCCCAAAGTAACAGAGCTATGTTCAGTGTTCCAAAATGATGCAAAACACTGTTATACAACAGGGTAATTTATTGGAGAGAAAGAAGATGCGTAATGCAGAAAAAATTCAAATGTAGGAGGGCAGCACAAAACACTCATTTGTTTCGGAAATCTTCAGAAGAAATGAATAATCCTAGAACTATAGCTTAGGTGTTTAGAAATGAGAAGAGTTAAACATTTTGTACTTTGTAAACCACTTGAGTATCTCGTAGTTTAGTTGCCTGATGAGTTACACACATGGCTGCACACAAAGGGAATGAGTGCCTTCCTCAGCAGAGTTCCTCAGTGGTGCCACACAGCTCAATAAATAGGTTTCAGTAAAGGAGGAGTGAGGAATATGGGCAGCTGGAGAGCCTGGCACACACAGGGAGAGGCAGCACTGTCCTGCTGGGTTTCTGGTTCAGCAGCCCCACGGCTTTGTCTTCGACATGAGGTTGGTGACAGAGCGTGTGTTCGGGTGGAAGGAGGGAGCTCAGTAAGTGTTTAAAGGATCATTTCATGTGTAGCTGACAATAATTACTTATGCAGATGGCTGCAGTTGTGCTGCACGATATCATTAGTGCAGCAGCTGGACCCCACTGCTGGAAAGCCAAGAGGGGAGTTTTTAATTAGGCTGACTTCAATGCTAGTTTGATAAATATGATGAAAGTGGACTATAGCTGGACTCATCCTGGGTTTGTGCCAGCTCCTGGTGGGATAAAACCTGCTGCATGGCTCCAGTCCATCCCACATCCTGGGTGGTCAGTCTGAAGGCAAGTCTGGAGGGGAAGAGGAGTAACAGAGCATGTATGGAAACTACCCCTGGGTCCCAGAAAGTGTCACCAATGGGCCCTCCATTCCTCCCCAAATAAATTGTGGGAAATGGAGGTTATACTTTTGAGGCAAATTTGAGAGTTTGAGTTTGCATTTATTATTTTTTGTTATTATTTCATTAGTATTTTAAATTACTGTTGCTTGTCTCGTCAGCTTCTCATAGCAGTATCCTCTTGTCCCTTATTTCATCCATCTGAGCACAGAAGGTACCCCAAGCCCTTTTTCCCAAATACCATTTCTGGCCAGGAATTCTTGCCTAGGCAGGACTGTTTTTCATGTCACCCCACTGCCTTCTCCATTTGATTAAGGAATTCAGATTATATTCACAGGGGAGATGTGAGAGCTGGAGTCCCCTCTGTGCTTTACAGCCCATCAATCAGGATATGGGGCACCTCTATTCAATTCCTTCTGGTGCCAAGGAAATTGAGTTTAGGCTTTCCAGTAGAGACATGATGACCCAGACAAAAACAAACCAAATTTTTGGGGTGGAAAACCTTCTTCTTTCATGTTTTTCCTCTTGGAGCCTGACACAGAAAAATTGAAAAGAAACTTTGTGTATAAAGTTTTCTCTCAGAATAAATGACAGAAGTATTTTTACAGAACTTCTGGAAAAGTGCTGCTGACTTCAAAGGCTTCTCATAGCAAGCAGGAACTTAAACTGTGTTTCAAAATTGTATTTGGTTATTAGATCTGGTTAAATTTTGTTTGTAAGCCTTTCAAAATAGTTTTTCATTTTGTCTTCAGCTCACCAGTGTTAGGGTCTATTTTCAGTTTATTGAGTTTCCTCCTGTTTTAGAGAGAGTTCAGCAAAGAAGCCCTTTGACTTCTTCTGTAACTCCTTAAGCAGTTGCTGCACTGAGTTTCTGCCTTACTTCCCTGAGGGTGTAAAAAGCTGTAAATCCTGATACACATTCTGAGCTAAACCTCTAATGCCTCCTATCTTTCATATTCAATATGAAACAGCGTAATTAAAATTTTATATCCTCACCAGTGGACAGTTCAGACCACATGCATGGGATTTGTTACTGTTCACATTATTTATGGATCCTTACTTAAAGAAGGCTGACTTAACTGAGGTATGTGTCAACCTCCCTGTTCTTGTGGGAACAAGCACCTGAAGTGCCATCAAAATCTTCCTATTTTGTAGTGTCCAAAATAACATGTTTGTAGGTTACTAGAAACACTTTTTTATTTTGTTTTTTACTAGCAACAGAAATTTGTTTGGTTTATTAATTCACACAGTTTTGTATCTTACATTTATATGAATGTTCTCAGGCACATGGTGGGATTCTCAGACCTGTCCTGCCCAGGGCCAGGAGTTGGACTTTGATGATCTTTGTGGGTCCCTTCCAGCTCAGGATATTCTATGATCCTTTGACTTTCTAGCAGCTTATGGTTGTGCCATAATATGTGCCAGATGAAGATACCAAGCATTAAACATGCCATGCAGCTCTCATCCATTTAGGTCTCATCACCTGGGGTACAAAAAGTTTGGGAGGGGGGTTTTGTTAGGTTTGGGTTTGGGGTTGTTTTTCATAGTTGATCCAGTCAAAATTTATCTGAAATCAGAGAAATTCGTGAAGGGAGCAGAACTTGGACCTTCTATTTAAATGAATGAAATGGAAGGGGTTTTGGGAGCCTGACTTTTTATGGTGATACAGGTTTTCCTGCTATCCTTCATGTTCTTGGAATGCTTTATAAAACTTAATATCTACCCATGGGCAGTTCTTACCAATATGAATTGTGAGTGAATCAGTGCCAATGAAAGGCATAAACCTGATTCAAACTCTTGTGCTGGTGTCTCTTTAGGGTAAGTCCTGCCTTAATTTCTATAGCTTGTGTTGTAGTATCAAATATTTTGTTATCAAATTGCATTTTAATAAAATACTGTAGCAATACTGACGTGCTTAATTTTGTGTTGTAAAAGGACAAATGTCACTGCTCTCTGAATAGGTTGTTAATGCCAGGAAAGAATGGTTTTCATGTCTCTTTGTAGTAATAAAGCCATGAGCACTGTTTGTATCTTCTCCTCCAGCAATTCAGGACTGAGCAAAAGAGTCTGACAGCAGCATTTCACTTCTGCCAAAAGCCATTTTTTCTTGAGACAGTTTTACATCTTGTTTCATAAAGAAACAATAAAAATATCACAGTGGCGAGTCGAGCAACACTGTGCAGAAATCCGTACTCTGAGTAAAAGAGTTGATTAGGAAGAAGTTGTGAAATAAGCAATTAAAGAAGATTAAAGCCTTGCACTATGTGGAGCCCACCGAATTTGAGTAGCTGGGAAGTCTTGTACACTCCCTTTGCGTGATGCATCCTGAACCTCATCCTCTTATTTACAGCCCAAGTCCTGCAGGGCAGTGGTTTGGTTGGTTTTATTTTGTTTTAATGCGTGTTTGTAACTGTTTTGAACAAAGGCCTCAGCACTGTTAAGGGCTTTGACGCAGCCTGGAATGAAAACAGTGCATAACTGCACATGATTTCTTGTTCAGATCCTGCTTTTGTTTCATGCTGACCTACATTTGTACTCTGCTGACATCCCAGAGCAGCGCCAGTGTTTATTGTGATGTATTCCCCCAAATGTCTCCCAATCCTCTCTCAGGGTAAAACGGACAGATTAGGCAAATGCTGCAGGTTTATGGCACTCTTGGAGTGCCCTTAACAGGAGTCCCATTGGTGTCAGAAAGTGAAGTGAGCACCAGCTCAGCTGGAAAATGGAGCCTAATTAATTACTCCTCAGCCAGGCTGAAACCAAGCCTAACCCAGTGGGGATTAAGGAGAAAAATAAACTGTCCTGAAGAGCTGCCACGTTATTAGCAGAAAAACACATGAAAATACTATTTTAATCGATGTATCTTATTAAACTTCCACAGTCTTAACAGAGAAACTGCGTAGATGTCATTCCTTTGGCAGTGTCTGGAAATACATGGTGCCACTCTAAGGAGCTGCTTTGGGAAATGTGTCCAATTCCCTTCAGTCCTTTCTGTCCTCTAAGCCTGTAAATATTAATTCTTGCAGTCTCTGTGCAGACATAAAAATTCTTGTCAAATTTCCTTCTGAAACAAAGGAAATTTTTTTTTCTGTTCTTAATCCATTCATAGCTTCTCACTAAAAGTAATAATTGATTGGCTGTATTGCTTTTATGAACAGTGTTAATGAATGTAGCCGGGCAAAATGGGAGTTATTTTGCAAAACATTTCAGGATTGGAATGAAAAAGATGCATAGAAACGTCTCTGAAATCATTTAAGGCTGAGCAGAGCATTCATTTTTGTTGGACTGTTTTTCTTTATAATTGCATAATTTAAACAAATGACAACATGAAGAATGTCCCATGGCTTCAATAGGAAACACGGGGGCATTTTGCTCCTCAGTGAGAGCTCTGAGCAGCTGGTTTAGCCCAGTTTTAAGTGTGAGCTGGAGAGAGATGTCCCAGGTCTCTGATACCCCCACTGGGACACAAACACACACAAAGGTTACATTCAGATCAGTGGCAGTACAATGACAGCAGGAGTAAACCATATTCAGGATTGGTAAAACATTTGAATAATCAACCTAATGAGCTGGAAGGCAGCAAGGACCATTATCTTAATTCTTTCCTACCTATATGTTTTTTATTTTTTTGATATGCGCTCTACCTTTTTCTTCTTTGTCCAGTAGAGTTGTTATATCCCAAGTGACTATACTTCTGTAAATAATTTTAGAATTCTATTCAATTAAAAAATCTCTAACTGGAATAAAAAGCTGCTTGGATGAACAGATCTGGCATATCAATCTCTCTAAAAAATCTTCTTTTCATCAATGAGTTAGAACTACACTTGGAAAAATCTGTTTTAAATAATCTGTAGGGAGCTTCTAGTGATCTTTTTTAAGGAAATTTTTTCAACTGAAAATGTTTGTGGAATTCTCTGATTGACTAGGGTTTTTTTTCCTGTACTGTAATTTATTTCGTATTAAGTCCTCAGTGATTCACCTCTCATTATAAACGTGTAAGTATGAGATTACAGTTTATTTTATTGGCTGCTTGAGGCAGATAGTGGAGCAGCGTTAATGAGTGGTGGAGAGGAAGCCATCTTCCTCCAGGAAAATTGGTAAAAATAGCACATGGGAAAGAAAACTTAAGGCCAACATGTAATTGCTGAAGCACCAGTCAGTTTACAGCAAACTTACTGCATAAAAGCCCTGACACAATTGTATGAACTCTTTATAATCGTAGAAAAGAGGAATGATAAAGTGCTTGATACGCAGTTTTCCTGGTATTTGTAATATTTAGCATGTTATAGGAATATCCATTTCTTTAAGTGGCAGTTTAGAAGAGATGCTTTAGAGGCTATTGCAAATACATCTTTTGACTTTTCATGAAACTTGCCTCAAATCCTTTTCTGGGGAGAACCGATCTATTTTTTCCCCTAATCTAGTCCATATATTGAAAATGTCACTTTGGTTTGTGTATCCTTTAATCTTTGCTTAGTCCATTTGTATGACTTTAATGCCTTTTTCTTGTTTAGATTACTAAACAAGCACTATACATTTACTATATTAGTTTATAGTAAAACTTACTAAGCCCCAGATTTAATAGCGTGTTTAGAGTTCACTGGGTTTTCTGTCTGTTCCCACAGGATTATGTTCAGAAGCTGAACCTGTAACCGATGTGTCACACAGTGAGTCAGTTCAAGAAAGCCCTTTCCGTCCCCCTTCCCATTCTTTTTCCACTGTCTTTGACGAGGACAAGCCCATAGCCAGCAGTGGCACTTACAACTTGGACTTCGATAACATCGAGTTGGTTGATTCTCTCCATGCCTTAGGACCGAGCTCTGCAGAATCCAAGAATCGTGACCCCAAAGCAAATGTTCGAAGAAAATCTACTGATTCAGTCCCAGTTTCCAAATCTACCTTGTCCCGGTCTCTCAGCTTGCAAGCCAGTGATTTTGATGGAGCATCTTACCTTGGCAACAGTGAGACATTAGCACCGGCAGCAGATGCGTACGGTACTGGTTCTAGTAGTGCTTCCAGTACCCTCAAGAGAACAAAAAAATCCAGACCAGCTTCCTTAAAAAAGAAGCAGTCGGCAAAAAAACCTCTGGATGCTCCACTGGTGAAGGAAACACCACAAGAACCTTCTGACCTTGGCCAAGCAGCTTGTGCCCCAGGTGAGGATAAAGCAGTACCTGAGGCAAAGGCTGACTCCGTAAAGCCCGAATGTACTGAACCTTCCAAAATCTCTGCTGAGAAAGAGGAGGCCCCAGCTGTGCCTGAAGGATCCGACCCTTTGGATCCAGACAGTTTTGAAGGGATTAGTGCATTTAGCACGGGAGGCAGCAAAGTGCAAAACTCTCCCCCTGCCAATAAGAAATCTCTACCTCTTACCACGGCACCGGAGGCTGGGGAGGTCACTCCCCCAGACACTGGAGGACAGGAGGACCCTCCAGTCAGAGGCATTGCAGTGAGGCTGGAGTTTGATTACTCAGAAGAAAAGGGGGTCGGTGAAGACCAGCAGGAGAGTACTCCCCCTCCCAAAAAAGCAGGTAAAAAGCCTGGTGCTAAAATGCCACTGCGGAGGCCAAAGACTAAAAAACCGGTGGAAAAGCTTGACAATGCTCCAACCACACCGACCAAGTCACCCACTGATCCAAATGAAATCCCCATCACAAAAGGCTCTTACACTTTTGACATTGACAAGTGGGATGATCCCAATTTTAACCCCTTCTCATCCAGTACAAAAATGCAAGAATCGCCCAAACTGCCTCAACAAACATACAGTTTTGAGCCAGACATGTGTGAGGACTCCATTGACCCTTTCAAGTCTTCTTCTAAGATAACCAGCTCACCCTCTAAATCTCCAGCTTCCTTTGAGATACCAGCCAGTGCCAATGAAACAAACGGAACAGAAGGAGACAACCTGAACAAACCTGCAAAAAAGAAGAAGACGCCACTAAAAACGTAAGTTAAAGGGCAGAGGTGTTTCTAGAATAGAAGCAGCACATTCCTACCCCTTAGCACCTGATTTATATTTGAATAATTTTGGTAGCCACAACTGGACTCACACTGGGGGTCTGTACTTGCTCTCCCTCAACCTGTTTCCTCAGTAGTTTGATGTTTCCAGACCAAAGGAGGGAACCAGAGGTACCAAGCCTTGAAGTCTTGGGGCTCAGTGTAGCTTTGAACCTGTAATTTTATCAGTTTTGTACCAAATTTTCTGTGACCTCATCTTGGGAATTTGATGATGTTTAAGATGATCAAAGTATTCCCACCAGTAAAGACTGTTCTATGAATCATTGTTTTTGAGTGTGGGATGTGAAATAGTAAGGCAGTGACAAATCTTGTGTTTCACACAGCAGAGAGATGGTTCTATCCAGTGACTTAGTGTTTAAAAGAAAATAACCTGAAACAAAAGAGTGAAGTATTGAAATACGTTTTTTTAGACACAAGACTAAAATCTGCAAAATTTCCTTTTTATGAGAGAGCTTACAATTGTGTAGAAGTGCTTAAATATCCAAAACTGCTATGTATTAGGGAAATAGCCAGCTTTTGGACACAGTTTACAAACTCCAAGATAAATTTTCTAGCTTGCTGTGTATAGATATTTAGTTAAAAACCTCAGTGGCTGGCTGTATTGATTAACTTGCTGGTCTACATGTTGCTCTGTCTGTTCAAATATGGTTATTCTGAGTTGGTGATCACCAAGTTGACTATCCCATTTATCTGAAATTGATCTCGTGTGTGTATCTGTAAGAAAGTACCTCAGTTTATGTTCCTTTATGGTTTAAATACTTTGGCTAGCTAACAGAAATAGGAGTAAAAATTCTAAAAGCCTGGGAATTTGAAGATAGCATGGTTAAATGTGAAAATGTTAAAAGATGACCTCCTGTACATGGTGAGATGGAGATTATTCAGTTTTCTCTGAGCAGCTTCCTGCCCTCTAGGCTTCTAACTCGTGTCCCTTGACAGATTTAAGGAAACTCTTGTTATTTTTTTCTTTTTAGAGGTATTTATAACTCATGGAAAGTTTAGACCACTGTATAGTTGAATTGGGATTTTTTGAGGGAGGAGTCTTGTTTGTTTCTCATGTTGCTTCTTTTTGAAGTTTGCCTGAAACTTAGTGGAAATCCAGGTGGGCATTAAGATGTTTGCTAAACTGGCACATTTTCCAAGCCTGCAGTCCAAACTGGTTTCATCTAAACCAAGAAGACTGCAAGTCTGACAGCAAGAGAGGAACTATTTGAGTCTTACTGGGGAATTGCAGAGGGACAGAGGGAAGTTTAATATTACCAGGTGCTAAATTTTGATATTTGCAGCCAGACGGAGTCTCCTTGTGTCTTCCAGTAGCTGGAGTTGACAGACCCCCAGTGTGAGTCTCTTGGGTTCACCCATCTGCTTTGAATATTAGAATGAATTCCAAAGTTGTTAATTTAGGGGCAGAATGACTTTACAAAGAGCTCCCAAGGTCTTAGGTCAGGAGAGCTGCAGGAATTCCCAGCCCTTGCTTGTCCCTGCTTTCACTGTGTTGTGTTGCTCAGTGGAGTCCCTTAATCTACTTTTGCAAGTGTTTTTTTTTTTTACAAAGAGGCTCCATATTAATCCACAGTGCAACCTGCAGTCATGGTACTTTCTAGAAGAGAAATAGCCCAAGGCTTGTTGGGTGATGCCAGGGAAAGCAGTGGCTTTGTCTCTCCCTCTCTACTTCCTCTTTTCCATGAAAAAGGCCCTCAACATGACTCCTCCTTGGGATCTGGTCCAGGAGAAGCCTTGGCTGGGTGGGGTAATGGGATGTGGGACCCTCCTTGGCAATTCTCCATGGTGGGACAGCAGAGAGAAACCAGTGCAAAATGCTTCAGCTCCAAGGGGCACAAGTGAGGGTGTTTAAATTAGGAAATGATACTGTAGTATACCAGTACTTCTAACATCTAGTGAATGGATCATTTTGTAAAGTCAGGAGTTTTTATTAGCAGTGTTGAGGAGTGGAGAAATCAAACCCTATGGACCAGTTAGAAAATGTGTTCCTTGTTTGGAAAGGCAGTGATTCCTAGATTACACCTATGGAGAGAAGCCAGGCATGAGTTTAAGCCATTGCTAGGGTTGCATTACTTTGAATCCAAGCCATGTGCTTAGTCTTACCTATGTTAAATCAATAAAAATAATCCATTTTTATTCTTGAATGAAACATGCAGCAGTCTCAGCCTTGACCTCCATGTGAAAAGGTGAGGTTTTTAGAAGACATTTCAGCTCCACACAAATTGCTCTGGTGCTCCACCTGAGTGCTGAGCTGCTTTGAGATAATCAGGTGATGCTGAGCAAAGAGCAGCTGATGCCTCCTCAGTGCCAGCTTACAGGGATGAGTAAAAATAGGTGTAGAAATTGCTCTGGAAGGTGTTGGATGGTTGGAGGCTGTTTGGGAACAAAAAGTGCCAGCTGCTATGAGCATTGCAGTGAGAGCAGGAGCTGCCAAGCTTATGAGTAGATGAAGACTTTTCTGGGCTTAAATTATTTGACGAGGTTTGGTTCTGGCTTTGGGGGAAATCTGTCAGAACACCAAGTTGGGTTTCAGTGAGAGCCAAAGTAGGTGCGATTTAAAGAAATGTAATTTTCTTTCCTGGCCTGGGTAAATAATGTGAAATGCTCAAGTAGATTTTTCTGTACTGTCGTGACACACCAGCAGATATGAAAAAAACCTGAAAAAGCTCTTTCCTTAAGTTTATCTGCCATTCAAGAGCAGTTTTATGTCCCATATAATAACAAACATTGTGTTTTGAAGAGCAAGCGGGTGGCCTCCATCAGGGAAGGCAAGGTTAGTGTGTTGAAAGGAACTTAACTTGAAGGTGTCAGCTTTGAAAAATGTGTTTTGTAAGATGAAAGTGTGTCAAAAGTATAACACTGAACTTGAAAACATTGAAGGACTTGATGAATATTTTTTTTCTCCCCACTGTATTTCACAATAAAAAGTAAGGGTTAAGATGATGCAGTTAGAAAATATGCATGATCAGACTGCCTTAACACATTAACATTAGCAGAGTATTTGTAGGTTAATCTTTTTTGTCAGTTCCTTCTGTCTGTCTCTCTCTTCTTTGTCTTATTTGTCTTAGGATGGTAGAAGATGTGATGTCTGTATGTTCTCTGTTGTAAGTAATTCTAAGCTAACATTTCAAATTTCCTCTTTGAGTTATGGGCTTTTTAATTTTACTTACTTATTTTGCAGCATGATCAGTTATTATTCAGCATGAAGCTTTTATGTTAACGATTTCACTTCACATATTTCACTGGCACATATGAAAATTATTTTAAGATGCCTGGCTGGGAATGAGTTTAAGGAATCTATTGCCTCATTATCTGTTTGCTTATCAAAGAAGATCCTAATTTAAAAATTATAGAGACTTTGTATCCTTGAGCTCAGATATGAAAGTTGTATTTCTACCACTGAACAACATTGTACAATTAATCCTTGGTAAATATTGCATAAAGTGCTTCTCCTTCTTAAAGGAAGAAGTTATCCTAATTACTTCTAGAATTATAACTGGATAATTAGTAGCATCGAACACACCAATATTCAGCTGTCCAATTTACTTTCCCCTCGAGGTAATGGTATTGATTTACCCTTTAGTGGTTGAAACCCACCATTATAATTTCTGGTGTCAATCTTGCCATCATTGACCAGGGATGAGCTGGTGGGCACTAATTTTTGCCTCTGCATCTCAGTTCAAACACAAAGCCTTTATCAGTGAATTTGCTGTGGTATTTTTCTCCCTCTTGTAGTTAGTAACATAAATGTTTTTGAATAACGGTGTCAATATGCATCAAAAGAAGAGAGATAATTGGTTTATTCCTAGTTAGAAAATACTTTTAACCATTTGTGAGTAAACATAAAGGCAACATCCATAATTATATATCACAATGCCATAATGTGTGTTCTTCATTCCTTTTGCCTGATTGAAACCTGTGGGATTTTGAAGGGCTACAGTGTCTGCACTGAGCTGTCAGGGGAAATGGAAGCAGAATTGCCATATTTATCATTGGATTTGTTTTAAAAAGGGTCTGTTGTGCCCATTTGTAATGACAGAGCTTTGTTTTGGCATCTTGGGAACAGCATCTGCCTCAGATGGTTTAAACATACCAGGTTTTTTTCTTAATAATTTTTGGGGTCATTGGAGCTTATTGCCCGAGTTTCTTACAGTTTTAACTCTCAGGTAGAGATGTGGATGAGACCTAATTTTCAGATGGCAAATCGAAGCAGACAGAAGCTAAATAATTTTCTTGAGGCCACTGGGGGTGCTTGTGGGAGCAGGGATTTGAGTTGCAACTGAGCAGTAACTGTTCTGTAAAAGTGTCAGTGATTAGCATGGAAAATATGGCAATCCTGCTGTTCTCAGCTTTTGGAGAATCAAGGCCTGTTCCAAGTGCATGACAAGATTATGTACCCATGGCATGTTTCTCTGTGGTGCTGCTGCCTAGTGGATGGGATTCTAATGCAGAAGGGCTTACAGAGGTTGCATTGTCTGTGGCTGTGAAATGACCTCGTTCTTGCTGGTGTTACCATATTAACTGTTATAACTTCATTTTCAGTGATACATTTAGGGTGAAAAAATCACCAAAAAGATCCCCACTATCAGATCCTCCTTCTCAGGTAAAATGCTGCCTTATTTTTGTGCGTGTAATTTGTGTTCTTGATAGGGGAAAAAAAAGAAATTTGGTTTATTTAATTGCAGAATTGTATGTTTAATAATAGAAGAGATTTTTGTAAAGAATATGTGTTTGTCCAAGTATAGTACATTGGGCTGTAACCATAAATCATTATCCTTTTGGTCTCTAGAAGCATGTATACAACATGTAGTAGATGTAGTATTTGCTCTGGGAATTCCAGTCAGAGTTTTAGTCAATGTACTTCATAAAGTTCTCTATTACAAGGAGCAAGGATATGAATAAATATCTTCAATCTGTTGTCTGAAAAACTAGACCTCACTATGCACCCTGGAATTTTTAGATTAGAAAGTAAGAAACTAAGTGCATCAAGTTGGTGGGCTGGAAGGGAAATAGGAATAAACTAAGTGGGCTGATCTATCAGGAACATGTGCTTGGATGGTTTGATTCCATGTTGTAAACTGCTGGCAGGTGGTTTTCTTGGAAGAGAAGTTAACAAAAGCTGTTCTGCCTGCAAAGGCCTGAGTGCTTTGATGTGGCACAGCTCCTTCCACGCTGCTGTTCCTCTTCCTGTTATCCAGCCTGCCCTTTTATTTGTGCTGCTTGACAGCGTAGAAGTGAAGAAAGGGGAAAGGGTTCATGACCTGGCAGACCCACGAAGGTTTGCTCCTATGGGGGAAGCCTAAAAAGTGAGTTTTGGTAGTCAGAGACTTCAGTCAAGGGTGATGTGCCACTTATGTCAAGTGCCTAACAGATTTAAATGGCTCTGGATTTTCTTTCTTCCCTGTTCTCAAAGCAGCTTTGCAATGCAAGGGTTTATCATCAAAGAGTTTAGTTGATTCTGAGAAAACTTGCTCCTGGTAGAGTTAGTATTTTTCATTAAGTATTTTATACAGAGCTGCAGCAAAGATTATGGAATTAAAAAGATGGCTCTGGTGGTGCAGAGGAATTCAGAGATTTAGCTATTCAATGTGCTAATGAAAGATTAGAGAATTAATTGGCACTTGTTTTCTGCAGGATCCCACTCCACTGCCAACTCCAGAAACACCTCCTGTCATCTCCACAGTGGTTCATGCAACAGATGAGGAGAAACTGGCATCTTCAGTGACGGGTCAGAAATGGACCTGCATGACTGTGGACCTGACCACGGACAAGCAGGATTATCCACAGCCCTCTGACCTGTCCACATTTGTCAATGAGACCAAGTTCAGCTCTCCTACAGAGGGTATGTGCTCCAAAGGACTGTCTGCTCCAGCCAGTGTGATATTTATTGGGAGAGGGGCTTTGGGTTCTTCGAGGATGTATTTTGCTGAATGTAAAGTGGTACTTGAAAACACAAAAAAATTGTGCTCTCTGGACCACTCTGGGGAATGTGGCAATTATGGGGAGCTGAATTAAAGACCTCAGTAGTCTGACCTTGAGTTTTCAAGCAAATGCTTAAAGAAAAGTGGAGAGGGCCTTCAGAGAAATGCTGTTTGCTTCCTCTCTGTGATTTATTGTAGACATGCTCCATTCTTCTATCTGTGCAACCTGTTCTCTTGGTGCTTCCACAGGAGACTGGGGGCTGAGACTGCTCTCAGTGAGTGTTCTTGCATCCAGAGTCAATGAACTCCTGATTCTGCCTGAGCCTGTTCCTTTAACCTGAGTGGGAGAAGATCCCACATTAAAATTCTGCCCAAATGTTGTGTATTGCATTAAGGCCCTTAACATGCTATCTCTTGTCCAAGTTCCTGGGATTCAGGTATCTTTATGCATTAAAATGTCCAGGATATCCTGTGTGAGGTAGTTGTCACTCATGTGCCAGATAAAATTCCCTACTAGATCAGCCTATTAATGTTTTTCCTGTTATGCTGTCCTTTGAGCAGTTGTGAGCTAAAGCTGGAAGTTTGTATTTAGAAAACTGACATTCCAAGTCCATGAAATGTCGAAGAGGCAGAGTTAAGGAAGTTTGTGTGTGGCCTTCCTTGGAGTTAGCAGAGGGAATACTGCTTTGCAACATCTGCTCCAAGGGCAGATTTTCAGCTTTGTGGGTGGGAAGCGTGTTTGAGTTTAACTTGGCTCAAACTTCCTCTTCTTGATTAGAATTCCTTTTTTCCCCTTAACCTTTCAATCAATGTCCAGTCTACCATTAAAGCTACTTCATGCCATTTTATACTGAGACCTGAGTTTTTCCCTGATTTAAGAACTGCTAAGCTTTAGGTCAGTGTGTTTGACATCAAAAGGCAACAATAATCAGAGTGCTTTTAATAGGACTGCACATGTTCATATACACGTGCTTATATGTTTGTGTGCCCTGGGCTTTTTGGAAGTATATTGAGTCTTCTGGACAGATAAGTATTTCAGTCTGGATAAATCCATTTGGCTTTACTGTCAAATTAAAATTTTAGACATCAGCTTCATTAAAAAAAAATAACTGAGAAACACTTTTTAGAAATAAGCCAAATAAATCTGGAAAAATGGAAACTATATAGAAGGAAATGGAACAAAAGCATAGCAAGAGATATTCAAAGGCAATCATTTTAGCTTTTAAAGTGGGTAGAAGCAAGTGAGCAAATCTCCTAATTAAATGCTAATTGTCTTGTCTCATGTGTGCTGCATGGTATAGTTGGAGTTTCAGATTACATGCTCATTATAATCAACAATGCTTCTGCTTTTCTCATCTTTTAAGAATAATGATTTTTTTCCCCCCTTGACAGTTTTGCTCCTGCAGCATTGGGAATTTTCTTAGTAATTTGAGGGCTGTTTCTCAGTGGAAATATTTTTACCCCTCTCAAACACCAGCATGAGTGTTACCCTGTAACCTAACACTGCTTTTGTGCAGATACAGCCCAACTCCAAAGTCAGCCAGTGCATCCAGCTCTCATCTGCTTCATGTGCTGCTTATAACTGCTGTCATTTTCCTGTTGCACAGACCAGAAATAAGCTGTAATTATTAGCAGAAAATTCTGATGTAATCTTTCAGCTATTTGTAGGAGGAGTTGGAGGACATCACTTAGTAAGTCTGTTGTATGTATTTATAAAAGGTAATTATCTTGCTTCATGTGATATCCTGGGCATTTGTAATTTTGAAAGCATAGAGATAACCAGGGCCTAAGATTTTGGAGGGGAGATGATGCCTTAGAGGAGAGGAAAGAGGGCAGTTACGTTGGAAACTTCCGAGAGCAACGAGACGAAACAAACTGTGTTTAGTGAGCCATGTTATTCCTTTTGTTTCTAGTTGAACTGCTTCCATCTGTGTCCTGCCTTGGGTTTTTTTTACACAGTGAAGGTAAATATGTGTTGTCCCAACAATGAGCTGGGGTTGGGATTGCACAGCTGATGCCAGCAGAGGACAGTGCCGGAACGTCTCCTGCCCACAGCCTGCTTGGATGCTCACTCAGGGATTGCTCCCTGGGGGTGTAAAGCTGCTCCATAAACCTCCCTGATGCACCTCAGTGGGATGTGTGGGGATAAATGAAATAGAGAAAGGCAGGACTTAAACAATGCCTGCAGTTACCTGGGGTTTCGGGGTTCTCCTGCAGTTCTGTGTCCGGGTGGTGGTTGAATCTCATCGGTTCAGTTTCGGTTTTGCTTTGACCAGGAAGAAAAGCAAGTAAGAAAAGATGGTCCTGGTGTCTCATACCAGGAGGTTGTCCATCTTGCCTGGCTCCCTGTTACCACGAGAAACATAAGATGCTAGGAAATTAAACATGAGGAGTCTGCTTTACACCTTTCTCTTCACTTTTTAATTTTACTATTCATACTGCCACACATCAGGTGCTGAGAGTTTGTGGCTGTTCCTCTTCAATGGTTGTTTGACAAAATACATAACTTGTGGAATTACAATCCCAGTACTGTATGGTGCTTTTTATTATAAAAAAAATTCGAGCATTTTAAACTCACGTTGAACCCTTTGAGAGTCTTTTTTTAACAAAACAGGCAAGAGAGATTATCTTTAGGGTTGGTTTGTTTTTAAATATCAAACATTTTAATGGTGGTTATCATCTTCCTAGTGCAAGCCTTACTTTTCAAAAGCTGCCCAAATCTAGGAGGATTTTAGCCCATGATTTTATCATAATGTAAATGCCAGTGTGGCATTCCTTAGAATTTAGTTATAATGGAAATTAAATGATGCAAGTGGTTTATTGAATTAACTCATGGAAACAGAATAAAGTCCAGCATTACAACAAATTAATTATGTTTTTTATTTTTAAGTTAACTTGTCATTGAACAAAGCCTTTGCTTTCGTGCAGGAAAGTATGTTCTCTTTTCTGTGTTAGATCTATGTCAGCTGCTGGGTGACTATGGATTGGAAAGAAATTTCCAATTTCCTCTGGGGTAATTGGGAGATTAGAGGTAGAGAAGCAGTAAAGATTTGCATTTCTATTAGATTCTAGATTTAGAGTTCTTTGTAAATCTTCCTGTCTCAGTCTTTCCCTCTGAAACTAAGATGTGGAAACAGCCCAGAAAGCTGGGCTGGAGTCTCACCCTGGTTAATGAGCATTCAGGTTATTTTAGGTATCCTTTTCTTAAGTGATACCACAATAGTTGTTCCTAATTAAGAATTGTGTGATAAACATTAGGAAATAGAAATTAATTCATTTCTCAACACCTGTTGAAATACTTGTTTGAAGGAAACTGGTATCAGCATAACCAATTATTGAAAAACGTGTTTTCTGTGATAACACGATAGAGGAAAGTTATCTGTGCTCTGAAATTACTCTGAAACTTCCTTAATATTCTGGCTCCTGGGACAAATTGATAAAGCTGATTTATTTCAGGCAAGCTAATTTGCCTGAAATGTGACATAGGTTCATTGTTGAAAATCAGTGAATATTCAGTGCACCTTCTGCTTTCTCTCTATATTCTATTTTTAATATGTCCTAGGAAAGTATTGAGCAGAGTGGGAGTGGCCCTTGTAAGTGAGAAGAGATCTCGTTTACTTCTGCAAAAATCATGTCATGGCATGTGTTTTAACACCTCTGTTTTTATTTCTGTTGCAGAATTGGAATATGGCAACTCATATGAAATAGAATATATGGAGAAAATAGGCTCCTCTGTGCCTGTAAGTTCTCACTCCCATTTCCATTCATTTGCATTCCCTTCTCATAATATACTATCCTGATAGTGCCATCAGCCTCACCAGCTCTTAAATTAATTATGATGCCTGCAGCAGATTTACAAAACTAGTTCCTTTAAATTGGCATAACTGGAGTAAATTGCATGTGCTTTGTTGTCCTGTAGCCTATAAAGCTTTTCCATTTTATTATTTTATTTTTAGGCTGGCACCATAGTAGTTCTTTCTGCAGATTAAAAGCAAATCAGTATTTCCAGCAGTGCAGAGTACAGAGCTGTCTACACCATCTACTGAACTATTTTAAGCAACTGAGAGTAAAACTTTGAAGAAGCTGTAGGGAATCAGGAGAAAATACAGAAAGAATGTGAAATACGGAATGCAGTACTACAATTATCAGTTGTTTCACCTTACTTCTTTTTAATCCATGGATTTGATAGCTTGACTGGATTCAATGAGGGCATATCCCCAGGGGAAGTTAGAAAAATCAGGCATGTGTGTCAGGTACTTAAACCAATGAGAATTTTCAATGAATATTTTAGTAACACTCTCAGCCAAGGGATGCCTCCTACCTGACAGCACCAGAAATCTGATTAACCCCAAAGTAGGGGAAGAAGAGCCATTACAAAAAGTGAAACTCTTTAGGTTTTCTTCATTAATGGTTTGTTCCTGAAAGGGTTCATCTCACTATCAGCATTACAGCCCTGTATTATTAGTTTTCTGTCAAGTCATTTGGTCATTTAAGGTTTCAGTGACCTGAATTAGCTTTAATGGGGAACGGTTGAATTGCTTAATGACTTTCTCTTTTCCTGTTGCCAGCAGGATGACAGTACCCCCAAGAAACAATCTTTATACCTAATGTTTGATGCACAGCAGGAGAGCCCAGTCAAATCACCTCCCATCAGATTGTCTGATTCCACAACTCCCTGCTCAGGGTATGTCACTGGGGGCAAATTCAGTGATGGAAAAGGATGCTGGGGAAGTGGGTTACCATCAGAGCACGTACACAGGCCATTCTCTCTGCCTCTGTGCCAAGTTGTTTGTTTAAAAATAGGTTCCCATCTGTTTACACATATGATGGAGAATAGAGGGCAAAGATACAGAATTCCTTCCCATTGCAAAACTAAGGACTTCATACATTTCTCCTTCATATTCTTACCAAATAGAGTCACAGTAGCAACTGTTTCACTTGACAGTAGCTTCCTACTTACAGTTTTTTTCTCAGAGGCTGAGATCATTTTCATGTTAATTTAGAATTCTAATTGCAGTTTTTCACGTGGCTTTTCCTGGATATGTTTTCTGAACAAGGACTCCTGTTCATAGGAACAGGATGTGGGGGTTGTGTTTACTTCCAATAATTTTGGTTGTTAAGGACATCCGTTCTTGTTAGTAAAAGTTGTTTGTTGAGAGGGAGATGTAGGTTACAATGAGAAAGGGGTAAAAAGGCAAGTGAGAAATATTGAAGGAATGTGTGTAACATTTCTGATAGAACTGGTTTTATTTAGATGTTTTATTTAGGTGCATTGCTTTGAAAGGATATTACCAAGTGTTATGAGATAGAATGATGTAAAATATAGTTGAAACAATGTGTGTATATCTATATATGTGTATATACCTACACACACACATGAAAGTGATGAAGAGGACTTGCTTAGCTGTTACCAGAAGCAGAATTGTAAAGGCCTTGTGCTCCACCCTGAAAACATGTGCACAATCTTTTTCCAGGTCAAGTTTTGAAGACCCTGAAGGCCAGCAATCCTCTGGAATGAAAATACAACATCCAGCTTCCCGAGTCCTTGCTGCCAGTCAAGAGGCACATTTACCTGACAAACCCAAGCAGAAGGACCTGGAGCCTATGACTCTGGGGACAACTCCAGAGGCTATTGAAATAGTGAGTAACTTAGGAGTTTGGAAATCATTTTCCTGCAGAAATTTCATGTCACATAAGAGGTAGCAAAGGTGGTGCTTGAAAGTAGAGTGGAACTCAACCTGATACTTAAAGGTCTTGGTAGCAGCATGTGGCAGGACCCAAATGAGGGAGGTAGGTTGGTGGAATTCAGAATTCCTACCATAGCTCAACATGTTCTTGTGATAACTTATTCCACGTTGATACTCTGAAGTGCCTTTTCTCTCACACAGACCTTTGTACACTGTGTTTTAACTCAATATTTGAAGCAATGTTTTATATGTAAAATAAGGGATTGGATATAAACATGGAGACATGGTTTCTTCTGTTATGTGTGCTATGAAGTTTCAATTTTTTTTTTTTGTAAAGAACAGATTTAACATTTTCATGTAATCTGTTAACTGTATTGTTATTTTTTGTTACCGATAATATAAAGTCCACTTTCTTGATCATTAGAACTCATTCCAGTTTCCAGTTAAGTCTTTTTTTTTCATTGGCTTCTCTGGGTTGGATATGAGTTAGGGCTGAACCCGTCCTTGCTTGCAGCCTGTGCTGCACACAGACTGTAGAGCATTGGTTCTGAAATTCATGAGAGTTCCCTCAAGGCCTTTTCCAGGCAAACTTGTGTCACAAATACCTACAGCACAAATCCTAAACTATGTATGACCATACATTTACTTTTGTTTTCAAAGCTTTTGGAGTGCCTTAGAGATGCCTGAATGGAATATAAACTATTGTATGGACAAAACCTGTTGGAAAACTATTGTAGAAATATCGAGGATAGGCTGTCCATGGTTTGGGAGACATGGCTTTAGAAGCCCTGATGTTAGTCATGCTTCATGGAAAATTGACTCAACTTTTAAATTAGGATTAATTGTTCTTGCTGTTTCTGTTTACACCTATGAATCATGTATTCATAGTCTTCAGTGGGGCATAAAATTACTAGAAATCAAAGATTTTTTGGCCTGAGTTACTTGGAAAAAATCTCAGTTGCTTATTCTATATCCTCCTTACCCTTCAGACATCTCCTGAAGACTCCTTTGTCTCTGCTGATGCTCTTCTCAATAGGATATCTAAGAAAACCTCACTATGTGATCAGCCTGAATATTTAGATCCTGACTTAGCAGAAAAGAACCCCCCAGTATTTGCTCAGAAACTTCAGGTTTGTAGCAGAATTATAAATATCACTTTTCTTTATGTTTGTCTACACATAAGTAGAGCAATGCTTTGCCACATCTGAGAGGGGTGGGGGGAGGCTTGGAAGAGAGGTGGGACACAACTGAAATAATTGTTTGATTCTTTCCAAAGGAACTTTGGCCTTTCAAGAACTTAAGGGACAAAGATATTTTCGTTTAAGTTATATAATTAATATAATAGATAAACCTAAGTTCCCTCAACAGCTACCCTGTACCTGTATTTTGCAGAAGTCTTTATAAAAAGCAATTTTTTTTAAGCTTGAACACAGGACTTGACGTCTGGAGAGTTGTCTTGACACTTGGCCCTTGTAAGTTTGTATGCATAGATTAATTTTTTGAGATTTAGGACCTAATTCTGCAGAGATGAAAATCAGGCTTTGTTTGTCCAGTAATTTGTCTAATGCAGAATTGGGCACAGCTTATTCTAAGAAAAGCATATTGATCTGCAGACCAGTTCTGTGTATCAGGACTTATTTTCTAGACTATTTGTAGTGCAGTTTCAAAGGCAAAGGTTGAACTGAGATCTGGAGCTGGCAAAAATTCACATAAAATGGAGTCGAAAGGAGAGGAGTCTGTGAAAAAACAATTTTACCTTCTGAAAGCGTTTATTTTACACAAAGCATTGTTCATACTTATGCCCTAATAAAAATTATTTGTCTGTATAGCTGTCTCAAAACTAACCAACAGCTGGGGTTTTGTTTCAATGCCCTGGCCATGGAGGAAATGTGGGGGTGTGTGTCACCCAGGAATCGTCAGAATTACACGTCAAAATACAGCACTCCATTTTGGAATGTGTTAAAACACTTTTCCTGTGTTCTCACTCCGTTTTTTTTCCCTGTGGGTTCCTCACACCCAAACACTGGACAGGAGGAGTTAGAGTTTGCTGCAATGAGGATAGAAGCCCTGAAGTTAGCCAGGCAGATTGCCCTGTCTTCTTTGCGCTCCAAGGTACCTGGTTTGTGCCTGCCCTGTGTGTGTGTGTGCACAGACTAAGGAACAGAGTGCTGCTTGTCCTTGAACGAGGTAACTCAGGCTCTCTGGGTGCAGTGCTAAGCTGGGCACACCTCGGGGTGACACCAAAGCATGCTGGTGACACCAACAGCTGTCACCTGCCCCTCTCACATCCACATTAACAACAGGCAGCTTCGCAGCAGGTGGATTCTGCAGCCCAGGTGGCCATTTCTCTACAGGATTTGTCCTAAAATATTTGGGGGTGAAGAATACCAGGCCTGCTTTGACTGCAGGGATGTTTTGTCCTTTGTTGGTGTTTTCAGCTTGGAATCAGACACCTTTGACCCTCCAAGTTTAGAAGTGAGGGATTCAGTCAACTTGCCCTCAAGCATCTGGAGAAAGGGCCTGCAGCAGAGCTGGAAGGGCTGTAGAGCTCCAAAGCTAAAAATGCCTCTCAACACAAAGTGTCTTTATTCATGAAGATCTAAGTATTTTTTCTTTTTAATTGCTACTTCCAGATTGTGCTGGTTGTGACTCAGAGTGAGGCTTTGTGCTGTTCTGGAGGTGCACGTGGAACTCGCTGTGTTTGGAAGGGGATGAGAAAGTTTGCTCTGATATGCTGAGTTTGGTGGTTAGCCACTTGCACAGCCAGTTTGGGATGCCCTTCATGATGCTTTTATCAAAAAAGTCTATCCAGAAATGCTTGTGGCTTTCTTGGGAAGTGGTATCAGCTGAATGGGGTCCTGAGGGGATGGCAGTGAGACATTTTATTCCAGATGTGCTTCTGACATGTCATTCTCCTTGTTCCTCTGCTTACACTGTCCATTAGTAATGGTAAATTTTTTGCCCAACCCTGTATTGTCTGTATTTCATTGCATGATGGCAACATTAGGGCTGGTTATAGGGTAGAATTACTTGGTGCTTTAAAGATCAGTTATTACGTAGCTAGTTCATAAAAGTAAAGATTTTTTTAAGGTTAACTGTACTTTATGAAATAATAATGATTATATTTTATTTATTTCACTTACCTTAAATAACCCACCAACCAGCTATTTCCATGGTGCACATACAGTTACTGAGGTAAACACATTTTAGAGTATGTGGCTATAATCTTTTATTTAATTAAGAAAAACATGCTGTGGTCTTCATTGGAAAGACTAACCAAGGTTAAACTTCTAATAAGGAACGTAAAGAACAAAAAAATTAGCATTTCCCTGTGTGAGTAGTAGCCTGTGTGTGACTGTGTCCCCTTGCTCTGCTGCCCTGAGTGGCAGGTGTTGGAAGAAAATGAGGTGGGATCCTCTCTAGATCCTCTTTACCTCCTTTTTCTCTCTCAGGCTCCTTTGTCCTCCCAGCACTTTGCTGTAACATGCAGCATTCAGGCTCTCCAGCACCAGGAAACAAGATGAAACACATAACAATACATAGATGCCCTTCATGAGTTATATAAAAAACTTTTGTCCAAAATTTGCATTTTTGCTACCAGCCAGCAATTCAGAAACTCACAAACTGTACTGTTTTAGACTGAAGAGAATGGGTTTGTGTGTTGGTGAATACTTGGGAGTTACCCAGGGAACATTCTGAGCTGCAGAAATGTTGTAGAATGCCTTTCATTTTAAAGATGCTTTTTAACATTTTCACAGCATCCTCGTTTATCCAGACCAAGTTCAGGAACTCCTTAGAAATGGGGAATAGATTTTATCTGATTTTTTCAGAAAATGCCATTAATCTGTGTAGCAAAGATAACAAAAATGGTAACCAGGGGTGAGCAGAGAAAAACAGGCAAAACTCCCCCCTCTGACAGAGAATCAGCAGGAGTTTGATGTTCACAAAGCCCGTGTTGGTCCAGTCACAGGGATGTTTGTAGGCAAATACCCTGGGTGTCATGTTAGGCTGGGGAGCACTTCTGTCCTTGCATAACTTTGCTATTCCAGTGGGAGGTTGGTAGTGTTAAATTAGCCTACAACGACATCCCTTGTGACCTGCAATGACTGATGGCCTGGATTAAGTAGGACAGAAAACACCAGATGACTGCAGTGACTTAAATTTGGATGCTAACTGGCAGAATTCCCTTCTGGATGGCCTGCCTCCGTTCTTTTCTTAGTGTTGTATAATTACATTTAACATTTGCTGAACCATTGCAGGATGGGTAACAGCAATAGGATGGTAAATAAACACGGAAGCACTTGTTATGGCAAGTTAGGTCACCTAAAATGAAGATTAAATATCAGCATTTTGTGCTAGCACTACGAGTGAGAGTGAGGATGTGAAGTTTGTTGTTCTCAGGCAGAGGGAAGTTATTTGGCCACTCCCAAATTTCTTGTCAAAGGCTTCAACAACAGCAGGATTACTTGCCTGCTTTTACATTGCCAACTTCTTCTGTCTTCCAGCATTGAGATGAATTAACACTTCAGTCTCCATCTGTATGTCCTGAGGGCATTTTTTTGAATAGAATTGACATCCACCACCCTATGGATGTTGAGGTGATGGAGAGTTGGATCCAAGCAGGATCCAAGGAAAAGAGAGAAACTGAAAGGAAAGGCCTGGTCACAAATGGGATTAGTGCACCACAGCCTTGGGGGACTCTTATGGTAGTGAAGGAAGAATATTTCCTTCAAACAGGGATACCTTGCTATCTAGTAAAACTTTACAGGCAGAAAATGTATGCTTGGATTTTACTTGCCTTTCCATCTATTTGCAAGCATAAGTAGGTGTTGCTTTGCCTCCACTGACCTGTGTGCACACACATCAATTAGTTAAGGAGTGGATCATTCAACACACCCAGCACTATTTCAGTGCTTGGAAAGGGCAGGCTCATTTTCAGCAGGGCTAAATACATATTCCTCCAGTATGATAAAAGCCAGTTTTCATTTTCATTCCATTTCTCTCTTTTCTTTCACTTTGACCTCCTAGAAGAGATATAACTGCAGCTGGTTAATGGATGTGCATTTATTCCCTTTCTGGTCAGACATCTGGTTTCTGTGAGAGGTTCTGGGAGGAGGAGGAGTGTGTTCTCAAATATTTACACTAAGATTGCAGTGACCTACATTTTGTAGTAATTCCCCTGAAGACTCTAATCTTTCTGTGCGAGGTTTAGTGACTTACAAATCCCCATGCTGATTATTACCCCAATTAACTGCTTACCTTCTCAGCAATTAGGTGTTGAACTTAAAGCATTATTATTGGGTTATTTTGGGTAATACCATCATCCTGTTGGTCAGGTTACAGCATTTTCTCAGGATAGGAATATTTCAAGGCAGCAAATAACAGTTACTGAGTTACACATCAGTTACGAGTTGTGTAAAATTGGCTTTTGAAGTCAAACCATGAGGATTTTTACTGGTTACTCCTGACTGAGAGCCCAGTTGTGACTTGTGTGAAGTGTTTCCAAAGTTAGGGCAGTATTGGTTGGAACACTACCACAAGCATTTCTGCTCAATGGTTAAATTCCCAAAGTTTTTATAGTAATTTTTTGAAATTTTAAGTTGTTTTGCATGTCATTACTATTGTTTTGCCCAATTTACTCAAATGCAAAGAGAACTAGAGAAAACAGAACTATATTAGTGAGGTGTTGAGCACTCTATAAAAATACCTGTAAGTATTAAATGCTTTAAATGTTTTTTCTTTAAAAATTTTCATCATCCTGGCAGTTACTTTGACATGTTTTTATATGGCCTTGAGGAAATTAGTGTTTCTTTTGCCACAATTAATATTTTCCAGCCATCTCTTAATGAGATCCAGCAAATTAAGCTGCAGGAGGCTTTTGAAATGTGATACATGCAGTTCAACAGATCAGTCTCAAAGAGGGCCTTTCTTTTGAGGACAGCTTTGATGGACTAGTGGCTCTTTTTTATCTCTGTTATTCTTGCCTTGTGTTTGAGGAGAGACTGAAGCATATTTTTGGGAAGTTGGGATACTGAGTTGAGGCAGCAGTGGTCTTATTTACTGACTGTTTTACCTTTACTCAGATTTGGGTATGTTTTTGTATTTATGTATTTACAGAGATGTCTGAGCTTGTATACCAGGTGTGGTTTTTCCTATATAGTTGTACATTGGGGCTGTGCACATTTGATAGATCTTGGGATGCTTTTTGCTCTGGTAGGAAAACCCACTGGAATTGGGGTTGCATCTCCTAATGGAGTTGATCATTATTTTGGGTATTCATGTTTAAATGTAGCAAAATAGAGAAAGGATGGCCTGCTCCATAAATCCTAGAAGTCAATTGACTCCTGTTCAAAAGTAGAAAGCAAATTAGAGTCTCATATAAAGGAAGATTCAGTGTGGTGGTCTCTAAGTATTTTTAGCTTATTTTTGCTTAAATTTTCTTGCGTGGTCTTTTAAGTCTTTTTAGTGTGGTTTCTTCATGTTGTCTACAGATGTGACATCCAGAACATCTGCTCCTGTGTTTATCTCAAGTGAGCATGGTGTATAATTTCTAATGTAGCTTCTTCAGTCAGGTGTGATATGAGAACAACAAAATTAACAGTGGGTTTGAATCCATTCGTGACTCTAGGCTGTGCAAGAACAACTGTGAGGAAGTGAATGTTTTATGGAATAGCATCTGGCAACATTTCCTTTAACTGTGTTGAAACAAGAACATGTGATGTTGAAATTAATGAGGACTGAACCTTGATGCAGACATTACCTCCTCACTTTCACATTCCTGTGCTTCAAGCAGTAGAGTGTGACTCTGCTATTTCATTTAAAAAACAAACAACTAAAAAGACCCCTATTTTACACTAAGAAAATATTTTTTCTCTCTTGAATGTAAAAAATAATTTAAAAATTCTTGATTACTATTCTTAATTATCACAGCTAAAGCCTAAAGACTAAGGCACTGCATTAGTGTATTTGAAGGAACAGAATATATTGCTTTATGCACACAGGCAACAAATAAACTGGGAAAATCCATTCTCCCCTTTTCAGCAGCAAGGACGTGCTGCACAGAAAAGCTGGATGTGAATATCCATTCCCAGCAGGGGATGGAAAAAGGCATTGATCAACCTGGCTTTCCTCCCCACCCATGGTACAGTTGGGCTGTGGTCCAACCCTCTCTCTTGCTGCATATGGACTTGGTGGGGGCTTGGCAGTGCCCAGAGAAGCTGTGGTGCCCATCCCTGGAAGTGTCCAAGGCCAGGTTGGATGGGGCTTGGAGCAACCTGGGATAGTGGAAAGTGAACCCTGCCCAAAGATGAGCTTTAAGATCCCTTCCAACCCAAACCATTCTGTGATTCTGTGAACTATCTTTTACAATCTCCTTGGGTTTCACGTGCTGTCACTCGGGTTGTTTGTACCTACAGTTATTTGTGAGAGATGTCCTGCATCTCAGTGTCACAGACCTGTTCTTTGCTCTCCTCCTTTCACATGCTGCTCTCCTCCTGTGTTAATCTGGGCTGTTGGCATGAGCAAAATTGACAGCTGCAAAAAAAAAAAAAAGCCTAATTTAACATACTAATTGCATGCTAAACACCAGTGGTGCAGCAACATCACTTGTGTAGTCACACTTTTTATGTGATACTATTTATGGTAGATACAGTCTATTGACAAGTCAGACCTAGGAAAGTGAGCTGTCCCTCTTGCTTCTGGTTTCTTGATTTATTTCTATGGAAGTAGAATTCCCCTTAACAAGATCTCTGCCTCCAATTCTGATTTCCTCTGCTCATGTGCATTTCTTGTGGATGTTTTGATGAAATTCTGCATCAGAGAGTAGTAAATTTTCTAATATAAGATCTTAAAATATTGATGGCAAAGTGATATCTTTATTTTCTCCTCGTAAGGGTAATATGACTTCTTGGCGCTTCCTGTGGATCTTAAATGTATATTTTATGATTGCTGAATTCAAGTTTCCTTGCCAGCCTTATTGCTGTTATAATCTGGAGGTGCACAGAATTCTGTTCCTATCTCAGGAGACCCTGGTGCCTTGTACTACACCCAGAAAACATGTGAGCTAAACACTTATTTAATGGTTCATTTCTTTGTATTTAAAAAACCAAACACACAGAGAGAACCTGCTATCCCAGCAGATGTTTCCATCTCTAAAAGTGCACTCTACTCCCGGATGGGCACCTCGGACACAGAAAGCACCACAGCTCTTCTCTACCCCCAGCAAGACTTAGACTCTGCACTACGACTCGCCAGAGCAGAGGTAATTTTCTTCAGAATTTGGAAAAGGAAATACCTGCCCCTTGTGGTTTTCTTCTTTCCTGTTTTCTCCCAAATTATGTGTATTACGAATACTTGTTTTGTTTTTGAAACTGTCCTCAGTCGTGCTAAAGCAGGGGGTGCTGCACTGCAAGCTTTACTTGTTTTTACATGAGTAAAAATATGAAAATAGGTCTTCACTTCTTTAAACCTCAGGTGGACTCTGTGCGTCTTGGTGTTGCTGTATAATTATAGAATAATGGTAAGATGCTAGAAATAGAAGTATGTATTTTAAAAAGCTGCATGTAATATTAGTCTGACTAATAGTAATAAAATGTGTTCAATCTAGCGTTAGAGTATTTCAAACTATTAATACCAAATAAACAAAAAACCCAAACAAAAAAAAACCCACAAAACAAAAACAACCAAAAAACAACAACCCCCCCCCAAACAAACGAAAACAAAAAACAAACAAAAAAAAAACCCAAAAATAATTCAAACAAAATGATAGATTGTGTGAATGAAAGGTACACAAAGGAACACAGTCCTCTGAGGATAAAATGTCATGTACAGCCCTAAAAGTGGATGCAAGAGCAGCAGAACCCCCTTAGAGGACAAGCTGAGGGACCAAACCCCTGTGCAGAGGTGTTTCAGGTTTGGCATCAGGTCAAATAAGATGTGGTGTAGGGTCATCTGGTACTTCTTGAAAAGTGTCCTTGCTATAATCAGGAATGAAACAAGAACATTGCAATTGCTTTTCTAAGTTAATTTTTCAAAACTGGAGTATGATTTCCCATCTGAACTTTTTTTAATTGTACCTTGTAGTCTGAAAACATCAGTGGGGTTGCTTGTATTTGAACCCATTATGCACTTGGAAACTATACCCCTGTTAATTAGGATTTGATATTAAATCAAATATTATACAGTTTAATTTCCTCTATAATGAATCACATGGTTTTAATGATGTGGGGTTTTTTCCTTTGTTTTCTTTGTTTCAGATTGTGGCCAAGGAGAGAGAAGTATCTGAATGGAAAGAGAAATATGAAGAAAGCAGAAGGGAAGTGATGGAAATGAGGTTGGTTATCAAGTTGTCACTGATCACACTGACAGAGTGTCTCATTTCAGCCTGTGGGTAGTACACAGAATACCATGATTGTACAACCATTTTGGTTAACTGAATTTGCTTCATTATTTTTAACTGGAGGTTTAGGATTGATCCTAAACTGAGACTTTGTCTTTGCTCTGTATGGTGGGCACCCCTGTTCAGGGTAGCCATTGAAACTTCTGTGTTGCTAATCTCATTTATATCCTCAAAATACTGAGATTAGAGAGGTTTTAGTCTGGGTTAATGTAAGGGAAGGATTTCCCCTGGTTTGTGCTGTGAATTCTCACGTGGATTGCATGGGGAGGTTCCTGTTGCAGACTGGATGATGCACATGATGATGCACAGAGATGCACGTGCCAGTGTGAAATTCACTCTCCACAAGTAGCTTTGCCTACAGAAGAAAGAATGTGCAGGTTTGCAGATAGCTATGAGTAATACAGGCTCCCCCCAGGACATCATTGTAAATGGTTATTTAACAACAGAAATCAAACCCCAGTGTAAGTAAAAAAGCATTTCTTGCAAAAGGAACCACTCTGGCCTCTGAGTGTTGACTTTAAAGAGATTCTACACCCTTTTCTTTGAACTCAGGTGATATTTTAATTACTGCACACACACACTGAGGTTAATTTTAGTTAAGCAATAGTTATCTTGGCTTTTGCTGTTCCATTCAAGGGCTGACAGAAGGACCCTGAGCTTTTCAGTTTGTTCTGGTTGTATCTGTTCTATTCTGTCCTTCCTTGCAAACCTGCCTCTATTACATTAAATATCTGTGTACTGGAACCTGTTTTGACCTTCCTTCCCATCCCAGGCCTTATCACTTGCAAGGATGACAACAAAATCCCAGTAGTGGATGAGATGAGCAGTGCTGCTCAGAGAATCACTGATGCTTCCCATTTAGTCAGTTGAAAGGGTCAGCCTTCCTTTTTTTTAAAGGTGATAACACCATAAGAAGGACATAGAAATGAGCTTGGCCTGATCATTGCTCTGAATCTGGGAAAGTCATCAAATGCAAAAGAGAATGTATAAAAATATTACATGGACCTTCAAAAAACCAGAAAAAAACCCATCCCCCCTCTTAACTCATAAATAAAAGGAAACTGTCAGATTATTTTACCATCCTCTTTTTAAGTAATAATTTATACAGTCGCATCTGAGGCTGAATTTTCTTCAAAATCCCTTCTGTTCTATCACCAGCTTCTTCCCAAGATGAAACCTCTCTGTGATTTAAAGCTAAACCCAACACACTGTATCTAGTGATGACCTACATAAGCAATTGCTGCTTGTATCCAGAAAAAACTGTGCTCAGGGAGTGAGAGTAGAAGGGAACTGCAGTGCAGAGCCTGGCAAACATTAGCACGGGTGCCAGGAGTCACACATGGCAGATTGGAATAGTGGCAGCACAGGGCTCTGAGCCAAAGCATCTTAACAGAAGCATCTGCAAAAGGCAAGGGCAGCCTCTTTATTTCTTTTTTACCATCTCCCAGTGCCCAGCTGAGTTCTCTCACCTCTTGCACTCTGTTGGGAAAGGAAACAAAACCCTGGCATAGCTCTCCAATGCTTAATGAGGAGAAAGAGAAAGGAGCTGCTGCAAGCAGTGAAACCGAGGGAGTAAAACAAGGAATGAGCAAAATTAGGAATTGTAAGGAATGTCTCAGCATGCAGCACTCACTCAAGTGTGTGTTTGGTCTGTTCTCTAGAAGCTGAGGGCGTGCACGTGTCTGCTGGCACTGCCAGAGGCTGCTTATTCCTTCATGGAAGGAGAGCAGGGCGTGACACAGAGCTGCTGGCACACTATAGATCTGTACCCTCTTCTTCCTCACAGTAATTTGCTTGTGTGCCTACACCCTCAATAAAATCTGATTTGAAAAAAAAAACCACATTATCTAAGCCAGATTTCCCACAGGCACATGCCTGGAACACATGGATGGAAAAAAAAATCCGACTAATATTGTCACAAAATGATAAATACACATATGTGCAGTGAGGAAGATTCCTCTTGGAAGATGAAATGTTGGGACAGTCTGTGTGTGGTACATTGGGGATGCAGCAATGAGATATGACATGATGATAAGAAATGAGTGAAGGGATTATCTAGAGGTGCAAGCACAAAAGCATCACTTTCCACCAAAGGAGAAGCAATGCTCCTGTACTCAAGTCCTGCATACCCTAACTGGAATGTCCTGAATTCATCTAGGTTTCCAGGAAAACATCAATCTGGAGGAAACTCCACTCCAGAGAACAGAAGCCAAAATGAGAAGGTTTAATAATGCAGTAACTATCAAAGAGCTAAACCAGGGTGGGCTGTACCAGAACCCAAGAGTACAACCAGAGGCAGGCAACAAATATTTAACTGTGGTGCTTCAGTAAGGGGAGTCAAGCAGATGACCCCTGAGATCCTTTGTAGCCCTGGATTTTGGTGGTTTTATGACTTAGGAAATTTCAGAAAGTCAGTAAATAAACTGAATTTCTAAAGCAGCAAAAGTTAAGGCTGTGCAGCATGTCAGGCTGGATTTTAATGTGCCTTCCCAGAGAGGAATGATGTGGCAGCATCCTTTGGTTCCCTGCCCATAATGACCATTTTTCAGGCTGCTTGACTGAAAGAGGCCTTTGCCATAAATCTGGAGCAAATTCTTCACTTGACTCCCTTGCTTTCCAAATTGAGTATTATTAAAATGAATGTGCCATTGCAGCATCCACTTCTGTTGAGCAGCTGCCACATGATTCATAAGGCTGGATAGTGCAGAGAATGTGGTACCTACCTGCACTAGTCTAAGAGTAAGAAATAGGTAATGTGATTTCACTGTGCTGCCAGCTTCTGTGGTGCTGCTCAGGTTGGGAAGTGCTCCTTACCCTCAGTTCAGTCCTTGGCTTCATTTTTAGGATGGTAAAACTTCCTAAAGGTGCCTGGTGTTACAAGGATATGACAAAGCTTTAAAATCCTTATTGCTTACAGCAGGCTTTTGAGGTAATCTTCTTTGAACATGAAACCAAACCCTTCCTTTTAAGGGAAAATCCTTGCTGCTGTCTTTGCTCTCAGAAGTGTAATTTATGGTTAAAATAGAAAAATCCCAGTGGACAGGGGTAGAGTCCCTGCTCTGCAGGACCAGGGCAAGGGGGACACTGCTGCCCTTTGGGGCAGGTGGCCTTCTCAGGGCTCTGGGCTCTGCCTGGGATGCAGATTTGGGGCAGGCAGTACTGGAGTTACTGCATTGTTTTTTGGGGAGCTCTGCAAGTTTCTCCTTTCCTTGCTGACTTTTCATCCCAGGATTTTCCCACATCCTTTCTGTAACCTCAGCAACTGCAACAGACCTCTGAAGTGGAGCAAGTGAAAGCAAGCTAAGGCTTCAAAAGAGGCATATTCAAACACCAGTTTTGAATATCCACTTCAGATGAAGTGTGTGGTAATTTTGTTTTTTGTAGACAGTCCTACGTGGCTCATGAATCAAAGCACAGATCAAGCTAGTCTCATTTCATTAGCTTTATTTGGCTCTGGGAAGGGATGGATCATCTTTCTAAATCACATTTAATCTGCTTATTTTGGCTAACCTCTTTTCAAGAAGGAAATTCAAAGCCTACTGTGAGTATATGAAATAAAATAGTCTTAAAAGTAGCATTTTGCCACCTCTGCTTCAAAAGCAGGTTTGGGAAGTGGGACAGAATGGATTTTGTGCTGTATATTTGAATATTTTGGTTTTGTTGTTTTAAGTGCTAAAAGATCATTTAGTCATAAGAAGACTAATTTAGAAGATGAGATGTATTTTGAGTGAGGGCCAACTCTATTCCTGATAAGTTTACTTACTACCAGTTATAAGTTTATTACTTAACTTTTATATAAAAATAAACTCCAATATGGAGGAGAGGGGAGACAGTAATGGAAGAATCAGGCTTTTTGTAATACTTGAGATAGAATAATGTGATTATGTTTATGTTTAAATCATGATTGATAATGTACTCAGGGCATGTTTCAAAAACCAGAATTAGTTTCTGATGAATCCCTTTTTCCTTCCCCCATCTGTATTGATTTCCATGGAGAATTAGAACTCAGGTGCAATGTTAAAACTGTCAGTTTTATTTGTTACTCAGGCAATAAAGAGCATACAGAAGTGTGATGGGGTTCTGTATCTCTTAAAACACATTTCAGTTACTGACAGTGTTATTTTCTAAGGAAACATGACAATTACGTTGTTTGCCAAAAGGTTTTCTTTTTTTTTTTCCTCTCTATTATAGGAAAATAGTTTCGGAATATGAGAAGACGATTGCTCAGATGATAGGTAGGTGTTTCTACTCTGAAAGGTGCTCTCTGGCTGAAGTCTGTGGGCTTCATTTTGATGCTGGCTACATCTGCTGATGCTGCTGGGAATTGTGAATGCATCTGAGGACACCAGTGTGAGGAAAATCAGGGCTTCAGTTTACAGCCAGCAACCCCTGGGGCAGTTCAGGTAACACGGAAAGTCAGGACTTTCACTTCTGGGTCAAAGCAAACTCCCCCATAGGGAACATGTTCCAATGCTTTGCCCCAAATTCATGGGTACCTCCAGGAGAGACTTTCAATGACCTAAAAACCCCTTAGGCATCTGCTCCCAGCTGTTTAATGGCAGATACCAAACTTAGCTCTTTACAACAACAGGGATTATCTGTGCTAAGTGCATCGATCAGACCAAAACCAAGATTAACTCCAATCCCAGCTGGGAGGTTATGGGTGGCCAATCCACCTCCCCAGTTACTTACTGACATGGAGGTCTCCTTTTAGGTCTAAATTATGACTTGATTTTGCCTCTTGATAATTAAAAAAACACCTTTGTTAACAGCTTGTCCCACAGATGAAAAACTACTTGCAGGAGCATTTCAAAACCAAAGATTGCAGGGCTCATGTGCTTCCTCAGCATAGGAGGTCTGGGCCTTGGAATGTGATTTTAAAGCCCCCTTATAAGATTTCTAAAGCTCTTTTTATTAGTCTGGCTATAGAAAGTGCCAGTGGCTTGTGCTGCCCTGGCCCTCGAGCTGTTGCCCAGAAAGGTGAATGGCTGAGTGGGATTTTGGGATCTCCAAGGCCAAAATTGCTGGGAAGAGCACCCATGTCTGGTGATTTTGCTGCCTTCCTGTATTTCTGTCACTGGGAGACACCCCAGCCTCCTTTAATGTGAAGGAGAAAATAGGCCTTTAACTAACTACATAAATTTTACAATAATGACAACAATAATAAATAAAATAATAAAATATATAATAATGAATTATATATACAAATAATATGCCTGGCTTCATTCTCTGTGGTGTTATGCCTCCATTGTCTTCTGTATGGACAATTGAGCCAACCTTCTGCCTTCTGTCATTCTCATCATGCAAGTGTTAAAACAGGAGTGACCAGAGTAGGCAAAGAAGTTATTTCATTTTGGTTTGCACTAACCATACTCTGGTATGGCTCCTTCCCTGAACCTGGCCAGTCATGTGGACTCACACAGGACCTGTCCTTTTTTCCCCAAGTGTATGCATACAGTTAGCAGCAAAAGTTTCTTTTTGATAACACTTATATTTTATTTTTGAGAAACAGATTTAAAAACAAACAAATTTTGAGTCTGCAGTGCAACAGTTGGATTCAGAATAGGGGTCCTGAGGCAAAGGCACAGCCTTGGTGTACATAGTACATTCCACCACTGCCACTTCCTCTTGTTGCAAAGAAATGAAGGATAATTAAAGCGTGGGGCTATTGACCACTGAGTAAATAGAAAGACCTTTAAAGTTCAAATTCAGAGTATCAGAGTTTTCCAGATGCTCTGTGGTGAGTTTTTAAGACCTATGGCTATAAGTAATTTAATTTACTGTCCATTTGCAAAGGAACTGAAGCAACAAGTGACACAGAAAACATGTTAATTAGAGCAGTGTGTAAATTCTACAGCATGGTAATACGTTAAATGCGAGGCTTCTCCCTGCATTTAATGTAAATTTTTGATCTAATTGTCCCATTTTCTCATGCCATTTCTTGTAAATTACTGTCCCTTCTGAAAAAGGAATTCACTCATGCAAATGCCACGTGTGGAGGAAAATATGTCTGTGTGCTATTTGCATGTACTTCCCTGACCTGTTATCACAGTAATGCCTTACTGCTAAAGCAGAATATGCATTTTAACAGAAAAAATGCCTGTGCTGTTTCTATTTATCATTTAACCCTTCTGAGCTATTTTTGCAGCCCTGTTAGGAGGGCACAAGTGAGCCACTTTCTCCAGTCCCTCGGATGAATATTCAGTGGGGTTGGTAGGTCCTGCTGAGCTTTTTGTAGGTTGGCAAGTGTGTGTATAATGGATATTGAAAATAATCCATATTAACAATGTGTGATTGTCTATGTTTGCCCATAAAGGCACTGAAAACATGCCTTGCAAACAGTATTTGCCTTTGATTCCAAGGGTTATGGAATGTTTAATCTCATATACATATAGAACCCAGTATTACCCAACTTAGCTTATGTGATTATGTGACACTGTACAGCCAGAGCTTGCAAGCTGTCAGTGTAGAGATCCCTCTTGGTGTCTCTTCGCATATTTTTTTATTGGTGCTTTATATTTTTTCCTCTTTTCTTACACTTGCCTCAACCCCTAACACATTTTAGTTTATACTGAGGAGTGGGGGAGAAAAAAGACCAGGTTTCCAGGCCAGCCTGCTGCTTGTGCTGCTGCTTTGCTGCCTGGTGCCCAAGTTTTGCAGCTCATGACTGCTTGGCCATGTGGAGCAGAACCCCAATGTTCACTGCTCCTTGCCCTCCACACACCCTGATCACAGCCAGCCACAATCCCCTTCCAAAATCCCCATCCCAATTCCTTTCCAGTGGTGGATTCGTAGTGTTGGCTTGAGGTATTTTTTTTTCCCTGTTAAATACGTATCCTTGTAGTTCACATTTAAATACATTCTCCTTATGAAAAACAAACAGATGTTATGCTTTGTGCATTACAGGTTGTTGCATTACTTACTTTCTGCTTTCCTAACAATTCCTGATTTTCTATTTTGCTTCCGTTTTCGTTGCTTCTTGCTATTTGCTTGCAAAAACAAAACAGGCAAGCCTGGTAAGTAAAGCTTTTCACCAACTTTCACACCAGCATTTTGCATTTTTAGTTCCTTTTGCTTTTGTTCTCTGTTTGCTGCATTCCCATTAAGTCATGTGAGTAACAGTGAGCTGAGCCTGAAAGCAGATCTGCTGTGGTGGTGCTCTGATTCTGTCAATTTGGATAGTTTTAGTCCTGAGCATACTGTTGTTATTGTTGATGAGACATGGACAGTGTGTGTTGCAGACATGGAAGTCATTTAATTAAAATACCTTAATCACATAACCTTATAAATGCCCTTGGAAATAAGTATCTGTAACTGCTTAGCTAAGATTTGACTGGCAGACTGTTATCAGCACAGTTCCCCTAAGCAGCTTTTTCATAGAAGCTAAATCATGGTTTCAGAAAGTAGCAGGGCCCTTCCAACCCAGACCATTCTATGGTTTTATGAAAATATCTCATAAAACTCCAGTCCTGCTCCAGCCAAGTGCCAGTTTCTGTTTTCTGTAGTATTTAACCACTTTGGTTTGGGTGCATAGTTGCATGGGGCTTGGAGCAGCCTAATGGAAGGGGTTGGAATGAGATGAGCTTTAAGGTCCCTTCCAACCCAAACCATTCTGTGATTCTGTATCACTTGCCCCAGTGTCCAGTGTGCAAGTTTAAATGGTGAATGTTTGAGGAGCTGATCCTGGTGGTTTTCTGTTTTAATTGAGAATATATTCATTTCGACATTGCAGACAGACACAGGGTGTCTCTAAGAAGGCAAACTAGAAAACATTATTTCTTTTTAATAAAATGTTAAATATATGAAACTGGTGTGGCATGACAGGGCTCTGGGTTTCTCAGTTCTGCCATATCAAAGATGTTTGTTCACCAGTAAAATTAAGGTGTTACAAGCATATTCTGAGAGTTTCTCTAGTTCCTTCGATCTTCTGCATCAGAGAGCAAAACTGAATATGCAGAAGGAGAGATTGATCTCAGTTTGGGAATGGACAGTATCAACTTTGACATTTTGGAGCTGACCAGCACTATAAATACTTAATTCAGATGAAAACTTCTATTCAAGTTAAAAATAAAACAAAACTTGTTTAGTTCTTTATATAACAAAACATAATGGCCTGAATGAAAGTTGTGCATTCTGAAATGCCCCATGCTTTTTACATGGGAGAACTTCTTATTTTAGTTTCTGTTGTAGACCATCTGCTGTGTATTGTGGGTTTGTTTTCATTTCAGTGTCATTCAAAATAGCCCTTAAAACACAGGCAAAAGAATCATATCTTAGGATATGAAGGAAACAACACAACATTTTGGAAGATGATGGCAGATCTTTTCTTCCAGTGTTATATGGATATTCCAACTTGTTATGAGGTCAATTCCCTTGAAAATTTCTCTTCCAAATGGATTTGGATTCCTGTTGTGTTTTTCCCACCATCCCCACCTCAGATTTAACTATACACAGGAGGATCTTGGCAAATGTGGTTTGTAGACCAGAACATAGAAAGCCTGTCTAATGTTAGGTTTCCTTTCTGCCACTTGCTACAGTAATCCCAAGAATGAGAGCTGGCAAAACTGTTTTTCCAAGGGAAGAATTAGAGTTGAATTGTACTAAACAAAGTGCCTTTTTTTATACAGAATTAGAAGATGCCAGGAGATGACAAGCATATCTCAGCAGTGGCAAATAATTTGTTGCCAGTGCTAGTGATATGCATAAATGTCCTTTCCTTCAGTTAGCAGATCTTGCAAACACAGGAAATCCAACACCTGCTTTTCATGGGAACAGCCGAGTTCAGAGGGAATAAATCATCAGTACAGAGATACATTCACATTTTCCCCCAACATCAAAATGTTTAAATATCACTGTATTTAGCAACCATTTTCCAAAACAGGGTAGTAAAAATTACTTTTTTGGATCCTGCAAACTTACTAATACTCAATGTAGAGCACAGTACAGTAGAAACTGTAGATGATAGTGAAATCAGTGTTCTTGCTACTTTTACCCTTCTGAAAATTTCTTTTTTCCCTCCTCTTCTTTCTCACAGAGGATGAACAGAGAGAGAAATCTGTGTCCCATCACACCGTTCAGCAGCTGATAGTGGAGAAGGAACAAGCTTTGGCAGATCTGAACTCAGTGGAGAAATCACTGGCAGATCTTTTCAGGAGATACGAAAAAATGAAAGAAGTATTGGAGGGGTTTCGGAAGGTGAGTCGTGGTAACATCCCCTGCAGAGAGCAAAGCTGGGCAGGCTCTCCTGTACCAGTGCTGCTGAACACGAGGCATGACTTGTGTTTCCAGTTGATTCTGATGAACTGCACCAGGTCTGAAGTGCATGGCTTAACATAATCCTCAGGTGAAGGATTGCAGCCAGTTATCAAATGCAAACAGAAGAGCTGTAAAGTTTTTGCATTGTGTGCCATTGGTTCAGATGGCCTCTGGGGGGGGATGTCAGTGCAGGACTGCAGCCCTTTTGTTGGACTGCAGTTGTATGTGGCTCCTGCAAATAGGTGCCTGCCCTACATTTTGACCTCTTGGATTAAATTGAATGCAATCTTCTCTTCCAAGAATGAAGAAGTGTTAAAGAAATGCGCACAGGAATATTTATCACGAGTAAAGAAGGAAGAGCAGAGATACCAAGCACTCAAAATTCACGCTGAGGAGAAACTGGACAGGTAATTAATTTGTAGGATTCCTTTGGGTTGGAAAGGACCTTAAAGACCATCATGTTCCAAACAGCTGCCATGGTCAGGGATGCCTTCTACTAGACCAGGCTGTTCAAAGCCCCATCCAGCCTGGCCCTGAACATCTCCAAGGATGGGGCATGGATTGTACACTTCTTTTTTCAAGAGTTCATGCTGCAGGAGGATTCCTCTTTATGCAAGTATGGAGAGCTGTGCTCAGGTATTTGCACCTGCAGCCAATATTCCTTTCCCAGAGATTTGCTGTTGCCCCTGTGCTGTGTTACTGTCCCCGTGTCAATCAGCAGAACAGGACATGTCAGTGCTGCTCAGTTGTTTCTGTGCAAAAGCAGTCAGGTGCTCTCTGCCTGCTGACACTGGTTACCTAAGTGGGCTCAGCCCAGTTGTGCTGGGGATGATGAGGAGTAGTTACACAAAAGATCATGCAAGGTGTGCACAGATAGTAACTCCTTAAGCTGTTGTTAAGGAGTGTTGTAAAGAAATTAACTCTACCTTAGCTAAAACCAGGACAGGAGCACACATCAGACCGAGGCTTGAGAGGAAACTCTGGTTGATTTTTGAATATTTTTTCTCTGTTTCCATGTAATGATCAATTAAACATTTCCAGGAGTTACATTCAGGACTCCCAGTACAGTCCCTTGAACTGGAGATGAGGTTTAGAAACTGCCATAAAACACTAAGTGATATCTGTGAACCCAGCACAGATATCTGAGAGAAGCATGAAGGCAGTTAAACAGACATTAAGAAAAGACTTTGCAGCCTCTGCTGAGCCAGGAGTGGGGAATCATGAAAAGTCTCTAGAGACAAGTCTCAGGATAGTGTCAAATACCCTCCACCCCTCTATTAAGGTGCAGTCTATCCTTTGGTACCTGCTGCCCTTTCCTGTAGAGAACCTGGTGTGACCAAAATCTGTGTTTTTCCCAGAGCCAATGCTGAAATTGCACAAGTGAGGGGCAAGGCTCAGCAAGAACAAGCAGCGTATCAGGCCAGCCTTCGGAAAGAGCAGCTCAAAGTGGACGCGTTGGAGAGAACACTGGAACAAAAGGTAAAGAGAAATTCACCTCTCCCTGGAGCCCAGACACAGCCAAGGTCTGCCTGAGGACTGTCCTGCTCCTCAGGTCCAGCTGGCCTGGCAGCTCCCTGTCCCAAATTTTAGGACCAGGCACTTGAGGCAGACGGACCCACCTGGCAGGTGTGATCTGAGCCAGCTCGGGGTGCACCTGGCCACTCCAGGCCCCTTGCTTGGCAGCCCCATCCAGGTTTAAGACCTGTTTTAAAGACTTGTTTTAGTTCTTCTTTCAGTTGCTGTTTCCCTTTTTAGTTTTAGCTGTAATTCCAATGCTAATTCCAAAGTGTCTGTAGGAAATGCCTATTTATGTCTCATGTTCTCTAGCTCAGCCAAGGGAACTTGCTTTGGCATAGTACAGCTCCTCCTTGCTTAGAGCCCTGCAAAACAGGGTGAAAAAATAGAAAAGTGCAGCCTAGAAACAAATTTACACTATATATCATTATGGTGTGCTGGGAATGGCTGCTGTAAAGCTGTCTGCTTTGGTGCTAAATTGGATTTATTGAAGTTGAAGGAGCTGTATTTGGGAAAAAAAATAAGTATTTGTTTGAATGCATGTAGCTGTACTATATATGCATATCTATATGTATAGATAGTCTGTTATCAGGATTGGAGAAAACTTACATTTTCCCACACTTCTCCCAGTGGTTAGATAATACTAAAAAAACCCCACCTCATCTTAATGCAGCAATATTTTTCATAATACTTAATATTTTATTTTCCAGAATAAAGAGATAGAAGAATTAACAAAGATTTGTGATGAACTGATTGCCAAAATGGGGAAAAGCTAACTTTTAACCAAATTTCTGGACTTCAATACTGAGTGCAATATGACCATTGGCACACTGATGTCCATACATTTATGTGGACAGGTTATATTTTCACTTTTTCGTATGCACTACTGTATTTTCTTTCTAAATAAAGTTGATTTAATTGTATGCAGTACTAAGATGACTATCAGAATTTCTTGCTATTGTTTGCATTTTCATAGATATAATTCATAGCAAGTTGATCTCAAAGTTCCTGTATCAGGGAGATTGTCAAGTTCTCTAAGAAATTACAAATTGCTGATCCTAGCCTTCCCTTTGTACATGAGTTCCCATGTTGGATGTCTTTTGGATTTAATATAAACATGTATTACTTGCATGGGGACTCTTGCCTTAAGGAATGTAAACTTTATCTGCATTTGCTGATTTGTAAAATAAAATTAAAAATTAAAAAAAAAAGAAAATGCATGTCAAATTCTCTATTGTAAATAAATTTTTTCGTTGAAAGTTGAAGATAAGCATGGCTCTGTTTTGTGTCCTTCACTTGCTTACTTTACATGCAGATACAGCAGCTCTTCTTAATTAATTCCTTCACAAAAAGCACTTCTTGTGTTGCTGCTTGGAACACTTTGTGGGTCACAAGCAGATGTGCACTTATGTAGGTCTCTATGCTGTCTGTCTAAATATATATATATATATATGTGTATGTTGGATTTGGACCACTCAAGTCTCAAGCATAGGCTTAATCCTCCAAAATATTTAATACTCTGACCCTGATCCAGCAAATCCCATGGGAAATGTAATGAGGCTGTTGGAGGCTGTGCCATACAGTGATGGGATGGTTTTTAAGCATGTCTAACACTAAAAGGTGAATACATTGTTTTCTTCCTGCTCCTGGAAGACTTTGCCTGAAGGGTTTGTGGAGATGAGGTGTGTGTGATTAGAAGTGCAGCCAGAATGAGCTCCATAAGTAGCATTCTTGCACACCTCTTTATCCTGTAAGTTATCCTCTGCAGAGGATTAGGGATGTAAGAGAAGCATTAAGGCTTTAATAGCAAACAAACTGCTTTCTTTGGCTAATGGTGCATCTCTTGGATCTCCATGATGTGGACAGTCTTCAGCCTGGTTCTCGTCAGCTCCCTTTTTATCCTCAAAAGTGAGTAAATTCCCTTTTCTTCCTTTTTTTTGTTTCATTTCCATTTCCTACCTCAGGCGTGGCTGAGCCTCTCTGCTGTTCTGGGCTGCTCTCCTGGTTGGGTTGGTTTCAGGTTCTGTTGAGTGTGTGGTTAGCACAGAATTCCACTCTGTAAAGATAAATATGTGTGCTAACAAATTCAAATGCACGTCCCCACACACAGCAAAGGTGCCTTCTGCTCTGCAAGGTTCAAGTGTGGTATTTTAAATATTTTCAAATTCGTGCCTGCCTTTGAAAATACCATACAGTTTGAACTAAGGAGAAGGAGGAGGATTGAGTTACTGTTGTAATGTTTAAACAAAAGCAAACTCAAGATGTGCTGTTGCACTTTCTGATGAATTGATACTTTGGGAAGAAATGAAATCTGGATCATCGTAAGATTTTATGTGTTTATAACGTGCTCTTTCATGGTATTGAGGACCAAAAATCATGATGGTGGGGGAAAAAACATGATTCTCCAACTTGGTACAGAGGGCTCTGCTCTGAAAATGTTGCAAGAAGGTGTGGATGCCATTCCAGAACATCAGGTGTTCTTGGATTATGTTAAGATCAAATTGTAAAAACTAAATAATATATAGCTGAATTTTTTAATCTTTAAAATCTGTGCCACTTCTGAAAAAGAAACTTTAGGATTTTCAGAATCTTTGGATTTTCTAAAGCCATTTTGCCATTTTTTGCATGTGCTTCAAACAAAGAGTGCAGAACTGATACTTTAAAATACTGCTTATAAATTCTAAACTCTACTGCTATAAGTGGTCTTTTCTTCCTTAATGCCAGGTGAAGCACTGCAGTGTTACACCTGTGTGGGCTCTAGTGATGAGGACTGTAACAGACAAGGAAGTCAGCAGTGTCCAGGGCATGCAGATGCTTGTGCAGTCATTAGAGGACAAGCAAGTAAGTAATCCCAAACTGTTCAGACTCATTATGTTTTTCATAGTAGAAATAATAATCAATGTCGGTAAGACAAGAGTGTATAGTAAGTTAAGGAGAAAACCAAAAGTAAATGTTTCCTCTCAAAATAAGCCCTTTTAAGAAATCTCAACCCTAATTTTATTGTATCAGCAATCTGATACAAAATCCCGCTGGGAGTGGTTTGTCCGTGTGCTGCAGTGAGCTGGACCCACTCCGTGTGAAAGCTGTAAAAAAGCATTTTAAGTATTGCTCACTTCTTACTTAAGTGAGTTACCCAGAAATTAGGATGGAAAAGAAGCTAATGAGGCCCCGTACTTGTGCACATCAAGCTGCATCAGTTACCTGTGAGCTAAATGCCAATAATTTAAGTGGCAGTGTGCTGCCATGGGAAGCAGTCGATTCCTTTACTTGCAAGGAGCACACAAACCTCACATTGCTCAGTGCTGGGGGGTCAGGCTCGTGCTGAGGGGATGCAGGTGGGAGTGGGTGGCCGTTTGCTGGTGTGTTTGGGTTCAGTGTGGCTCTGTTGCAGGTGGAATTATGAAGTCCTGCTCGTACAGATCCTTCTGTGAGCGGGCGAGGAGGGACGGATCGCGAGCGCCCGGAGTGAGCGTTCACTGCTGCTACTCCAACAACTGCAATGCAAAAGGCCTGGCTGCCAGAGTCACCACCTCCAGTGGCTACTTCTCCCTCCTTGTCTTTACATTGCTGTGGCACCCCTTGTTGAAGCTGACATGAGGAGGATTAACTAAATAGAGTATCCTGAAGCAACAAGTCTGCCTTCTTAGCGAGGGATGATAATGTTTCCTAATCACAGTACTCCATGTGTCACATATCTCAGTAGGCAAAAAGCAGTAGGCAGACCTGACAGATGTTTAGATAAAAGTTGTTTCGTCTGCTAAATGTGTCTTGACCTGTGTGTAAGAAATGCTGCCCTGTTCTTGTTTGTCCCGAGGGGTTGACTCTGTGAATATGTAACATTTTCCTGCAATTTAGATAAGGAAAAGTCTTTGCTGCCAGTAGCCTTGTAGTAAGGTAAAGGACCCATATCTGCCAAATGCTGTTTACTTTTGGCAGACATTCAAAAACAAGATAAAATTTTCAGGTATGAAGTGACTGAAAATTCTAGCAAGCAAAGTAGTCTTTCAGAGAATGTTGGCCAGAAAACTTGAATAAAGATGATTTAGTATTAATACAAACTCGTAAGAGAAGGTCATTAAGAGGACAATGCATGGATGTATGTTATATATTATGTATTATATTCCTGGAAGTATTCAAGGTCAGGTTGGATGGGGCTTGGAGCAGCCTCTTGTAGTGGAAGGTTGCCCTGCCCATGGCAGGGGGTTGGAACAAGATAGTCTTTAAAGTTCCTTCCAACCCAAGCCATTTTGTGGTTCTGTGTGTTTCCTGGAAAAAAAACCACCTTCCAGTCTTCTCTTTTCTGATCCTTTGAGAATCTTATCACATCATTGGAAGTCCAAGAAAAAAAGAAGAGCTTGGAAGTTGTTTTGAACTGGTAAGCTCCCTCCAAAGATCAGCTCAGTCTATCTCTTCTGCTGGTTTTGAGGATAAGTGCTTAACCCCTCTGTTTTAAAGGCAAATTATAACTTAAGTAATAATGTTGTTTATCCAAATTCTTGCCATTTCACCTATGTAGATAATTCTTCGCTGTCCATTTTTTGAGTGTCAAGACTATACATCTCCTCCTTCCTTAACGTGATTGAGTTGATCTGAGGTGGTTTATATATCCTTTCCATTTTGCAAAGTGAATGAAATTACTTAGAGATCTTTTAGTAAGGAACTAAATCAATATTTGTAATAATCCCATTGCAGTCTTACCAAGTAAATGATCCAGAATGGGCCACACAGTAGAGGGCATTGTGCATCACTGGCTAATAGGCAGATGTGGTCCTTTAGTTAAGTTGAAACTAGGAAAGATGGGAAGTGACATAACACTTGGTCTTGGGTCTATGATGCTGGAGAGCAGGGTGGTACCTCCTTTGATTCAAAAATCAGAGCATCAGGCAAGAAGAAGAGTGATACTTGTAGATTTTAATACCCAGCTGTGATGATCTGGTCTAATGTTTGGCACACAACATTCATAGGACTGGCTTAAAGTCCATCTGGGGTAATTGAGGTAGAGGTGGTCTTTCCAGTTCTAGTTTTAGTTGCCTGTTTGGAAAAAGATCTTGCCATCAAGCTTATGGAACTCACAAAAAAAACGTGGCAAAGTAGTTTTTCCACTAGCTTTGTGGTTTTTTTTTCTTCAGTAAAATTCTTTGGAAAATCAGTTGCAGGCAGTGTGTGTTCATAGAATTCTATACATTCACCAACATTTTATTAAGGTTGCAACCTCTAGGGAGCTTCTTCAAGTGGAATCAGTGAAAGCTCCATGCATAGTGTAACCCTTGCCTGCCTTGTAGCTGTTCCCTGTCACAGGGACCAAACTGTCTCCTTGGTTTGTTGTGCTCTTTTCTCAGTGTGGATCCTTTCATCATCTCACATAGACTGTGGTTTCAGACTGGCACTGTTGTCCTGGGATTTGCTCAAATGGGCTCAGACAAGGTGGTTCTGGTCTATTTTTAGTCTTTAGGCACAAGTCTGATAAGTCTGTGGATATAAAGATGGCAGCAATGCAGATGATCTTGGCTGAGAATGTTAATTTGGAGTTCAGTGTCTCATCTGTTAAAAATCACTTAAATTGGTGTAAGTATTTTTCATTTCATTCTCAGCTTGAAGCAATTCCTTCAATCTGTTCTGCTGCAGGAAATAGGTATTGATTGTATCTTTATTTTCTGATTGTTCTGTAATGATAAATCTTTGTCGAATGTAATCTCTGTATATGCTCAGTGCATTTCCTTAATGAGAAAATAAATTACATGCAATGGCTGACATTGTCTCTTGATAAACAGAACTGCTTTTTTTAATTGGGATTTCCAGTTGCATCTGGGGCATCCTGCAGGAATTCTGTTGTGTTGTTTCATGGTTGTTTTTTGGTTTTGATGTGGGATGTAGTTCTTAAATCTGTTGGATAAAATAGTGAATGTTGACAGTGTTCTTACTGCTATATTTCCATGGCAGAATAAGAAGGTAAATCTCTATCCTCTTGACAAACACCATCTGTCATTCCTGATGGCAGCCAGGACTGGGATCTTCAGGCAGCTCCATCTCCTCTGTTCTCTTCTGCCCCCAGCACATCACAGGTTGTGGTTTGCTTTTTGCAGGTCTGACATCTTTCCTGCCTCATTATGAATTGGGTCTCCAGGTAGGTATCTAGAAATGATAAACCACTTTTATGGATTGATGGTTTCAGAGGGGTTTCACAATGGTTCTTGGCACAAGCATTGACAGGAAGACAAACACAGAAAAAAAACGGAACAAAATGGAATAGTTTTTAAACTCCCATTAAAAATACAGACATTCTTTTAAAGTTCCCATTGCCACGACTGTGCAGAGCTATTCCCAGTCATTTGTGAATTAAGAAGTATTTGCCTTAAGTGTGGTTGTTCTGAGGTGTAAAATCATTCCCAGAGCAGTGGCAGGTTATTTCTGTCTTCCTTAATGTCAACAGCCATTTGGGACAAAAGGAGCAGAGACTGATACTGAAATGCCTTCTGCTGCCACTAAAACTGACAGGACTTCTTTCTCATCTGTCATATTAGTTGGATCTATGGAGTGGCTCCACTGGGTAAGTGGCTTTGAGTGTAACTAACTCTGCCCTCTCACCTTCAAGGAAGGATCTCCAAGCAAAGAGATTAATGATTTCGGATTTATAAATGAGAGAAACTCGTAGCCCCAAATAATAATTTCCATTATTTCTTTATTTCCTCTTGGTTTTGGCAGTACAAAAAGCATTGTCTTATTTTTCTAATCTTCTCAAAGACAGCCAGAGCCTCTGGGACTTCCCAAGAGTGCACACCTGAGCAAAGTCCCTGAAATCTAAGAGCATCCCTGCAAATCCACCTTTTCATTTGTGTTAGTGGTCATCCACACCTGACTTTTCCACAGTGAGTGCAAGGTATCAAGTTGTCCCTTTTTCTTGTGAGCTTTAAAATGTGGATCAGAGAAGATCACCTCAATACTGGCCGTGCTATTTAATGAAAGGTTTAAATACATCTTGGTGTCACATACCACAGTTTCATTTTTAACCTTTTTTTCCTCATGTGAAATGTTAGTTGTGAGTCTTTGTTCAGTAGGGATTAAAACAAAAACCATGCTTGTTCCTTGTGCTATCATGTCTTTGTGTGCAACAAAAGCCCAACCGTGACAGATTTCATTGTGAGCATCACTCCAAAGGGTCTCAACCTTTCTGGACCCTACAGATGTTTAGGATGTAGCCTGGAGCTGTTGGCTGTGGCTGATAATATGCCTTTGGGGAGGAGTTTTATGCTTTTGAAATCAGAATTCCTGACTACAATTCCTGGAGCTCAGGGTTATCACCCTGCATACTCATACACTCCCTCTTATCATCCACAGCCAGCAGTGCACAGGGTATTTTTAATTGGTAAATAAATTTATTACTTGCTCAGATGTGGCATAGTTACTCACAGCAGAGTGGAAAAAAATGATAACAATCCCAGTAAGAGTGTGTACAAAGAGTGTAGCTGGAAATTCATAATTTGGTGTAGGTGCAAGCAAACTTTCTTAGCATCTGAACAAAAAAACCCCACAAGTGAAAAGCCAGTGTGGGATTGAGTTTGGAAAGAACCACAGAAGCAGCTCGTGGTACTTGGCAGTGGGGCTTTATGGAACACAGGTCTCATCAAAAACATCTCATTTGAGGTTGTGGATTTTTGCTGATAAAGGCAGACAGCATAGTTACTCAATTGCAGTCATGATGTGCAGACCGAGAGTTCAAGAGCCAGGAGAGTGAAAGACTGCAAAAACAAGTTCTCAGTAAAAATCATCCAAGTGATGCCTTGGACACAGGCGAGATCACATCATCTCCCTGACAGTCTCTGGGTGTTGCCACAAGAAGTGTCACAAAAAGAAGGAGCTGTCAAAGCACTGACTGGTCTGCACTGAGATATTCCTGTGTGTTGCCATAGGGATGGGTTTCCAAGGGAGACAGATAATGCACTTTTCTGGAACAAAACTAAAGCAGAGGGATGATGGTGGGAGGATGGGGCTGAGCATTTTATCAGAGAATCACAGAATGGGTTGGGTTGGAAGGGACCTTAAAGCACATCTAGTTCCAACCCCCTGCCATGTGCAGGGACACCTTCCACTATCCCAGGTTGCTCCAACCTGGCCTTGGACACTTCCCGGGATGGAGCAGCCACAGCTTCTCTGGGCACCCTGTGCCAGGGCCTCCCCACCCTCACAGGGGAGAATTTCTTCCCAGAATCCCATCTAACCCTGCCCTGTTTTTTAGCCACCCAACCCTCCTTTCTTCTGTACTTAGCACTAGTAATCCATGAAGGAACACACTATGACTGAAATTCCTTGCTCCCACAGGCAATATTTCTTTCAAAAGCTGCCCTTTTAGCTGCTACCTCAAAGACTTGTAAGTATGAGATAATGTTTGACAGGTGAAGGGGAATTTCTCACTTGAAGTCATTTCCCTTTTCTGAAGACTTCCTGCCTTTCAACCTTACCAAAATGTTTTCAAGTTTTTCCTTTAAACACTCAAGGGGGGAAGGTATTTGAACACTGGCAGAGACTCGGCCAGAAAATAAAGCTGTAGTCCAGAAGCAGTCACTTATTCCTCCTGCCTTCATTGGGGATGCCTAATGTCTTGTTTTAAGCAATTTCAGTTCACCCTCAACTTCTGATTTTCAGTGCAAAAAGATCAGCTCAGAGGGACTGGCTGGTATCTCTTCAGCCAGGTCAGATTTTCCTTAAAGGCACATTTTTGATGCATGGGTTTGCTCCTGTGCTCTCACAGCCTTCACAGAGCTTTTGCAACATGTTCTTCAGATCCTGAGGATGTTCATCTCCTTTTAGCAACTCGGTTTTAACCCCTTTTGCAGCTTGGAGGACTTTCAGAGGAAAAGAAAATCTCCACAATTATGTATTTATTAATTTCAAGTTCTCATCCACGTGTGTCACTGGAATTACATTTGTAAGAGCAGGACAATCTCTGAATTGCCTGATTACTAGTTTCAGCCTTTATCAGCAGGATAAGTTTTGCTCTATTTTACTTTATGCTGAGCATGTGAAGACCAAATGTGAGCCTGCTCCAAAGGAAAGCTCCTGCCCCACTGGCACATGCCAGGGACCAGGAGCTGAGCATAACACAGGACCCATTTCAATCAGTCAGCTGGGAGGGCTGAGCCTTGCTGGGGCTGCAGAGCTGGGGGTCAGGATACACTTTTGAAGACACCTGCTGTTTATAGAAGAGAATTGAGCACCTTTGCAGTATCAAATGTCTTCAGTGTTTTTTTGCTCACTTCTGATTTGCTGCATCTGTGAGAGCTGCCACACCAGCTGTAGGTAGGTGGGGGAGAGCAGATACATCTCCTGTAGTCCTTCCAAGGGTTAAGCTTTACTTTTTGGAGCTGTCTTTCTGGACATCTCTTTTGCACTATACCACTAACAGTGCTTATGAGTATTTGGCAGCCTCCATCACTTGTTTCCACATTCTCCCAGCCAACTCTGACTTTTTGTATTGGATAAACACGTCTGGTTTTGTTAAATATTCTGTTTCAGTGATTATGACTCTGGAAAGAGCAAATCAGTTACTGGGATGAAGCAAATCCATGAGTGGGGCAGTGAAGTGAGCCAGGAAAAAATGTTCATGGGGAAGTCATCCAAGCAGGGCTGTGCCCGTGGGGCATTGGCAGAGGTTTGTCAGCATTCCTGAAATCCTGGGTATGAGGAGCTCATGGGGAGGAGAGATGTACCAGGCTGCTCTGCATTGGTGATGGTTGTGCAGCAAATGAAACTGAGTGGTTTGTCCTTGGGTTGGTTTGGTTCACTCACCCCAGGCTTAGGACAGGGAGGATCTTCTCCTAAAGCATCTTCCCAACATCTTCAATTTTTCCTAGAATTTCCTTCTGAATCCCAGCATAAGTGTGTGTGTTGCTCTTGAAATGAGGGTGGTTTTGCTGTTTGATCAGTTGCTGGCAATTTCAACTGTGATATATTAGGAACTGTGCAAGCCAGCAAGCTTTTCAGAGCTGGCCTTGATGAGACTCTTCTGAGAATGATGACAGGTGAGGGGAGAAAAAAACCCACTCTGACTTGACACCTCCTGTTAACGTTAGAGAGAAGCAGTCCTGGAAAACTCATCTTCTGCCTGCTCCAAAGTCAGGATCCCTGTGGAAACTGAAAACAATACTTTGCTCACGAACGATCAGCAATGTAGTGATCTCATCTGACCTCTGCTTTAATATGGCTTATCCAAAGCTTTTTATGCTTATCCAAACTTTGGCTCCAGCCTGCACTGTGAACCCAGGCTATTCAGGGCAAATCCTGGTGACCTCTCTTTCAGCTTGCTCTCCTCAGGAGGATGAAGAGGGGATTACTGCCCATGGATGGGGTGTCCTGAGCCAGCAAATAAAACACTCCTTCCTATCTTGGAGCCGATTTCCAAGTCATGGTGTGCTTGGGGATCTGTCTGTGCCCAGTCCCAGAGACCAGTTCTCCAGGAGACAGATGGCCTGTGGGCTGCCTTGGTCTCGAGAAACACAGTCGGACTCAGAGCTTAAAATAGTTACCTTTTTTTTTCACCCCTTTTTTTCTTTTCTTAAAGACTTTTGCTCTAGATTTGCCCAGCAACTACGGAAGCATTTTCTTTCGTGTTATTTTCATAACTGGGAAACTGAGGTCAAGGTGGCCACGGGCCCCAGTCAGGCAGAGGAGATGGGGTTGGAGCCAATGGCTGAAACTGGGACAACGTTTAGTGATGATAGAACCATTGGAAGTTTGCCCTGGTTGAACAGGAGCCTGCAGACAGACACTGACCTTCAGGTGTCTCAGCCCTGCCTCAGCTCCAGGTCCCCTCTCAGAGCTGGCTGTCTGGATGTCAGCTTTGTCCCACTTTCCTCTTGGTTGCTGCTGGGAATTTGGATGCATTTTAAATCGGATTAGACTCTGCATGAAAAGTCTGAAGAGTCTACAGTGCCAAACCAGGGGCTCATTTAAGGAGTTTTCGTTGAGCATCAGTGTGTTTGTTCTGTATTCTTGCTGCAGAAAAATCACCTTCATCTCTTTGCTGCATAATTTACTAGAGGGTGGTCCTTAGTCACATTACTCAAGGAGCTTCCCCTCAGCCATGAGAAAACCTGTCTTCAGCCTCTTCTTACCTGAGGCACACTGGTGTCTCCAGCAGTGCAGCAGGGCTGGACTCAGGGCTGGGATGTAGGGGATGACTCCTCAGATGTAAATTCCACCATGGCCTCCAAACACAGTGGCACTCTGGACAGGTAAAAAAAAAAAAAGACAAATTCCATAGAAACAGTAGAATTTTGTAATAGAAAAAAATACAGTACAAATGTGTTTGGCTTTGGATAATGGTCTTATAGCACCGACAGCCTAAAGGCAGAGGGGAGGGAAGGTTTGGGGGGAGGTGGGAGTCTTTACTGAGGCCAGCTAAGGAAACTGGAAAAAGAAACAGGCATATAAGTCCTTCTGCAATTCTTCTTAAGTTTTCCTCCTCTCTTTTTTCTTCTCTGTGGTTATATAGCCAGAAATTCCCTGCAAAGGAACTCCTTTTGTCTGCACACAGAAGATCACAGAATCACAGAATGGTTTGGGTTGGAAGGGACCTTAAAAACTATCCAGCTCCACCCCTGCCATGGGCAGGGACACCTTCCACTATCCCAGGTTGCTCCAACCTGGCCTTGGACACTTCCAGGGATGGGGCAGCCACAGCTTCTCTGGGCAACCCGTGCCAGGGCCTCCCCATCCTCACAGGGAAGAAAGAATTCCTTCCCAATATCCCATGTAACACTACCCTCTGTCAGTGTGCAGCCATTCCCCCTTTTCCTGTCACTCCAGGTCCTTCTCCAAAGTCCCTCTCCAGCTCTCTTGGAGCCCCTTTAGGCACTGGAAGGGACTCTAAGGTCCCTTCAGAGTCTTCTCCGAGCTGAACAACCCCAAATCTTCCAGCCTGTCTCCAGATCAGAGCTGCTCCATCCCTCTGATCATCTTTGTGGCCTCCTCTGGACTTGCTGCAGCATCTCCATGTCCTTGCTGTGCTGGGGACCCCAGAGCTGGAGGCAGCTCTGCAGGTGGGGTGTCACCAGAGAATCACCCCCTTGACCTGGTCGTGCTGCTCGTGATGCAAAAACAGGTCTGAGGAGGGGGTGACAGAGAAGCTGCAGCTCTTACAGTCCGTGATCAGGGCTTCAAGACAGGACAAAATAAAAACAGCTTCCAGCCACGCTGGCTCTGGTGGATTGAGAGAGCTCTCAGGAAGAGCTCTTTGCTTTGTAGTATTATTTTTACTGCAGGATATAATCCCAATACACTTACTTGAACTGGAATTGCATATCTCAGTGGAATCCAAACAGCCACACTTACCTGGGGGTAACCACCTTGATTAGCAGAGCCTCATGGGAAGGTGCTGTGCAACATCTTTCAGCTTTTTAATTGCTTTTAAGAGTAGCAGTACACACCAAGTGATGTGTGAACCTGTGAAAAGCCACATGATCTCACTGGTGGCAAGGCAACAGCACATACACACAAAAAGATGCCACAGAGGGACATTTATGGCAGCAATAACCAGTTTTCACTTTCCCTCCACCGTGCTGGGGCTGGCAGCCATTCCTGTGCTGCTCAGCATCCCTGAAATGCCTTTGGCTGGACCAGTTCCCCAGCAATGCCTCCAATTCAGCAGCCAAGCTGTTCCCTCAAGATAGCTGGAGCATATAATTTTATATACACTGTGCTAAAGTCCAGCTCTGTTATGTCATTTAAGCTATTCCAGGAATGAGAGCAGGGTACAAAACTATATCCCAGGCAGAAAAAGTAACCCCTGCCACACTGTGTGCTCCTCTCAGCATCTCATTCCTTGAACAGTAGGAATGAAATACCTTGTTTCTGAAAGCTGGAGAGCATTTGAATTAAAAAATGTCTGAATTTAAAAAAATTAATTACAAATTAAAATTAATTATAAGCAGCAGAAGGGAAATCTGCATATTGCAAATCTCTTTTGATTTAAAGTAATTATGTCAACTACAAGGCAGGGGAGACAGCAAAAAATTATTGTCTCTATTATCTTGCTGCCGCATAAGAAAACAACTATTGGCCACAGGCATGAAAAAAGTCCTCTTGGTTGGCTATTTAAATTAGAAGCAATGCAGAAACATTTAAAATCAGAGTACAAAAACCTCTTGGCAAGCAGCAACCAGATAAACTTTTACAGACAGAACCTGTATTTTCCTTATGTGATTTATTTAATCTGTCTAGTTTGGAAAACTCATTTTTGCACATCCAAAATAAGGACAGCAATGACAATGATTGACAGTAATTTTGAAAATTAAGATTCGAAGCCACTAGAATTTCATCTGCAGTCCCATTCTGTTAATGTTTAAGTGTTTTTAAATTGCACGTAATTTGCACATTTGTGATTTATTCCTTTGATGAAGCAAGATATGAACCAGCAATAGAGAATCTACTGATTAGGATCATCAGCAGTCACTTTTTGGTTCATTAAATCACTTCACAGATGCCTAATGTTCTCCAAACAGGAGCAGTATTAGAGGAGCTTTCGTGCTCAAGGCAAGTAAAAAGAAATCAGTTCTTCTGGAGGAATGTATGTAAATGCAAGGAATATAAATGCAAATATTGATATCCACTGATATCGCCCAACAGGCTGAAGTTACTTTTTTCTACTGATGAAAATTAAATTGAGGAAATAAATACTGATGATATCGAAATCAGATTTTTTTTACAAAGGGTCATATGCTTGGTCCTGGGAATGCAAAATCATTTTTTAGAAACAAGGTTATACAAAAATTAAGGCCCCTTTCATCTGAGGATTTGGAATCCCTTCAGACAAATGCTTCCCTTCCAGCTCAGACCTCCTGTTTTCCCTAGGATTATAGAGGGCATTAGCAGCTGCCTTGTTCTGGAGCACTGCAGCTCTTCCCTCTCCCCAACCCCTCTCTTGGGACCCCTCGTCACTCTGGTCTCTTCAGAATCACTAAAACATTTTTTTCCCTTTTTATCCCTCTCCCTATGTTAAAATAATCACTTATTTGTGCTCCTGTCATGCCAACTTATCTTCAAATTTGTTCTGAAAATTCCTTTTTCTTGGGAATTTTTCTTTTCTTCAAACTGGCAGCAGCACTTGGGCAGTTCTCCACTGTTCCCCAGCTGCTGCCTCTGGCTCCCACGCAGGGCACCAATCTTCCCAGGCTTTGCTTACAATAATAGGAAACTTAACACCCATTCTGGGGACTGTTAATGTGAAAAGATCTTGTGAACTTTCCTCAAAGAAAATGCCAGAGAATGTTCTATTGGCAAACAGCTGTTAGTAACCAGAGTCCTCACCCCACTCTGATTTAACTATTAAACTTACGTTTTAAAATCGTATCTTTTGACTTTTGATTACAAAATTGAAGCATTGCTTTCTCCAAGCCCCATCCAACCTGGCCTTGGACACTTCCAGGGATGGGGCAGCCACAGCTTCTCTGGGCAACCTGTGCCAGGGCCTCCCCACCCTCACAGGGAAGAATTTCTTCCTGATATTGAATCTAAAGCTATTCTCTTTCACTTTAAAGCTTTTCCCCTTTGCCTGTCACTCCATTCCCCTGTAAGAAGTCCTTCTCCAAATCTCTTGTAGATTTTTTCAGTCAATTACTTTATTTTCTGTGAATTTTATGGGCATGAATGATGTGATGAACTCATCCTGACACTAACATTCTGTTTGTTAAGCTCCCACTGGCAGTGGGCAGTGCGCTGAGGCTCAGTCCATATTCCCAGCCCCGGGTGATGCCCACAGCCTCGGTCCATGCTTCCAGCCCTTGTCCCTGCTCCCGGCCACCAGCGATGCTCCCAGAACTGGTCCATGTTCCCCAGTACATCCTCTGAGTGCCGGATGATGTTTGCACCCCTGTCCATTCTCATAGCCCCGTCCATACTCCCAGCCCTTGTCCATCCTTCCAGTCCTGCTCCATACTCCCATCCCCGGGTGATTCTCTCAGCTCCGAGAGATGCTTCCAGCCCCGAGTTATGGTCCCAGCTCTTCTTGCTCCCATCTCGGGGCAACGCTCCCAGACCAGAATTATGCTCCCGGCCCCTCTACCCGCTCCCTGCTCCCAGCCCCGCTCCCCATCCCTCTCCCCGCTCCCGAACCCTCTCCCCGCTCCCCATCCCTCTCCCCGCTCCCCATCCCTCTCCCCGCTCCCCATCCCTCTCCCCGCTCCCAGGCCCCTCTCCCCGCTCTGCCCCCGCCCGCCAGCAGATGGAACCCGGGATTTACAAACCAGCCTCCCGCAGCCCCGGGCGCTCCCAACAAACCTCCAAGACGTCCTGGTGCGAGTGTTCCTGAGCTCCCGGGCCGCTCCCGATCCGGGAAACCCCCGCGTGCTCAGTGCCTTGTGTGCCCCATCCGCAGGTCGGGTCACCTGGCGGGTGCCCCTTCTTTAGGTGTGAGCTTATTTTCCCGTCCTCCAAAAAGCGCTTCCTGCTAAATCCATCGTGCCCCGGCCGTCTCCATCGGCAGGACACGGCTCACGGCGCTGCCGCGGCCGCAGGGGAGCCGGGAACAGCCGAGCCTGGATGTGCCCGGGCTCTGCACAGGTGGGAAGGATGGGGCTGAGTCTCCGCTACAAACCTGGGCTGAATTAGGGAGCTAATTCCCCACGTGGGGAACATTTCCGCACAAAACTCCTCAAATACATTTGTAGGTATTTACGCTTTTTAGGAGGATGATAATGACAATAATCATCATAATGACCTCATAAATTGACCGATTTCTTTCTGTTCTTGGATGACCTTACGAGCGCTCCTGCAGAAGTTAAACCAAAAGCCCTGTTTCACAAACCACGTGCCTGCGGGTTTGTTTTTATCGCACAGAATCACAGAATGGCTTGGTTAAGAAGGGACCTTAAAGCTCATCTCGTTCCATCCCCTGCCACGGGCAGGGACACCTTCCACTATCCCAGGTTGCTCCAAGCCCCATCCAACCTGGCCTTGGACACTTCCAGGGATGGGGCAGCCACAGCTTCTCTGGGCAACCTGTGCCAGGGTCTCATCAGTCACGCCGGGAAGAATTTCCTGTTCTAATCTAAATTTCCCCTCTTTTAGTTTAAAACCATTCCCCCTTGTCCTGTCACTATCTGCACGTATAAAAAGCTGCTCCCTTGCCAGATCTCCCTTTGCGCAAACACTCGATTTACTAGACGTAATTCCCACTGCAGCTCCCTGCCCCTAGGACACACGGGACAGCGTTTCTCTGGGGATGCAGTTGGGAAGCTCGGGAACAGCACTGTGAGCACACACCAGCCTTTCCCATGGGGTGGGTATGGGCTCGTGTGCTTTGTCATGCCCCTATTCAGAATTCCTGCTTCTGCAGAGACACCAGGCTGGTGTCTGGACGAGTTAAGCTCTAGTTTTTCACTTACACCAAATGACTTCATCTTTATGCCAGTGCAATCAAGCAGAATCAGACAAATACTCTGTTGAATGGACAAAACCCAATAAAAATCAGTATGTAAGATGGTGTAGTGAAGTGTGTTCAAAGTAAGAACTCCTACACTGCACTCATTGTGTTTCTTACCTAAAAAAACTCACCTCTTTCTGTTCAGCTCTTCTATACAGATCTATTTCAAACTCCTGCAACTATTCTATGTGATATTGGCATCACTAAATGTTTATGAAGGCTCTGAAGTTCATGGTCGTGTCTTCCAGATATCCCTAAAAAAATAGTTCCATGTCTACCCTGTAAACATGACCACAGTGACCCAGAGCAGAAGGAAAGTTGATGGGACAAGACTCTGAACTGAACATCAGTCTTTTACACCCAGATACATAAATAGCTTATTTTTAAAAGATAGCTAAATGTTTCCTCACAGATATATAAACATTCTTCCATGTCTGGAAACACTGTGTTGTAACACTGCATACCATGGCCACCAGTGGAGCAGAGCATTTTAAAACAAACAAACAGCAAAGAAGTGACGATGGGCATGAAAACATGAAAGCAAATTTTCTGGAAGGTTTGTTGTTGCTGCCCTTTTAAAATGAAACAGTCTGGGGATTTGCAAAAAGGTTCAAAATATTGACAGTCTCACCTCCTCACTTTTGTGTCTGAGCTCTTCCACCTTCAGCTGCAGTGCAGCTTTTTGATATTAAGTGTAATTGGTCTCCATTATCACCCAGTAAATTATGTTTTAATAAGAAAGAAACTCAAATTTAATGAAAGTTAGCGATGATTAGAGAGTGCCATAACCTACTCAGCACAAACACTGACTTAGGCTAAATGCAATGAAGGACTTTTCCCCTCCAGGCTCCTGGTTTTAATATCTAATGAGGATCTGAAATTCAGTAAAATGAGAATAGTCCTGATAGATAAAAACAGTTGATGCTCTGGTAAACAAGAGCCACCCCCTGATCCATGTAATAGTCTCATTACTGTTAATTAACTTGAAATGAAAGTGTAGGGTGTAAAATTTTAACACAACTGTACTCATCCCTACACAACTAAGCATCCTCAGAGTGTCCCAGTGAAAGGTGATCCTCAAGCAAAGTTGGCTCCTTCACTCATTCCCATCTCTCATTTACTGTGCTGCTTTGCTGTAATTAGGGGTGTGGGTCTCCCATATCCACTGGAGGCACTGAGTGTGGGTTATTGTAATCACTGGCAAATACAGTACAGGTGTTTAATTCAGCAGGACACAACATCTGTATCATTACGTAACACTTGCTGTGCACCACCCAATCCTGCCTTCACAGAGATCCCCATTTCTTTCAGACTTTTGAGGTGTCAGTTACCAGCTATACTAATTGTCTTCTCCTTCCCAACCCAAATTTTCCAATTTCCATGTCAAGCCTTGAGCAAAAACAGAAATACACAGTTGTTCCTGTTGGGCTCCTCCACTACAAAGTGTGCTTTGCTGACTTCTGATGCAACCCCTCCTGACGTCGCCTTTTCCACTGGAAAACCAGTACCTTTTCCTTTACACCAGCTGTCACCACAAACACCAGTGGCCACTGGGTCCCTCCACACATTCACTCACCTTCTGAGTGCTCTCCTCAACACGAATGTTGTCTCTGACAGGGTTTGATTCCCCTATGGAATGCCAGGGACACCTTCTGTCCCCTGGCTTTGAGCCCCTAGCTCAGAAAACCTCAGTTGGGGCTCGGGTGGGTTCCCCAAGCTCTGCCCCTCCAGTAAGTGCTGGATTTGGAGTACAGGGCTCTTGGCATTTCATTTCCTGCAACCTAAGCTTGTTTCAAAACCTCTGCCCTGCAATTCTGTGTATCCCTCTGATACCAAAATACATCACCCATGGTGTACACTCATCCCCCAGCTGATACAAAATCCTCACTCCCTATGGCAAGTCTTAGTGTAGGTGTTACTCCTGCAGCTGTTTTCATTTGCCTTCTAATGAGTAAATAATCTGCTGCTTGTCCCTATCAATCAGGCAGACACTATATAAAACAGAAATTAGTTTTGCTGTCGAAGGAAGACATGATTTACTAAGTGAGGAGGGGGGTGTTATGTCCTTAGTAGTTTGAAAGGCACAATATGAATTTGTTGCATTTATCATTTTGATACAGACATTTGATAAATAAGTTTCTGAACTCAAGACTCAAGTATTTTACCCCTGTGTAAGCTCTCAGGCAGGAAACAATGAGTTGCCAGTGCTGCCATGGGCACCAAGGGGTGGTAGGAACGACACTGCAGTGATTTCTGAAATGAAAGGTTTGTTATCCTGCTCTCTCCATGTCTTCTAGCAGGCACCACTGAAGCCAAGGAAAAACAGGACAACCCAAAGCCAGGAAAAGCATTTAGCTCTCACCTGAGGTCTGGAGCTTCGTGTCCAACACCAAGTGTAGTTTAGATGGTTTGGCTCTTACCCTGAGCCTGCACCAGCAGCGTGTGGTGGGAGCTCAGCCCTTTGATCTGTATCACACCTGCAATGGCAAAAGTCACTCAGGATATACAGTCTTATGATTTCCCAAATATTTGTAGAAGCTCAGACCATGACTCCCCTCACGCTGCTTCCCAAGGGATTGTGGTTGGAAACAGTGGCTTAGGGCTGAGCTCTCCCTGGCATGGTAATATGGAATAAATAATTTATGCCAATCTGTTATTAACAAATCTTTTCTTCCTGTGCATTATTTACACCCTGTGAATTTCACTTGCTGGAAATAACTCTTCAGTGGATCTTTGTAGGAGTTGAAGATGTGGATCTTCAACTCTCCACATAATTCCAGCTCATTAAACAGTTCTACTGTATTTTAGCAGGTAAGGAAGTGAATTTGAGTGGAAAGAAATTAATTCAATTCCAATTCATCATCAAGAATTAACTCCTAAATTGTTCCAAAGGGCATTTCTATTTTATCTTTTAAGTGTTCATGGAGAACCAAAGAAATCTGGTTTATTTCTTATAATAATCATACTACACAGATTTATAGTCCATTTGCTGTAGCATCCTTGCAAAGGAAAGGTGCTGAACAGGAAATTACCCTCAGGCCTCAAGTTATATCTTGCTGGAACCTGAATTGCATTTTTTCAAAGCTCCTAAAATGCGTGGGAGACAGTAAAGATCTGTACTGAGATAACACAAATAATTTTCTTAGTCTTCACAGACTGAAATTAATTGGTCCTGAGCACGGCTTTAAATATGTGACATTTAAAAAGCTCACAGTTACCCCACAGGAATGAGCTCCCTTACATTTTAATGTTGCATCATTGACTTATTTTGTATCCCTGGCCACATGATAGTGAGTCTGGAACAGACAGCAAGATGTTTTAATTATGCATAATTAATTACGCAAATGTAGATAGCAATGCTTGTTGAAGTTAATCATCCATTAGCACTGTGGAAAAAAACATGGCAATCAGATGAGATATTGCTTCTGAAAGCTGAGTTGAAATTCTGTTTCGTTTCACAACCAGCCTTCATGAAATGGGCCTGATAAATATCGATTCATCCACTGAATAAACGTGCCCGAGGGAGGAGACACTTCCCAAGTAATGCTTGCAATAATTAAAGGCCCATCAAGAGATCACAAAGCAACTTATGAAGGAGTTTAAACTGCTTTTATTCACGTTTGTGAATAAGGAAAGAGTAACGCAAAAGAGGCGCTCGAGGGGAGTTATTAAAAAGACATTGGACATAAAAAACTCCCCAAAATAGAGGTATGTGCTGTCTCTGCATCATTCCTCCAACCAGGGGTCACGTAACATGCAGGGTCAGATTCCAGGGCTTCACTCTTGGAGCAGCATTGGGAAGAAAACCCCTTTTCCCAGTGTTTTGTAAGACGGTGTGCAATTAGTTCCTAATTCTGATTTTGGCTTCTTTAACCAGTGGATGGGCTCTGTGTGGCTTCTGTGCTGTCCCTTGGTGACCCACACCTTTCCTCCCCAGGGGCTGCCCCCTCCCACACCCACCCTGCCTTGGAGCTTCTCGGGAGGAGCGATGGCCTTTCAGGCTCCAGGAGCTGGAGGACACTGAGAAGAGCAAAGAAGCAACGTAAAAACAGCTGAGGGCTTTTTCTGACCTTTTGCCCTTTACTTGCTTGCCTGTTTCTTTAAAGCAAGTTTACTTATTTTTTTTTCTTCTTTGTTTTTTTCTCCTGCTATCCCCATGAGGCATTCTTTCCTATGAGTCATCCACACCATAAAGAAATTACTGTTTGGCTCAAACTTCTGCTCCCATGCCTGGAATCAACATTTTTTCAGTGAGAGATAGGAAATGAGCTGAATTTGTGGGTGATTCATTATTTACTATTTTGACCTGAGTTGTGTTTTTACCACTAAGTTTAAAAGAAAATAATACAATAGCTAAAACACAAGGCTACATGAAACACGAGACATTAGCATGCTCTTTAATGATTTCTTTAAATCATATATATTAATAATCCCTTATATCTTTTGACACTGACTTTACATTTTATCAGAATTGTTAGTGTGATTAATTTTATTCCAGAATGGCATCTTAGCATTCTTATTTGAAATACCCCTAATTTTCTCATAAAGCTCAGAAACACAGTCTTGTCCATGTATTTTTATTCTTTTATGTGTGTATGATACAACACAATAAATCACTTTTTTCAGCACCTATATAGCCTGGATGTAAAAATCTGGTGATGGATGAATAGAGCAGTGCTGGGCACTAAAGCCCATGCAAACTCAGCAAGCCAAATTTGGAATAAAACACAATAAAACAGCAAACTGGGCAAAATAAAATGAAGCCCATCTAAGTTCAGAACACCAAATTTGGGATAAAACAGAACTCAAAATCATAAAAGAGAGAATCAGACCAGAACCTGTCAAGCCAAATCCAATGCAATAGCCAGAGGCAGCGTCCCAGAATCCAGTTTCATCAGGGCCAGCTGGAAGAGCCCCAGCAAAAAGGTGAAGAATTGGTGGGATATGCAGAGGCATTGTCAGCAGGACTTTTAAGGTTATTTTAGTGTTAATTCCAGGTGGATTATAACAGTTTCTAGTTGCCAGACAACCCCAGCAGTGCTACTTGCCTGAGCTCCAGCCCAATGGGCAGATTCTGCAGAGAGCCCAGCCCCAAAATTCCTCTGGATGCCAAGAAAGTCAAACCTCCCCTGCCTCTAATAGGGATATCTGTGATGTACCTGGAAAGGTGAGTCCTGGGGCCAGAGGCAACCACAGACTGCCCAGAGACAGCACTGGTTGAACCATACAACTGCTGAAGGGTTGATAAACACCCGTTTTTCTTCATTGCTGCCAGGTGGGGCATTGGAACAGATTCTCTTGCCCTACAGGGCCATCTCTTGGTGTGTCAAACCACTCGTGGTCCTTCACTAAGGGCACTGATGTGCTCCTCTGAACATGTGAGTTCTTGCCCCATGCATGACTGCTGTGGGTCACAGCTCTGCTGGGCTTGGGATCCCACCATGGGTCTGAAAACCAGTGGCCACAAAAACGCTGTGGATCAGCTCTTCACTTAAAGGAGTGAAAATAAAGTTCTAACAGCCTTGCTTGAACCCTTTGAAAGTCACTTTCTAAAGTTAGATTTAGACATTTAGGTCATTATAAAGCAGATGCTGCCACCAGATTTGTTTGGATGTAACTCACTGCAGCACTTTTGCCAGTAGAAACAAATTAGAAAATGCTGGCTGGCTCATTAAATCCTCCTGATTTATTCGTTTAAAACTAAAGCAGTTGCAGAAAGTTCTCCAGTAGTGCATCTCCATCCTTGGCAGATACTTATGAAAAAGGCAGTGATTGTAATTTTAGCTGCAGGAAATGGAACACATCTGGGATCAAGAAGTCTCTTTTATGGTGTCCATCACTTCAGGTGAGATGAGAGGAGGAGGAAGATGAGATCAGGAAATTAATTCCCCAAAAAAGGCCACAATATATTTTAAAAAATATATATAAATTAAATACTGTTCAGAATTATTTCTTTTGGTTGAAATGAACATTATCCATGTTGTTCTCCCACAATATCTTCTGGAAGTGAAGATGGTTTTTTCCAGTGCAGCTGGTGTTTCCTATTTCACTAATATTTTGGAATCCACATAGTGATGATTGCATGGCAATGAAACTGCCTTCCTTTGCTCCATGCAAGCACATAGAGGAAAGGAGAAGCTACCAATGACCTCTTGGCCCATAAAATACATGCCCAGCATTGCCAAATTGCAATTTTTTTCACAAATCCATGAGTTTTAGTAGAGGAAGAATAGATTTAAAAGCCCATACCCTAGAAGCAGCTTGATCAACATGTACCACCATAAAACATGATGAATGGCAGAAAGCCAGGGTTAAACAAGCAGAGCCCTTACATTATCATTTACAAGCAACAACATTTTAAGCCATCTCACCGTTTTTGGAGCCTAATTAACAAGTGTGGATGGCAGTGTGTACAACCAGCACCCAAACAGCTCTAACATTTCCCAACTTCTGCTTGGCTGAGACTCCTTTAAACAATTACTTCAGAAGGGTTGGAGGTCCAGGTGGGCATATGCTGTGCTGCTTGTGGTGGGGAGACCAGGGGCCTGTTGACCATCATTGGACACCTCAGGGGTGATCTCTTAATGACCAGACACATTGAGACTGTTCTGGATGCAGAGAAGTCCTGAGGCTTCACTTCCACTCTTTATCCGGGAAGAGGGGAGTGATCTCTGCTCCCCACTCAAAGGGATTGTCCCCAGCTCAATCTGCTCAGGCTGTTAGGGCTCTTACACTGATTAAAAGCAGAGCCATTTTTAGTCTTTTTCATCTTGAGTGCATGATTTCAGGAGGATGTAGCAGGCCAAGCCATGACAACCCTAACCCACCATCTGACTGGAGCTCTCACAGGCCCCTGCACAGGAAATGAGATCTCAATGGCATTTCTGTCTCGTTTCTGGGGGAGCCCAGCCCCGTTCCTCTTCCTTTTCAGAACATGAACAATGTGTGAAACAGTATATACATTGCTCCTGCTACCTGGGGTTTTGTTCATTGTTAATACAGTGAAAAATACAGACTTTTCACACAGTTTTCTTTGTAAAGCCAACAGTTGGCTACAAGTGAATGCGAAGTCAGGTCCCCAAAAACAATGAAATTACATGATTAAAACTTGCCATTCATCTTAATCCAGGGCCCTCTGGCATAAGCATTATAATAAAGCCTTAAATAAACAGTTATAAGAACCATTTCTGTCATCACATCCCTGATGCAGGGTGGAAAAGCATTCAGAAATGAGGTGTCTGCATGTTCTGTCTTCTTGTTGGCTGCTGCATCTTGCCATGTGCTGCTGAAAAGCTTTTTTGAAATCATGATACTAAATGTCACTGTCAGGTTTATGACAGTTCTCACCTCAGTCACAGCCAATGAACTTCATTTATTAATAATGTCCTTTCATACTAATTTGAGGTGTGAGAATTCAGCTCCTCGGAATTACCCCCAAGAGGAAGAAAGACAGAGGGAAATGAACCTCAGAAGTGCCCACCTTCTCTGCTCAGCTGCTGCCTCAACTTTGGGTTCTTCCAGAGGATTTAGGGTACATTTAGGTAGAGGATTTCATTTATTTGACACATAACATTAGCAGTCCCCAGTTACAACAAGTTATTGACATCCCTGGAGCTCTGCAAGATTCATCCAAAGAACAGCTGTGATAAAGAATTTCATGTTTGGAGGGTTTGGTTCAGAACAAAGAAGAAAGAGGGTCTGGGGCTTTTCCAGTGTCCCCATGCTGTTGCAATGTTTTAAAAGGTCATAGTGAAAAATCCATTTTCTTGATACTTGTTTGGCTTTCCACCACTACCCACTGGATGAGGGAGCCCCCATAACATGATTAATTTGTGCCTTGGAATTCATATATGCACAGAAGACTGAATTTCAGAGCATTTCAGTGCATTTCTTACTTGTTTTTCCTAAATTGAGATTATCCAGCATGAGATTATCCACATCTTTCAGGTGTGGCACATTATTTGTGAGACCTGAGGTGGGATTCAATAAACCAGCCAAGCCAGAGACAGGATGCATCTCAAATAGTGCTATGAAGCATTTACGCTTATTTACCCTGGAAAAAAGCAATTCAAACAACATGTTTTCTTTAAGAGTTCAGATGAACTTGCTGTTTAACTCCTTTAATACCAAAGGCTGCTGAATTCCCAGGCAATAGCCTGGCTGAGACAAATCACCATTTCCTCTTCAGAAAATGGAAATTATGTACAATTGTTCTTTTTTCTTTCTTTTTTTTTTTCTCTTTTTTGGTGGGAAAAACAACTGAATTCCTTTACCACTTTCTGAGGGGAGCTACAATGGGGTCCATGACCTTTCACAAGTTGGGGGAGGAGATAAAATGGAGTTGGAGCTCATTTCTCATTTGTAGTGATGCAAAATAATACCTGTGTTTCCAGGGCCCACAAATGCACAAGCTACTTGAAGAAGCAAATAATTACTCTTTCTCTTTAATTTCATCCAGAAGGTGTAGCAGTGCCAGTGTTCATCCAACCCATGAATACATATACACAATATATTTCAATATATATTTTTATATTTATTTGTGTTTTTATATATGTATGTGTACTCTTTGCAATCAGAGCATTTGCATCACTTTAAAATGCATCAGCAAAAGGCAGTGTATGGAAAATTCTGATTGAAAACATGTGGGAAGTTGCATCAGAAACAGAGACCTTTTTCCTCCTGCCTTCTGTGGATGGTGATTGCTCCACTCACAACTATTTGGGGAAATAGCAGGGAAAATACATTTCCTTTTTTGCTGAGAGCCAACTATATCCCATGGATGGATGATTTTGGTGTTATGGTGATCTCCACCACGTTCTGCCAACTGAGAGACTACTTTATCTTGAATCGTGTGTTTCCTATTAATAATTACTCAACAAAAGCTTGGTTATGTATTATTCAGAGCTTCTTTTTTTTCTGAAGTCGTTGACACCACCTGCACTTAACTCTGCAAACCAGTCCTGAATCAGCTTTCATGGATCTCTGCCAGAATTGTTAACAGATCAAAAATAAAACTACTACAGAAAAGCAATTTTTTACTTTTTTCCTTCCTGAAAGTTAATCAGTTTGCTTCCTACTAATAACCAACTGCTTCTTCTTGCCCTGCCTGTAATTGTGTTTATTTGTTAATGCCAGAGATAGAAAGAGGAGCTGCTGCTGTAAGAGTGGAAAAAGTCTTCAGTCCTGGCTTTCATCTGACACAGTTTCATTCATCCAGCAGAGGTTATATGAGTTTGTAAATCCAACAGAAGAAGTCAAAATTAATCAAGTATGGACTCAGGAAAAAGTGCTAATAATTACAGAAGGCTAAATTACGTGTAGGACAGCTTTATTTTCACTTGCATCCCAGGCTGCTACAGTTTATTAGTGTGAAGAGCAAAATCTCAAATGTACCTTTCAGTTCATGAAGAAAATAAGAGCCCAATTTAACAAGGGTGGCTTATGCAATTTGATTTTGAAAATTTTAATTTTTTTATGCTTGGGAACAAGACAAAAAAAAAACCCCGAAACCCAAACACACACAAACAAAACCAACCAACTAAAAAAAAAGCCAAGAAAAAAGAAAAAAATGATGGATCAAGAGCAAGATGCCCCATCCCAGGGTGTGAGTGCTGTGCCAGGTGCTGCTCCTCCCTGCACAACAGGAACAGAGGGCTGCAGCCTCTGCCACTGCATTTATAAGCACACAGAGTATTTTAATGTAATTTCGAGCATTTAAATTCTGGCTTGTAACAAAGTAGGGAACTTGGATGGCAGGCTGGAAAGCCAATGAGCCTCAGAAGCTCTGCATGCACAGGGCTGTGGCTGGGCAGGGGGCTGGGAGAGGGGCTCCAGAGGGTCCTGGGGGAGATGTGATGTAGGAACATATCCTGAAATTACCTTTTTTAGCCAGTCTGTTAGTGCATTTGTCATGCCCCTGCAATCGTTTCACTTTGGTGGGATTAAAGACTGACTGTTCTGACATTAACTTCAAACAGTACTTTAATTAAGGTGTTCCTTTTTACTTGCACACATTGCGATTTTTGGGTTTTTAATTCACTTGACTAAAAATTATTTGTTCCCTTTCTCTTTTTCCTTCAGTATCACTGGATTGAGGCAAGCAGCAGACTATGACTATACTTAGTCACAGTTTCTGTGACAGTTTGGTAACCTGGTATCTCCTTACCCTGGAAAGACTCTCACCACCAAGACAATGCAATTCTCCTTTAGGTATGAGAAGCACTTTGTTCTGATCTGCAGCTTCCCCAAGCCCCTCCACCCACCAGAAACACTTGCTCTCAGTTTTTAGAGAGTTTCTAAATGTACTTTTTACTCTTTTATGCTCCTTCCATAATTTCTACACCTTGAGCTAACTGCAGTACAAATAATTTCAGGCCCTAAAATTAAAGGTTTTAAAAAGGCCGAGACAGCTGGAGTGAATAAAGTTTTAAAAACTTTCCAGTTTGTCAGATCGTTTTTTTTTCTGCAGCAGGAGGCTGGCAGCAGTGCCCTGTGCTGGGAAATGCTTAGTGCACCAGCATGGCCTTGGTATTTGTAGGCTAATTTTTTGTTTTGAGTGTAACTCTTGACTCATGGAAAAATAATCTGTGTTTTGGGCTGGTCCCCGGCTTGATCTTCCTTCAATTAATGGCTGTCTGTTTCAAAATTCGTGTGGAGAAGCTTTTATGATAATGTTTTTATCCTCTTGTGCTCTCCCTTGCCTGCTCTTGGAGAGGCAGGAGTCACTGGAAGCCAGTTCCCAGCAGCTGTTTGCTATGTGGGTGGTTGGGCTTTTCCAGGGAGCAAAATTCAGCCATCAGCTGTACCAGACTCCTGCACTGCCATCTCCAAACAGAAAGTGACATTTCATGTTAAAAATTAATGCTGTGATGTGGAATTAAATCAGCCAGTTTTTAACCAGAGCACTACAACAGTTGCTTTAGGGAATGGCAAACATCCCTCTGAATTCAGTGAGTTGGAAGTCACATCCACCAAACAAAATCCAAGGGGCTAAATTTAGTCCGGATAGGAAATTAGTTTAAGGTTAAGTAAAGTTTTCTGCTACTTTGTTTTGTTTTTAGATTACCCAAGAGATGTTCCTTCCTGGAAAGGGAAATAGGACAGAGATACATAGCTGTTTTTCAATCCCTTCATTTACGTGGAATCATTTCAAGTACATTTTATAGTGTGTTTGTGATTTAAACCTTACCAGCTCCTATTTTCAGATGGAAAGATTTGGAGTGCCAGCACCAGGTCAGTGAGCAGCCCAGCTCCTCTCAGTACCTCTCTCCTGGGCAGGGAGGCACCTTCCTTCCATACTCAAACCTACCCTGAACAAAGTTGGACAAGGTAAAAGTTTATTTAAAAAAAAAATTCCTTTGCACCTAGTAGCTAGAATTGGTATTTGTTGCACAATTACATTCCAGAGCAGATGAAAAATTACAAGCTTTGCTATGTAATGTCTAAGCCAGAGGAGACAGAGCTCCTCAATCCAGCAACTCCAGCCAAAGCTCAGTGAAATCCAACCCACAGACTTTCTGGATTAATATTTTATCATCCACCCTAACATTTTTGCTTGGACATCATTTTGCTTAGAGAGACACTTCTAAACCTAAATCCTGGAGCTAAGCAGCCACAACTGGCTGTGTGTCTGCTTACAGACACCAAACCAGAGCTATGAATTCTGATCTTTTTTTGTTAAAGACACCAGATTTTTTTATATACATGGAATTTTTCTCCTACTTGCTGTGTTTTGCAATAATCGGGTAGAAGTATCAGTAGGAAATCATACAGTTAGAGGTTTATTTACTGATCCGGGATATAAATCTAGTGGCTTAAGCAAACACAAACTGTTTAAACAGTGGTTTGAGCAAACATAAAGGATGAGATACACTGGAAAGGATTCTAAAAGTGCTCTGAAAATTGAGGCTTCATGTTTTGGGGATTTTTTGTTTGTTTAACAAGGCTATACCATCACTTCTTATAACTTCTGAGAAGGTGCTGGGGGAGGAAGAGGAACCTCAGCACTTGTACAACGAGGCTTTTTTGTCGGCAAGAAGCTGCTGGGGAGTTTTCACAGGGAATTTGTGCTCCTAAAGCCTCTTGCAGCCCAGGGATGGCAAAAGGGTGTGCACGGGGTGGAAACCAGCCCAGGCCAGGGCTGTCCCAATCCCTCTTTGCTGGAAGCATTCGCTGGGATCTGTAGGGACAAACTGCAGAAAAACTGCTCTGGTGGCACTGGGTGCTGGGGACTTCCAGAGGTGGGGCAGGCCAAGTTAAATAGCTCTGCAGTGGAATCTCCCTTTGAAGGCTCCTATTTACTCACGCCAAGGTTATTGTTTCAGAGGAAGCGATAGGAATGTACAGTTCCAGAGCAGGAAATACCACTGTCTTAATAATGCTGGGGGCAGGAACATGGGGCTTAGGGTGGCATCGAGCTGGACAGCAGGATGTGAAGCACTCCTGCAGCTGGAGGGCTTGGGGAAGACTGACTTCTTCCAGTGCCTTGGCTGGCAGGGTCACCCTTCAGGGAGATGTAGGAATAATTTCTGGAATAGAAATGGAAAATGTAGGAGATAGTCCCTTGCATCTCAGATTGTTGCTTTTTGAATTCGTAGAATCATGTAATAGTTTGGGTAGGAAGGGACTTTATAGATCATCCAGTTTCAACTCTCCCCTGCCAAGAGCAGGGACACCTTCCACTATCCCAGGTTGCTCCAAGCCTCATCCAACCTGGTCTCAGACCCTTCCAGGGATGGGGCAGCCACAGCTTCTCTGGGCAACCTGTGCCAGGGCCTCCCCTCCCACACGGGGAAGAATTCCTTTCCAATATTCCATCTAACCCTGCCCTTTTTCACTGTCAAGCCATTCCCCCTTGTCTTGTCACTCCCTAGCTCCCTGGGAGGCCCTTTAGACACTGGAAGGGGCTCTAAGTTCTCCCCAGAGCCTTCTCTTCTCCAGGTTGAACACCCCCAGCTCTCCCAGCCTGGCTCCAGAGCAGAGGGGCTCCAGCCCTTGGAGCATATCCGTGAGCTCCTCTGGACTCACTCCAACAGCTCCATGTCCTTCCTGTGCTGGAAGGAACCCCAGAGCTGAAGGCAGTTCTGCAGGTGGGGTATTGCATCCTTAAAAAGTGCCTTGATGTCCTGGTCAGGTTTGGGCCAAAAAAAGGATGTCAAAAAACAGCCTTTGAACTGCAAAGCTTTTACTTCCCTGTTGCACATATAAAATATTGGTGGCATGCCCTGGGATATTAGGTACTTGTGAATGATGCTAGAAAGTAGAGGACAGAAAGAAAGACATTTTTAACTTAGTGGATAGACCACTGTTGTCCTTACATGCACTTCATAAATAATTTTTTGACTTTCTGAATGTTTCTGAGGAGTACATTATTCAAAACATCCAGCTATTCCTTCTGAGATTGTGTTCACTGACATAAAGTGCCCAATGAATTTAATTATTAATATTTTTTCCAATATCTAGGAGTTTTTTCCACTCTGTACAACATGTGCAAGTACACCTCTCAAAATGACAAGAAGAAAGATGGAGCTGAACATCACCTTCACCAGGACATATTTCCATTGCATTTCTTGCCACCTTCCTCAGCACCCTTGTGACAGTCTGGTTTTATCACAGCATTTCACCCCATGGTTCGTGATGAGACAAACTGAGGATGCTTTTAAAAAGGAAAGGAAAAAAAAACCAACAAGACAAGCAGAAAGTGATTACTGAAATTAAAGACTGAATCAAAATTATATTGTGAATTTCTTTTGCACCTTCTGGCTTCGGAAAAAAGGTCTATCCTACAGCTCCCGATATTCCATCTCCCTGAATCTTCCATAATCCTCTATGCCACTGGAAAATGCCATTACAAAATGGCACCCTCTTAAATCATTTTCTTCATGAGGTGCAACCACTTTCCTTTCACCTGAATAATGGTGGCATGAGAGGCTACAAATATTTTTCCTTGCTGACTGTGAGAATTAGTGTGGTGTCTGAACAGGTACGTGAAGGACAGAAAGAGAAACAATATAAACAGTACAAGTTCCAAGATTTAGTGTGTTTCTCAGAAGGTGCTAGTATGCTTCGTATGTAATGTGAGATTTCTGGAAAATTATGAATCACATACTTTTCTTCCTGTAAAAATGTCAGCTGTTTTCTAGGATGGCAAATCTCTAATTCCTTCCACATAGCAAAACAAATTAAGTAAGACTAATGAGAGTGGTAAGGAGAATATTTTGAAGAATGGAAAGCAGAGCAGATTGCATCCCATGTTGCAGCCCATCTGTGACCAGCTTCAAGCCAGGGCCATGTGGATAATATGGTCCATGCATGGGGCTGATGCACGATAACAAAAATGATTTATCACATACCAGTTCATTCTGATGGTGACTAAGTAAGAAGGCTTTAATAAATCTTCCTGTTGACTTTGCTCCTGTGTGCATTGGATTAAGAAATTGTCTAGGGTAAACCAGGTGAGACACCAGCTCCAAATTGGCAAGGACCTTCCAGCAAACACTGTCCATCTCCTGAGTGTGAAGGTGCCAAACGCCAGCAGTCCCAAAGGGTGGGTGTTGTACAGACAGGAACAAACTCGTATGTACTTGAAAATGCCTTCATGGCCTTTGCTATGCTACAAAAACATGTTGGGTGTTAAGTTTCTTTGTGATATTTGCCCTTTATTGAGACTATCTGTGTTTTTCTTCTTTAATCATCTTCTAGGAGCCAAAATACCACAAAGAAATAATTCCCGTTTATGAACTCTTCTTTCAGGTGAAGCTTCATCATGCAGCTTTAAGCTGGAGTAAGTAGAATTCCCATAGCAAAAATGGCACTTCTGCCTGTTTGTGAAATTCCCTTCATTTAAAGCAGTAATTTGATGTTGAGAAGAAAGACAAACAATTACAGCAATCCCTCTCTGTGGTACAAGTACATTCATGCTTTGTCTGCCTTCTGACTGCAAAGGCAATATTTACATATGCATACAAATCACATCACATATTGAACCGGTGCTAGAACTGCAAATATTAAAACTGGAACGATATCTTGTTGATATTTTAAAGACTTGATGATCAGGAAATGCCAAGGCATTGACAAAATCAGTGATTGTCAGGTGATTTGCAGGACCCATCTTCACTTTCTGAATGGAATTCACTTTCTGAACATCTGCAGACATTAGGGGTCAGGAAATTCATTTCAAGGGCATCTTTCCAACGAAGCCCTGCACCATCCAACAGGATGAGGACAGCTGTCCTGGTACTCAATGTAATTTCTTCCTGAGGAGCAGATAAAGCTCTGGGAACATAAAGAGGAGCACAAAAAGCCTGTCTGCCTTTGGTAGCAAGTTGCATGTTGAGATGCCAATGGAGAAGATTATCATAGTACACATGTTGCCATTTAATTATGCCCTTTCCTGTAAAGAGCCTGCCTTTAATTAAATGGCAAAACAAAGTGAGAACTTTTCTCCAAGCCATTTTAAAGTGCTCACTTCCTCCTCTGTGTTCTGCGGTTTATTAGATTTGAATGAGTAATGGGGTGGTTTCATTTGTTTAGTAAAATTAAAGTGGTCAGTAACAATTTCCTGTCTGAGCAAACCGTGGGCCGATTAATAATATTGGTGATGGTGAATAGGATTTTTTTTTTGCAGCACACAGGTTATGCTGTCTGCTTGCTGCTGCTTGGGGCTTTCCAGAACTGCTGGTACTTCACCAGGCTCAGCCTCAACTCTCACCAAGCAAACATGCTGGGCTGCCCAAGGAGTAGTTCAGAAGGTGCCTTCAGAGCTGAACACCAAAGCAGCGTGGAGGAGATTTTGAAGAAAAATCGATTTTCCTTCTTACCCAAACATTTAATAATTTTTAATTGCAGGGCTAGGCCTGGGGAAAGGGTACAAGCACTGGAACCACCAGGAGATGTCCAACTTGGGACTGTGTCTCTCTCATTTGGGGCATCAGATAAAGTGTTTGCCTGGTCCTCTGCAGCCTGTTTTCACTGTTGCTGGTAGGAATGGATGTTCCTACCATGGAATCTGTTTTTCACAGAAACACATTCTTCTTTAACCTTCATCAAGCAATTTCATAAAACCCCATGATCCTGGGTCAAAACTCTACAGCATTTCAGTACCTTGAACTAACAGCAAAAATGGGAGGGAAATCAAATCCACTGTGCAAACTTGACTTGGGACTCAATATTTTCACTTCTGAAAACACCTCAGAGAACTTTATCTCTGTTTATACCTGAAAAATGCTCCACTACCAGGGGCTACAGGCTACCAACCCAAATTGGAATTACCAGCCGACACAAAAAATAGTCATTGGTTTTCCCACACACATTGCATTTCCCATACACGTTACATTAGAATTTTATTTGTTGTCTCTTCAGAGATTTAGACACACAGATGGGTACTGATCAGCTCACACAAATTCCAGAATGACACAGTCGTCTTGCAACAGGCATTTGGAAAAGGATGAACTCTACCGCAGTTATTCTTGCTATGTCTAAATGTTGATGTGGTATCTGTGGTAAGTAAATGCTTACTGCACATAAAAGAGGTTGGACTGTGATAGGACATATAAGAAAAAAAAAAAATTACAAAATAGTCATAGTCCACGAAATTTAAAACGTGGCGACAGACACAGAGGCAGCACATCAGGCTTGTTGCAACACCTATGGAGCCTGTGACAAAAATGCTGTCTCCAATGGTTGTTCAGTTGATGACAAATATAATGCCTTTACCATCAGTAGGCAAATACAAGGACCTGTCAGCACATAAGACTTCAAAACCCTATGTCAACATTCAGTGGCTTGTTTAAAGAGCTGATTCAACACACTGCTGACTTTGGGTTTTGCTAGATTTCTTGAGCCTTTGGCCATTGATCTTCATGTCTACATATGACCATTAACTCACTTTGCACGTTCTAGAAGCTGCAGAACGTTTCAAGGGTCACAATTACCTAGAGAGTTCATAAGCACAGATCCTGTAAATAAAATTGTACATCAATGCCATTGCTTTCTACAAGGGATGCCTGAGCATGTACAGCCTCCACAAAAATTGTTCCACTCAAGGTTCAATTCTGGAGTATTTGAGTTTCCTTAATTTTTGCTGATATTGGTGTCAAAAGGAGATGCTTTGGACCTCAAAGAAAATACTGGTGACACATGGACTGAAGTCATCATGGAAAATGCAAATTTTTATCTCAGGATTGTAACTCACTGTAGCAGGGTTTTCAGCTTAGAAAAAAAAAGTAAAATGACTTCTGTGAAAGGAAAAGCACATGGTAAGTCGATATATCTAAAAAAAAAAACTTTAAAAAGAAGCATAGTTCTTTCCTTAATCACACTTCCTAACGCAGATAACACCAACACCAAGCCTTTGCACAGAAAGGAAGTCAGAGAAATGACGCTCTTCCACATGAACAAGCAGGTTGCATGGGTGTAACTGAAATCAGAAATTACACTAATAAATAATGTCTGTCCTCTGACAACCAACCCAAAGTGCTCTGCAAATGTTATTTCAGTTAAAAAATGCAGATGGGCAAATATCTTATAGTTTTAGAGCTGAAGGTTCAGACAAATGTAACAATGTGAGTGTCTCGCTTGAGGTGAGACACAAGGCTAATGAAGATTAGGAACGATACGCCTGTGTTATGACTTGTAGATCTGTGGTTTAACCACCAGACAAGAAAGGGCTTATTAAAATTAACAGTATTAGAAAAGATTATGCTCCCCAGCAACATACGAAGTTCCTGTGAAGACCTGTGAATCGCTTGCATAGCCTTTGCAAAAAGTTATTTAAGAGACAATGTCTGTGGTTTGTCTCTGTGCATCTATGTGAGGACTTTTGAATAGTTACTTAGAAGTCAAACGTGTTTTTTTCACCTCGTCTGAAAAACTCAGATTTCACGTATAGATAAAAACTGTCTGCTTCATGGCAGGAAAACGAAGTGCCTAGAGCTACCCCTTCCTCATTTAAAAAGAAACTGTCTCTTTGCTGAAAGTCCAAAGCCATGAAATTGCAGCTATTTTACCAAAGCAAATGCTTAGCCAGAGTCATCTGAGGATATTACATTATTAAAAATTTAGATCGATTCCTCCAATATGGATCTGGATTTGGGCTTGGGTGTAGGTGGTGGAACATGGCTACCATCCACCCCAGGCCATGCTAGACTTGCTCATCTCCTTCCACCTCCTTGAGTCAGTCAGTCCTAGTGTTTCCTCCTTCCAGTAAGTGATTTTAGCACCTGGTGGGGGTGGTGAAGCAGGACCGATCAGTTTAGCCCATCAATCATGTTTGTTCCACAGTGAAAATAAGCAACTGCAGCCTCTCCTCCTGTCCTGCTCACTGGAAAGGCAAATTCAATCACCAGCTTGTTTCCATCACCCGTAGGTTCTTGCTGAAAATTGGCAATTTCCACTGTGTTAAGGCATGGACTTAGATGACAAAGCCTGGCTCTAGATTATAGAAAGAGAAAGTTTGGGGGTGTTCACCTCTCAGCTTTCCTGAAGATCCACACGTTTTCTAATTTCTGTTCTATTGAATATTATTTTCCAAGTGGCCTCTAACGTTACATAAACCATGAATGAGCTGAATCTGGATCAGTTGTGCGATTGTTTTTGTAAATCCTTATGAGTTTACACACTCTGCCCTCTCTGACCCTCCAGCCTATGTCCCTTCCTCCTACCCCATTTCTGCACTCCAAACTTCAGTGCACAGCTTCTTGGCAGCCTCTGGACCCTGCAGGTCTGACTCGTGCAGCCACACAGAACCCTGCTGCCTCCAGAGGGGACAAAATACACTCTGATTCAAAGCAAGGAATCTTGTTTAATACCACTGGATCCACATCTTGGGTATAAATAGTTCTTTCCAGGATGATCCTATTCCAAAATTTCTGGGTTTTACTAAATATTGTGCAACATGGTGATATATGGAGGGACAGAACTGATGCAGCAGTGCCATCCTGTACGTGGGTTATGATTAATTCTGCCTTTCATCACATGAAACATCATCTATCAATCTCTTTCCTCTCTTCTACTTTAATAGCAGCATAGACACTACCTCAGATATATTATGGTGCCATAAAGGATGCTGATTATTTATTTAGGAGAAATGAAATGCGGTTTAATGGAGCGTGTGTTGGGCTCCAGTGAGTGGGTTCTGGTGTTCTGGGCTTCAGTGCAGATGCTCAGGGTTTTCAAAGGAAAATCACTGTCAACTCATGAGCCCTTTAAAAGCTCCTCTTGGCTCTTCCCCAGCTCCACTACTGGCTGAATTGCAGCCCTTTGCCTGACTCTCCCACCATTTGAGATGGGAGAAAAATGGGCTCCAGTGCTTGATGAGCTCCTTAGTCGTGCTGGACTCCAGAAATAAGGCTCTCAAACTTTCATTTCCAGCCAGGCAAAGCCTTGCCCATGGGAGATGGAGCTGCCTTCCAAGAAAGTGTTTCCCACACAGGACTGAGCACCCCAGGGGCACTGACAGACACAGAAAAATGTCTGACCTTGCCCAAAATCTGGGTAGTGCAGCAACCACCCCCATGCTGGTCACTGTGCAGGTTCTGGGGACAGGTTTTTCTCGGCACCGGGCATCCCTCCCATTAATATGGATTGGGATGTCTTAAGGGAATTAAGTCTAAACCTTCAGTTTCCCATGTCTCTCCAAGTTCTCAGTGTGCTCTCCAGCAATCCCTGCACCACGGGGATGGTGCAATGGACAGAGATGAAAAGGAGTGATGCATCAAAATGAAACCACGCCACTGGGGAATAAAGTCACGTAGCTATGGGAAAAACATGTGTCTGTGAAGACTTCCCTTGACTTTAGCACACACATTCTGCTCATTATAAACTGTCTTTTTATATAACTTGACCTAACAACATCTGCAAAATCCTTGCCTTTTTGAAACAGCTATGAATAGATCACTGTTTGTTTCTGATTAAGCCTGATTCATTTATCATTCTGGTCAGGCTTTCATTCCTGTAAATGCATTTACTCACAAGTTTCTCAGTGTTTAAAATACATGTTTCATAGTAATTCTGAAGTCAGGAAACCAGTCTGCCAAAGACCACGTGCATATTTCTACAACCTAAAGTTTATTTTTCTTGCTCGTTTAAAAAAAAAAAAGGCAATGCTCATGCACTAAATCATGATTTTGAAAGGAAATTTATGGTAATCATTTCTGTAAAAGCTTTAGTTAATGGTTGGTTGAGTATTTAAGGTAAATTGTTCCTAGTGATAGTTCCATGAAACCCCCGTTCAATGAGTTACACGACTATAATCCTGATATATTGTAGGAAAGATAAAAAATTTAGGGATAGCCATTAGAAGACAAACTACAGGTAGCAAGTTTCCAGGTTCACACACATCAATTTTCACATGGTTTGGTTTTTTTCACATGTTACACAGAAGTCAATTTTAAGGCAGAGTTAAGGCAAAAAAAAAATTGTCAGAATTCAGAACCTACTGGCTGATTAAAATCATATTTGCAAGAGCCTAAGAAACTCAAAGATAATCCCTGATAAAAATCATCAGGGGGTAGGGAGGAGTGACATGTCAGGATGCTGGTGGAGAGGACACATGGTCCTTGGCTGCAGTCCTGCCCACTGGGCAGCTGACCCCAGCCCTGGCTTGCCCCAGGGGATGTCCAGGAGGATGTGGGAAGGAACTGGGAGCCCCACAGGGGGTGGAAGCAAGAGTCAGACACAAATCTGTAATCTTGATTACTTGGCTGTGCAGACAGCAACTTGGTTTTTTGCAAGATTTCACTTGAGGCATTGACTTTTTGGTTTCTGTGTATAAATTAATTTTGTTTCCTGCAGTGGCACCAAGTAACCCCAAGGGATGCCCCAGGAGGTGAGATGCAGGTTGACCTTGCTGGGGGATGCACACAAGGATGAGAAAGGATCTGATCCAAGGGCTTGAGGGACTTGTTAATACCCAGCCCCAGCTTGTGCCCTTTTCACAAGGTCCCTGCTCAAGCTTCTGTAAAACCAAGCAACCACATCACTTCTCCAGCTAGTGTGAGACTAATTTTGACATGATGATGAAGGTGAAAAATGAGTTGCCTCTTCTCTGCACAGCTGCACTCTGATCTCTGCATGATTTCATCTGTATTTCTAGAAATCTAGACGTTTCCAGAAATATCTAAGTAATCTCTTCATGGCTCTTCAGCAACCCCACTGGCTTCTACCACTCAACCTGTTTGGTAAAATTAGCAAAACATTACATAAAGGCTAAGACAGTTTCCAGTTTGGTGTTGTGTTAAGTGAGTTCAGCTAAAGAGTGTTTTAACGAACACAAACTGAACTAACCTTCCAAGAACGGTCCGTGGGCAAGGGGGGAAGTTGGAAGAAACATGAGGTAGCTGCTGGGAGAACACAGACAGATGTCGGAAACATTTCTCCGTCTGTAAACAAACAAACAGCCCGACACCCAAATCGGGCCAGTCTGGTGGAAAATATCAAAGTCATGACCTTCATCAAACGAAAGAAAACAGATTACACAGCAGCAGTACTCACCGTTTTCCGTATCTTTGGGTATGTGGTGCTGGTTTTACGAGGGTCTCCCAGGGAGATGAACTGGAGTGACCGCTGTAGGTTCCACAGGAGCTTTTTCATTTCACAATCACCATCCGAAAGAGGACAACCCAGTCTCCATTTGTTTTTGTTTTCTTCCTGGTGATCTCCTTTGTTTTTATGTCTGCTCCATAATTTCTTTTTTTTTTCCCTTCTCACTTCTCCTCCTTTCCTCTCCTATTTTACCACTTCCATTTATTTTTCCTCTGTTCAGCTCTCTTACTCCCTTAGAGCTTTACACTTGTACTCCTTAAATTCCAAGTCCTTAATCCACCACTCATATGTACACACACATTTGCTCAAGCAGCTGAGACACTTCTCATTCACTGTACCATATTCCCCAGCTGCACACAAGCCCATAGCCTATTGCAGACATAAAACCCCCCATATATATTTTAAGTCAGCTTATTCCTGTGGCTGAATGAACTTATTAGACATGACAACTCAACCAGTTGCAATTGCCCAGCCTTACCTTTAGTTCTGTTGAGTAGCAGTCCCATGAAGTTACATATCAGCCTGGCTTAAACTGTAAGTGCTTCATTCTTTTGGCCACAACATTGAGGAAATTATAATTTAGAATAACATACTTTTAATTTTGATTTCAGATGCCTTGTTCCCTTCCTAATGATAGTGTTCAGCATTGAGTCCCAGAAGTGGGATATTTTCAAATTTTGTGAAGAGAAATACTTTTTGCACATCTGGCCTTTGGTACGTCAGGATTTATCTTGGTGTTTTCACAAAACTGGTGTGTTTGTGAACAAATGTGCAGCCAGGGCACCTCTGTTTACCTGTTCTATGGCATCTCTGTCTACTTTACATGAAAGTGGTGACTTGACATCGTATCATAGCTCCTCCACAGAGTCTCACCATGATCCCAGACCTTCCTGGGTAAGTACAGCAGTGATCGTTTCACTGCTGCTCAAACAGTGGTGGAGATGATCCAGTGGGAAAATCTCATTGTCAGCAACTGGGGACATTCAATCCCCTTTCTCCAGCTGCCTCCAGTCCCCCACCTATAGGACAACACCACCTCAAAGCCTTCCCTGCCAGGAATCCATCCCCTACCCTATTTGCAGTGACTCAGTGCCGTCCACAGGCAAAATAAAACTGAATCACAACCTCAGCAACTTCTGCTGACCCCGTTTACAGCCTGCAACACAAACAGCGGCGGCAGACCAAAGCGGAGGTGGAAAGCCGAGCTTTGAGTTAGGCAAGCACATTGTGGGACCCTGCAAAGAAAGATTTGTTTGCAAGCTGCTTGCTCTGGCATGCCCGTGCATGCTTGTGCTGCTTTCCTGAGGGAAGCTGGGTTCCAGCAGGGACGGGAGCCTTGTGGGAAGCTGGCTGCTCTGTTCCTTTCTTTGATAAAGTGGTGGTTGAGTCCACCTATGAGAGAACGACTTTTTGCGGTCTTTGTTTTGGCAAGGCGGCTCTGTAAAAGTGAATCGAGCTCCCTGCTTTGTAATCTGGGATGATTTTAAATCTCTTGCTGCTTTTTGAAGTCAGTCGGAACAATTAAAGTTGCGCTGGCAAGCGGGAGAGGCGATAAGTAGCAAAAGCCAAATTTCAGGCCACGGGCAGTCTGCATGTGCATGGGATCTCCCTGATGGATAGATGGAGCTAAAGGAGGACAAGCTAGTGGGGTTATGATAGCTAAGGAGAGGCAAACCCAAATTATTCTTCTGTGGGGGACAAAAGAGGGACCATTTTGCTTCTTTGGGGTACAACTCATGGAGATAAGGTGGAACTCTGTGGTCTGCAGAGAGACAGAACCTCTGACACCCTGCTGCACCTATAGGGATGGTATAGGAGCTATATATACAGTGTGTTGGGCACCCCAAGCTGAGGCCAGCCCAGCCAGAGATACCCTGATAGAGACACTCCTGTTACAGACACCCTCACACAGAGAGCTCCTCCAGGGCAGAGGGGAGGATGCAGCTGCGCTTACCCTCAAGTTCAGAACTTGCTATGAAGACAAAGCCTTGGGGAAATCCAGAGAGTACTTTTTTTTTGTTTGCTTAGCTTGTGGGAGTTTAATGTTTAATCATTGCAGAAGAGTGAGTGGGTTACTCATATAATTGTTAGCCATGATTTCTGCCTTTTTTCCTTTTGTCCTTTGTTCTTCCTTATCGTGGCTCTCGCATTTTGTGGATTAAATTGACTTCCTATGACTGCCCACTGGTCCTTGATTTCTCAGCAAACTGCAGTTTTATAGCATTCACAGGAGTCTCTTCATTTAAACAACTCAAATTAAGGGCCCAGGAGTCAGGGACAGCTGGCACTTGGATGGCTCTGTAACCCCAAAGGAAGAGGATGTGTCCCCAGCAGACAGGCATTTGTTCCCCTCCCTGTGAGTGCCACCACTCCTGCAGATCCAGGAGCCACCTCCATAACCTGCTCCCAGCTTTCACCCAGGAGAAGTAAGGCTGAAATTCCACAGTCTGCAGAAGTGATGGTTCCTGATTTCTCAAAGAGGTGCAAAAGGAAAAAAACTACAGTTTAACTTCAATCGAAGGAACCATTTGCTGTTAAGCAACTGGGATACTTTTCTATCCCAAAAGCTATATCCTAAGGATCAAAAAAACTTATCCCTAAAACTGTAAAATGATTTATGGACCCAGAGGTTGACAGAGAAAGGTGTCATTACTTGGAACTACACAAGGCAACCTAAGCAGCAGGTTTGAGCCCCAGCACAGGTTCACCTCTACTCTCTCCCACCATGTGCCACAAAAAACCATCTGCTCTATTTCACCCTTATTTTGTCCACCCTTTTTCCCTTAGAAATGTCAGCTCTGGTTGTGGTTTGCTATGCTTTTAAAGGAGAAAGATGAATTTATTTGATGATTTTGATTACTTTTGCTGGTTAATAATTAATTCGAAACAGCACCATGAGATACTTCTGTTGATTTCTTATTGCTTTTAACAAAACTGAAAGATGCTTTTCACAAATCTGTAACTCAACTAACCTCTGTAAAAAGAAAGATATGCCTCTTAATTGCCATCAAATATTTATTTAATCTTTTTTTTTTTAACACTGCATCAGCTCTACCTTACTCCTTTCTAAATTTAATTCATCCTTATGTTAGTGGTTCATAAGACACTATTTAATATCTACAGGGGTAATTTCCTAGTATTGAAGTCATTCCTAGTCAGACATATCACTCATGCCACCATAGCTGCTTTTAAATGTTTCTAAGGTGTGATGGACCTACCAAATGATGCAAAGGATAAGTAATTTCTGTTTTCTTTTCCCAAGACAAAGCAAGGTTGACAGAAGCAGTCAGTCATCTTTTCATCACTAATATCAAAATTAGACTCGGTCATAAAAAAATAAGATTGATGCATTTTATAGCCAGCTCTCTGCAGAATAGTAGCAAAAAACTCCAAAATGCCACAGAGCAGCCAAATACACCTTCTGGAAATGTTGTCATTCCAGATATCAGGAGAAACAAAAAGCCAATTCACTTACCACGGGAATTGAGTCTTTACCTTTAAAATATAAAGCCACCAAGGTAAATTTTAAGGCTTGATGAGCACAGTAGCTTGACAGCAAAGGTAGCATTTGGCATGAGAACAGCTGTCAACATCTGTCCACTTTCAGATGACAGATGGCAGGAGGCAGAGACGCCAGTGCTGTCACAGGCTGAGCAGAGGTGCAGATGACCTGGCAATGCTGCTGTTTACACAACCCCTTGAAGCTACTGCCACAACCTGTGGAGCTGGTTTTAGCAGGAGTGGAAAATCTGTGGAGAGCGAGGAAATGCTGAAAAGCCAGACAAGCTGGAGCAATACCTGGAGCGGCACTGGGCGCATCGTCAGTTAAACAATTGTCAGCAGCAGTTCAATTCCACCCATGCTCAGCCCTGAGTGTACTCGTTGATGGCAACAGGGCTTAGAAAAAGGGCTCCAGAGGGAAGTTGTTGTCTCCTAAAGCATCCTTGGGGGCCAGGAGGGAGAGGCCAGAATTGCCTTCATGTATTTACTGTGCCCCAGGCACAGGGGCTGCTATCTTGATGTAAATCCCTGTTCCCCACCTCAGCAGGACTGGAGCTGCCTCTGCCTCCAGGTCTCTCCCCTGCCAGTTATCAGTTCTGGCAACAGGGGATTTTTATCAACAAAGTCGTAACTACATCTGTTACCATAAGAACACACCAAAAGAGCCTTATTCTTGCACTGCCTGCAATAAAAGTGTAAATACAGAGAGAATGTAATAAAGACACAAGTATTTTAAATTGATAAGACCTGAGCTAGGTAGCTTTTGATGATAAAATATTCGCAATTGATTTACAACAGTGACCCATTGTTTAATGTGCACCAAGTACCAGGGCTGTGGCTTCCCCTATTAACAATCAGAGCAGTTGAAAGTTACAAACACTGAAATTTGGTTAAGTTTGGGGCCCATTTTCCAGCAGCTTTAATCCCAATGGTTAGTTTTAATCTTTGCTCCAATATAAATTAAAAGGGACATTGCTGAACGCAGCAGAGTTTGCAGGGTGACAGAAAAGGAGGTATAAAGAGAAAATCATGCCAGGAGTTACTGGGAGCTCCTCAGAAACGAGGAGATAGGAAAAAAGGGTGTTGTCCAAAAATCATGACAGGCATTTCACCCAAGAAACGAGTGAATAGGGCTGATGTGAGCTCAGTTTTTCTGCTCAGAAACCAATCTAAGACCCTACAAAATAATTTTTCTGAAGGAAATATAAATCAAGAAATAACCTGGGAAGGGAACACTACTGAGCTAAAAAGCTGAAATTTGGGAATGTGTCCACAACCTCATTGTTCCACACATTTTCCAAATCTAAACATTCCAAGATTTTTACATTCTTTCTAGATACTCTGAAATGGTAAGCAGTGTTTCTATCTGCATTTTTAAATGTAGGCAAAGAGTTTAAATTTTTTGCCATCTATTTGGCATTCCATAGTGTAATATGGTAGATTTTATAGATATATCCTTATCCTTTAATAAATCTTTAATAATCAATTATTTTATGAGCTTAAAAGTCACTTTGTTAGTTGTTAACCAGGCTCTCCATAGACTTCAATTCCTTTTAATAGCTGTGTGGGTGACACAGCCACATGGCAGTGAATGAGCCAAGGTGTCTGCTCTGGAGCTTGTGCCAGTTTTCAGCTTTAATGGCACCTCTGTGCCAGCTCAGAGTGCCAGGTGATACCTGATCTAGCACAGCACCTGCCAGGGCAAGCGTGGGCTGGGAAAAATGTTGAAATTATGGAATGAGGTTGTGCTGGGGCTGTGCTGTGTGTCAGGGGGCTGAGGCATTTTTGACCTTGTACTGGGAGCCCCTGTAGTTGCTCCTCTGAGGTAAAACAACACATTTTAGATGCTGCTGCTTGGATCTCCACTTGCAGAGCACTTTCTTCCTGTGAAAAACCTTGATCTAAGACTTGGGTGTCCCTGTGGGAGCACATCCATGAGTGGGTATCCATGAGGGCACCGGCAGTGGGACTCTCACCATTGCCACAGCCAGAGGGAAAATCCTGGAGTGGCATCACCAAGGGATTCCCCAGCCTGGGAAATACTGGCCACAGCTAAGTCAGAAGGGTGTGTTGAGGGCAGGGCGTTACGACCTACTTTGGGAGCTTGCTATAATTGAATAAAAACTTTCTTACTTCCAGCCATCATGGACTAGAACTCAGACTGTCACTTTGAGAAATATAATGTTATAGCTCCAGGTAAAAGTACAAACGAGAGCAGCTTCAACCCCCAGTTTTACTCTGCACTGTACTATCTATTAAAAATGTAAATTATCTCTGTAATACGGTGCACAGTGAAATATTAAACAAATAAAACACACAAAATAGTGTTTCCTCTGCCCAATGACGACAGCAAAACACTGTCCTGACCTGACTGCAACAATTGTGTGAGCTGAAAACCCCTCGGGCAGTTTGCATATATTTCAGTGCAGAATACGCCCTTTTCTGAAGAAGATTAAGCTCTCATCTTTTAAGCTTTGAAACGAAATGAAAGCATTTAAACCTTTTTATTGCAGGGACATTGTATTTTAAAGACAAATCACTTTTTTTTTTTTTGTTAATGCGGAGTGGTTTTAATTCAAAATATAAAAAAGGGAAAAAAGGGCTTTTTGTTTTTCAGTAATAAACTTTATATCTAGAAATTATGGAAGTAAAATAAAAATTCACTATTTGGTAGAAAATGAAGAATCACCGTATGTATTTCAGTATAAAGCTATGTAAATAGGAATGAGGAAAACAGCTGCAGCATAAGAATATTAACAATATTAAACTCCTAACAAACTCAAAGTGTTTAAATATGACTTTCAGGGAAACGGAGTACTTAAAAGGCTGCAAAATTACTTCATAACTGATACAGTGCTTATACTCAGCAGCTACATCAGGGTGCTTTTCTACTTCAGTATTAAATTAATAACAAGATCCAACAACTGGCAGCTGTAGCTGAATGAATTCAACCTCCTTGTGAGATTAAATTTCCAAGCTCTGTCAACATCATTTCATCAGAAGAGATGAAGTTTCGGCTTTAAAATGCATATTGTAAATATGCTTTAAAGCAGCTTTTGAATTAAACTAACTGCTTATACGTGCAGGGATTTTAATGCTTCTGCCTCTTTTCTCCCTTGGGAGGCGCAGAGGGAAGAGATTTGTCTGCATTGCCCTCAAAGTGCCCATCACCAGGTTCTTCTGTAAGGCAATGACTGTAGGGAAGCTTTCTTTGGTGCTTTAGCTGTTTACCTGCAGGGATGGGGAGGATGTTTTTCCTTGACTACCCATTAGACCAGCTCAGGAATCAGTATTATCTTCTCCAGCTTCAGAAACTGGACATAAAGGAAAGTGAACAAGGCTCTACTCCTGAGATGGACAGGACAACCTTATTTCTTAGAGCCTGTTTTACCCACTTGTTTAAGTCACAGCAACTGACAACCCTCAAGTACAAGGGGTTGCTCTTCCCCAGGTCATACTGGCAGGAGCCTCAGAGAAATTTTGATCTATTTCTACGTTATGGCAAATAATCTAATTAGGCAATAAATACTACCTAATTAGTCCCATGCCACTGCAGAAAACCCAGACATTCATCCTCTGGGATGAACTTTAATGACTGCAAAGCTTTCCTTGGTTGCTAACACTGAAGGTGTCAGCAGAGTAACAACCTTGCCTGGTCACAGCCTCTGACAAAAGTTGTCCCATTGAGGTCAGCAACACCCCTCTTAAAATAGTGCACAGGAGGCAGACTGCATGTGGATGGAATTTGCAATATTGAACCCATAAAAAAAGAATATACTGACAGCATTTTGCTCTACACTTAGTAATTCACTGGCCAGGCTTCTTCCTGTTTTCCACAGCAACATAACTGTTAGTTTTAACAAAACCGTTTTGTCTAAGGCCGAATTAATTTCTTTAGAGCAATGAAGTCAAGTTTTGTTCCTAGCTCTTCATTTATGCATTTGTATAAAGATGCTGAACTTCCTCTCCTGGATAAAATTATCCATCATGAAAATACAATTAGAAAAGTGAAGAATTGGGATATTTTGGAGTTGCTGAATGTTTCTGCTTTGCTGCCAAGACACTCAAGGTGTATATTTATATATACAAGGTATATATGTGGTATGTATATTTATATTTGAATATCTGCATATAGATAGATACAAGATACTATTCCTTTGCATACTGCTGCTATACACTTGTGTCCTACTCAGAGTTTCCTTGTGAAATAAACACTTGTTGTTAAATCTGTATATTGCCACAGGTCACTCACTAAATGTTATTTGTTATATATTATTTTGAGTAACTGAAATCCCAGCAGGAATTGATGTCCAAACTCTCTTACCCATTTCAGTGATGAGAATCACAAGCAGGTCCTGAGTAAAGGATTGGTAATATTGCCAATATTTTTTTGCCAGACATGAAGACTGTTGTGAGGTTACCTGCCAGTGTTTGGAAACTACGAGTAGAGACAACTGTAGAGGAAATAAGTGCCTGTTTCATAACTCTGCTGGAACACATTGGGCCCTGAACCAATTTCTACGTTGAAGTCAGTGGCATGTCATGGGGCAGAAGCCAGTGCAGACTTTATTCTTGAAAAATTTAACATGGCAGGGTAGGTAAAGTACAGATGCTGTCCTTTGTAATCTCTGCATGCCTGCTTTGTACTGCAGAGCAGGAAAGTCCCCACGTAATCTAATCACTTCAGATCAGAAGTTTACCTGCTTGTCACCGCAATTACTTTCAACTGTTTTATTTGTGCACCCTGCAAAGAGGAACACTGGAAATGTTGAGTTGCTTCAAAGCCAGTGAGCTCAGCTGAGCTTTGAGTAGCCTATGTACCAGTACAAATCATTACACTAGAACTATGAGCAGTTTCCTACTGCAAGCAAGTTTTGCTTTAAATTGAGGCATTGGAGAATAACCATTTTTATGTTATGTATATATATACACACACACATATACAAGGTTGTCTTGGACAAAGATTTCTAGGTCTTCTTCTTTTGGTTCTCCATATGTGAATCTCATGAATATTCTCTTGTGAACAACTCAACTTACAGAATTTGACTATTTTGAAGTGTTCGTGTCTCAGCTTAAGTAAAGATAGTTCCTTATATACCTGGTTGTCTCATCACTAAATTGCAAGCATGGGGAGAATTAGGCAGATTGCAGTCATCTTCCAGGATGGAAACTATGGTAAACTATAATATGATGTTTGCTACATAATTCCAATAAAATATATTCCTTCTTTTATACGTAATATATTTTTTTTAATTTCCTGAGTCCTAGTGTCACAATATATGGTTATTCAAATATGTGGGAGGCTGGAGAAAATATTTGTAAATTAAGGCATATTAGAGTATAGACTGTCACAGTTCTCATGTGTTATGGAATGACTTTTGACTGCATGGTTTTTGATTGCAAAAAGGGAGTGTAGTTTTGTAAATGGCTCTTGCATGTGCAGTGCAATGGCAGGCCACATCCTGCAGTCATTTCATGAGCTGTCACAGTCACAACAGTTCTGTCAGGACAAGAAATGTCAACTTGAAACTTTAATGAGGGAGGGACATGGTGCTGCCCACTGTTAATTGTCTTGCATTAACTCCAGTAAAACACTGTTAAGTGAAAATCAGCGCACAAAAAAGTATGAATAATTGTGAATGAAGTCCAGATTGAAAAGATTCTGGCTCCTGCAGCTGCTGAGTGTGTGACCTCTCCAGGGTTTGATAGGGAAAAGTTGCCATGGGAATGGTGCAGCATTGTTTGTGGCTGACTTCAGCTTTTATTGTTGTGCTCTGATTACAGCTTTTGTTTCGCTGTGAAGTGTGGTTGTTACATGCCAGCTTGAAACAAAGATGTATTTACAGGCAACGGCAGAGTTCAAATGATTTCTATAGTTAGAGATATCACTGCTTTAAGCAAGGAAAAAAAAGTTCTTTATTGCTGTTTCAGAAAACGCTAAGTATTTCAGTATAAACTGAGTGTAACTTCCCAGTAAAATTGGTTGACCATCGTTATTGGAAATTGCTATTTGCCACTAGGACTGATGGCAAAAGGCTCTGAGGCAGCACCTGAGCCTCCAGGCCTGGGTGAGCTGGGAAGTGCAGGGGCTGCTTATCCACATGCTCAAATTGTCATAGAATATCCTGAGTTGGAAGGAACCCTCAAGGATCACTGAATCCAACCCCTGGCCCTGCACAGGACACCCCAACAATCCTGCTCTGTGCCTAAGGGTGTTGTCCAAACACCCCTTGAGCTCTGTCAGCCTTGATGCTGTGCCCACTGCTCGTGGAGCCTTTCAGTGCCCAACCACCTTCTGGGGGAAGAACCTGTTCCTGAGATCCAACCTAACCCTGCCCTGACACAGCTCCAGCCATTCCCTTGGGTCCTGACACTGGTCACAGGGTGATGCTGTGCCTGATGCATCCCAGGACACAGTTGGCCCTTCTGGCTGCCAGGGTGTTATCCACAAAATAGGATTTGTTCCCTGGTGTGCAGCAAGTCAATAATGACACATTTGAGAGAGACTGATTATTTATTTAAGTCGTGCAAGCCTGAGTGCTCAGTGGTATTCCACAAATCAAACCCACCCCACCTGATTTCCCGCACCATTATTTATACCCAGAGGTTCAGAGTTAGTCACTTCCCAAGCACAGCTGCTCTAGTAGGAGTGGTTAGTAATTTCCACAGAAGATACATAATCCCAGGAAACTTCTATGCATGCTCAGAGGCAGGGCCTTCACCTGGGCAGGGGTCTCTTTGACCTGTAAGTGTGATTTTTAGTGTTATAATGAAGATAGTTGAGCTGTGGGATGAATGGACCTTGAGTCTTTGGCCAAGCTGGCAATGTTTACATCAACATTGTGATTTACTACATTCTTGAAGCTTGTTAGTCCCAGGATGTCCTTGAGTAGGGGAAGCTGGCTGCTATCTGTTCCAAGGGCACAGTGCTGACTCATATTGAATTTGCTACAGACCCCCGGGTCCCTTTCCAGGGTGTTGTTCCCCCGTCTGTATGTCCAGGATGGATCTGTCCCAGGTGTAGAACCCCCCGCTTGCCCTGTTAAACATCACACAGTTGCTGGTTGTCAGTTCATAGAATGTTAAGGGTTGAAAGGAACTTTAAAGCTCATCCCGTTCCAACCCCCTGCCATGGGCAGGGACACCTCCCACTATCCCAGGTGGCTCCAACCTGGCCTTGGACACTTCCAGGGATGGAGCAGCCACAGCTTCCCAGGGCAACCTGTGCCAGGGCCTCCCCACCCTCACAGGGAAGAATTTGCTCCCAATGTCCAATCGTTCTTTCCCTGCTGGGGCCTCCCCATCAAATCCAACCCCGAAATCCCAGTGACTGGACCACAACTCCCATCATGCCCCGCGCCTCAGTGCCGCACTACATGTCCCAGAAGGCCGCGGGGCGGCGGCGGCGCACGCGCAGGGCGGGGTGCTGGCCGTGGGGCGGCGG